>ML677353.1:463757-485359 GCA_007922305.1 Dermatemys mawii
GGTGAGGGTACACGGAGGGACAGCACTGGAGTGGGGTGAGGGTACACTGTGGGGACGTTGCTGAGCCGGGGTGTGCTCTCATCTGCTCTAGCCTTGCTCCTGCCTGTGCCCGGCAGCACAGGGCAGATTCCAGACAGCAGCTTCTGTCTGGGGATTTCCTGGCCAGTGGAGCGTCAAGGACTGGGGAGCAGTCAGTAAAGGAGGCACTTGACACTAGAGCATCTTCCCCTACAGAGTAGAGGTTGCTGAGTTTTCCAAGAAGAATGATGCTGAGCGGACAGCCAGAGGCTGTGACCGACCGTGAGAGCGTTAAAGTCACAGCTGTGAGCCCTCCATATTCTCCTGTCCCCTCATTGCCATTGTAACAACGCTGCTGCCAGAGCAACTGCAACAGAAAGGTTTTTTTCTGAGCCATGAGTGATCTGGGTAGGGGAGGAGAATCCAAGCTGGTAGCCAGCCGGCTCTGCTCCACCCCAACACGTTACTTCCCTCGGGGAGCCTGCTCCCACCACCCCACAGCTGATACACACCTACACGCCTCGCGCCTTATCAGCCGCTCGCTGCTAGCTCTGCCACCGGCGAACATCTCCCGCCTGGCTCAGAAGTGATTTCTCCGCCCCGGGCTGGATGTCAGACTGACACCCCAAGCCAGCAGAGGGACGTCTGCAAGACAAGCCAGGAAGACTCCATCACACACTGCCAACAAACTGGAGTGCCCAGAACTTTCTCCTCTAACATTTTTTGTTTTTATTTTTTTATTACAAATTCTACATTTTGCTTTTAAATAGAGCCATAGAATGAACACTGGTGACAAGGACCCATTTCCCACCCCACCCCCACCTGGATGTTGTTAGGAAGAAGATTAACACATTTTTATCACTATGTCTCTTGCAGACCTACCAGCAATGAAAAGTCACCCATTTCTACCAACACTGGCCCCTCAAATTCTCCTGCAGACACAGTTCTCAGGGAGGGGTGGGCATATGAGCCCAAGCACACAGCATCCCTTCCCTTCCCCACAGCCTGAAAGAAAAGCTGGGGTCCAAACTGTTGTTGCATGGTAGGAGCACAAATGGGTCACAATGCCTTGGTCTGTGATATGTAGCAGCCTATTCACTGGATACGCTGGCAGGGGCTTCTTGGAACAACGTTGGCACCATTTGAACGTGGGCGGCTGCCACGTGGGCCATTCACAGAGCCCTGGAGACTGCAGGACACTGCACTGCGCACGGGATTCCTGCTGAAATGCAGGACAAGGGGACCCACATTTTGCTTTGGCAGCCTACTGGTGCTTATGTAATTTACATCAGACAGCAGCCACCCTCTTGAGCCATGGTGTCCTCCGAGGAAGAGCACTGCTTGCCGGGGGGTGACAACGAACTCCATTTGGGCCAGTTTGGCATCCATTGGGCTAGGAGGAGGTTTTCAGGAAGTGCCTCTATACTATCTACTCAATAAATAATCTAATGCTTCAAAGCAGATTGTCCTAGCTCGAAAGAGGCCAGGAGGGGCTCCCATTAAAGAATTCATAGACCCACAAGCCACCCCCCCTATGGAATGTTCCCTTGAGCAGAGAGTCAGAGGGCAGAAGTATCCATCTAGTCAAACTGACAGAGCTACCAGCTCCTCTGGAGTCTCTGCCTGCCCTACACAAACAGGAAAAGGGGGGATTAGTGCTATCGCAATACAGAGGGACAGCCGAAGCCCCATTTCAACTGCCGTGGGGCCAGAGAACTCTCCAAAACACTCTACCCTAAGGGTGTAGCAAGGACGTAACTGGGCCTTTGCCCCCATTCCCTGGTTCTCTCAGCCCTCTGATCTCAGGATAGTTTTCTGGAGCACAAGTCGCTGCTCATTTGAAAGTTTTGCTGTCAGTTATGAGAAATCCCATCAAGGGGCTGCGCTGGGTGTGTGATGAGCTGACACGGTCTCAGCTCTGGGAGAGTGAGTGCCGTCTGGAGGGCAGGGGAGCACGGCAAGGCCATCCTGCCTCTGCACTCAACCTAGACAGACTTCCACCCTAGGCCCATATTCCAGGGACGGGTGCCCGCTGCCGTGCAGCCTCTCACTTTCCATGCGGTTCTTGATTGCAGCACCCTAAGAAAGAATTGATGGGGGAGGCTGCAACAGCCCTGAACATACACAAGATTCCCACTCCTCCACTGCTGCTAGCCAAGGACCCCTCATGCTGCAATGGGGACACAGAGACCCTGAGCGGTAACACGGTTCCCTGCCTGGGCAGTCCGAGCCAGACCCTGGGGGACATGAAGACAGTACGAGGGTTATGAAAGTGAAAGGGATGATACAGAACAGGTGTGACAACAGGCAGCCTTGCACTTGGGCATGTTCACCTCTATGCCCAAGGCAAAGCCTGAAATGTCACTGCCCATCATTACCCAGAGGCCTTTTCCACATCTGCCTGCGGCGCTCCGCTGTCTATGCGGGGACCAAGCTAACAGCCCCAACCTGCCTGAGACATTTCTGCTGTGCACAGACCCTGCCAAGTCTGTTTACAGCTCCCCCCTTCAAGCCAGTAGATCCTCTCTCATTCCCATGCCAGGGCTACGGCCAGGGACACCGATTCCCTGCTCCAGGAACACAAAAGGAGCCATTTCAGGCAGGGACTAGAGCTAGGATGGCCCAGGGCTGCCATACAGGGAGCAGAGCCTCCTGATGGAAGTGAGACCAGAACACTCTGGGACAGCCCCAGGAAGCGCTGGGTTCGCAACTGGGCTAGAATGGGAGGTGCTTCCAACAGGCCTACTTGAGAGGACAGGATCCAAGTCCCTCCCACTGCCCTGAAAGCTCCCAGACCCAGCCAGGGCAGGAACAGGGTCCCTGGGCAGCAGTGAACAATCTTGCACTGGGACTGGAACCGAGATGCCAAGTGTTCACAGCAAGGGTAAGCCAAAGCCAGGTGTCAGCACGGAGCTGGACTGGCCTGGCCTTGGGCGCTTGGGACGTAAGGTGCAGCGAGAGATTACCGAGCACTGCCTAAACCCAGCCTTTAGTGCTTTAAAGAATTAAAGATTTTGGGAGTTCCCTCTCACACAGTTACTGTCTGTGCAGCCCCTCCGACTAGGGCCCAATGCAGTCTCTCACAATCAGTCTCTTCTCTCCTGCACAAGCCAAGTTTATCAACTCCTTCCAACCCACCGGAAAGCCAGTCAGCCCCACAGCGAGCACTAGACAAGAGGAGGCGGCGTTCAGGGGTCTGGCTTGGTCATGCTTATTGTGGGCACGATGGTTTGAGGAGCCATGTGTGCCGCAGAGTTAAAGATAGGAGAGAACCAGGGCGCACTGGAATCGGGGCAAGGAGCAACTGGTCCAGGCCTAGAAGCTGCTCCATTCTCAGCAGTGGTCTCCAGGGGGGTAGGTAGCATAGTTCAGGCCAGACACGCAGAGAAATGCCCAATGCTTGGTTTGGTGGAAGGATACTACAAGCTGGTATCAGCCTTGCAGGCCCCTTCCTGAATCCACCCACCTTTTCCTTGCTGGTAGGAAGCGGCCTGACTCTGCTCTTCCCCCTACCCGGAGATCCGAGTTGTGTTTCCTTCCCCTCCCCCTACCCAGCTGAACCAAAGACAGTTAAAATTATTTACACTTTTAGCCATTTAAAAACCCAATCAAACGAGACTGCATCTGTCCTAGCGGGGCTGTGGGTACAGCAGCAGCTACATCTAGCTCAGTACTCTGCGTGCAGAACGAAAGACAAACAGAAGACAGACCAAAATACTGCACCATCACTAGGAAGCTTTCGCTGGGGTTGGTGTTACAATTGCGGCCTGGTTCCTCCTCTGTCTGAGTGAGGGGAAGGCTGGGTTGGGAAGGATGGGCTGATCCAGACACAGCACATTAACACAGACTTTTTGCCATCCTGGTCAACATGAAGATCTAAAATGGACTGGACAGAGTCTGTCTGTCCATCCTTCCTTCCAGGGACGACGAGGAACGAGGGGGTGACAGACGACCTAAGACACAGATGCTGCTGACGCTGCCTCCTCGGGATCATCTCGCTTTGGCAGCTCAGAGAACGGAGCGACGGGCGATTCCTGCCCTTCCTGCTCTCCTCCGAGCCCCATCTCTACAGCCATTTGCTCCAGCTCCCTCTGATCCAGTAGCTCAAAGTCATCCACTTCCCCCTCCTCCTCTGTGGGAGCTGCCGTCTCCGCCCCCACCACCTCAGTCTCTGACAGTTGCGCCTGGAAGTTCAGTTTCTCTTCGGGCTCAGTGGGGAGGAACTCGGAGAGGGAAGGCCCCTCGCTAGCTTCAGAGGAGCGCAGCAAGGCCGAGAGGGTGTTCTGCACCACTGTGGTGATGGCCGTGGTGACGATCTCCTCGCTCAGCACGTCGATGCGGATGCCCAGGCCGGGGGCAGCTGCAGTTTGCGGCTCTGCGCTGCCGGGTGCGACTTGCCCGCTCCCATTGAAGTGAGTATTTACAAAATGGAGAGGAGAAGCTAGATGGAGAATGGAGAGGTCAGAGTCCACTGCATCCTTTTCCGCCGAGTCCAGCTCGTGGGCAGCCTGGGTGAGCTCGGGGCCCAGCGGCACCCCGAAGGCGTCGTCGTCGCTTTGCGGCCCCAGTTCCCTGGAATGATACTCTTCCACGGAGGGGAACTCTGCCAGGTCCTTGGCGAAGGACTCCTCCGGCTCACTGTGCAGGCTCTGCCGGTCCAGGTCTGAAAGCACAGCCAGGCCATGGCGTTAGCAGCAGCTGCAGCGCGCTTCACCCACGCTACAGTCCCACTCCCTTCGACCCAAACCTGCTCCAGCCAAGAGACCTGCTGATCTCTGTCCCCTGGGCTGCTCCATCCTGCTGAGAGGGGAGCAGGGAGTTTCCCTGCACTCCCATGAGAGCAGTGCTTGAAGGAACAGGGGTCTGGATTCAAGCTCCTCCACAATTTAGCTTCTTCCTGCCTAGGAGCCACCCCCCTTAGCTCTGCCCCACATGTGGCTCACCTGACCATCCCCTTCTTGCCATCCTCCACCTGCCACTGGGCCTGTTCATGTCTCAAACTCCTCTGTCACTCTTCCACCCTCTCCCCTTTCAACCCCTCCTCAAACTCAGCCTGAAGGGCCGGACGAGCTCCACTGCCATTGATGACCCAGTCCCCATGACGCTTCCGCACACCCGCAACCAGCCCTGTGACCCCGTTGTCACCACCCCACAGCCCTCAGCTGAGCCAGGGAGCGCTGCGGAGCAGGGCCTCTGGCTTTGTCTTGTCCAACGCCACACACAGCTTGGGCGCCAGAGCAGGTCATTGCTTGGCCAGGTTCGCCTGCCTCTCTGCTCCTTGGCAGAGCCTTTGAGGATTGCGCGGCCTCCCTTTCCAGGATCACGCAGGCAGCAGAGATCAGACAGCTGGAGCAGTCGTGGCTATGGGGGAAGCCATGATGAGATGTGCTGCTGCTAACACCTCCCTGCCCAAGGCAGCGACTGGATAGAGCCCGTCCCCATGGGGGCTGGACTATCAGCGCAGCTAGGAGAGTTTCAAACACCGAGAAATGGCAACATATAGACCCCCAGCCCAGTGACAGGGGAGATGGGACAGGCCACTTGAACTGCCAAGAGAGGTCTCCTGGCTCCCTTCTGGCCCTTTCCCCGCAAACAACCTGGTTCTGCCTGTGCTCTCCCGGGGAGGGGGAAGGGAGAGTGATGGCCTGTTCCTACCAGACAGCTGGTTCAGGACAATGTATGGGGTGCGGGTGGGACTGACGCTCCCCACTTACCTTCAGACACGTCAGTCAGCTGCGGGGTGGTGGCCCTAGAGACAGAGAAGCCCCCGCTCTCCAGGATAGAAGCCTCCTCGTCAGAGAGCTCGGAGTCTGTAATTGCCAGCGCCAGTGCTGTCTTCTTCACATCCACCTGTGGCGGAGGAGAGCAGAGGGGACAGCTAGGTTTGGGTGCCCAGCCGGCGGTGCTCCCTGCTGGCTCCTCTGCAGAGACCAGAGCCGCAGGGGCAAAGGCTCCCTTCCTGGCGAACTGCCCCACAGGGTTCTCCTACTGTACGAGCAGGGGGCTGCACAGAATCACCATTACACCGACCAGGCACAGGCTCATCGCTGCAGCTCCTGGAGCGAGTCTGGATGGGTGTGTCCTGCCAGAGCCCAGTGAAAAGCACGTGTGTAACTCCTGCAAGCCCTAGAAATCCCCACAGCAGGGGATTCTCCCCCCACCCCCGGGGGCAGCTCCAGACCAGCCCTGTCCCAAAGGGCAGGGCCCCTTTCACACGAGTGCCGACAGGCCATGCCACACAGGCAGCAGCAGAGGGCACTGCAGACCCTTTCATGTGACCCAAAGTGTCCCACTTCCCAGCCCAGCTTCTCCTTCCACTGCAGCAAAACCTGACGCCCGCCCCGATCACCCTCTCAGCATGGAAATAAACGGGACGACATTTCCCCTCTGCGGAGCAAGCACAGGTGGTGGAGAACGGCTCCAAGACCTTGTAGCCTGGGTGTGGCCAGGGTTCCAGGAAATAACAAGCCATCTGCACCACCGGCCCCGCTGCCTGCAGAGGCAGGTGCAGTGTGACTCCCTCCTCCAGAGGCTCTCACTGGCTCGAGGGGTCAGGGAGAGCAGGGCAGGGCATCTCCTTACTCCAGAGCTCAAGGGTCCCTGGGCTTTGCACTCCACCACACTACTCCTGGCCCAAGCAGGCTCTCGGTGACAGCCCCTCCACAGAGGCAGCTCGCCCCCCTCCCTTAGCACCCACTGGCCACTTCCCAACCCGGCCAGGTTACCAGGGTGGCTGCCGTCTGATCAACCCTCTGCTCCTCGCTCTCCGGGGAGGTGCTAGTTACCTTCCGCCTGGCTCCTCTGCCGCCCTTACCATTGGGGAGTAGCCAGACAGCTCCGCCTCGCTCTCACTCTCAGTCTCCGCCATCGGCTCATCGCCTGCCGTGGGCTCACTCTTTCCTTGGCGCTCTGTGTGCGGAAAGGGAAGAACCCTGGGAAGGAGTCGCGGGGTCCCGTCCATCCCCACCCTCGCCCAAAGAGCCAGGCCTGGTTTATTCCCTTCAGCCCCTTCGTTGAAGTTCTGCCTGACCCACTTAAGCGTCCCAAGTAATGGGGCTCTCCCTCCCTCCCCATGGAATCTCTCTCTCGGCTTGACAGGTCATGCCAAGTGTCTCTCCCCGTACTCCCAATACTCAACCTCCATTTTCCTTTGCTCCATTATACCCCATCACTCCCAGTCATAACCTCTATGATGACCCCCCTTCCCCGCCACCCCACTATTCCCCACCTTCCTCGGGGTGGACATTTCTTGGGCGTTCCCCACCGATTCCTACTTGCCAGTCCTGGTTTGAGCCAGACTGGTCTCCCAGCTGGCCAGGGCAGAGAGCCCAGAGAAAAGGTATCGCCTTACTTCTCTTCTCGTGCTTCAGGTGCAGCGTTTCTGCTTTCATACTGTAGTCCAGTTTCATCAGGACAGGTTCCAGCCGCGTGTACATCCTCTGGATCAGCTCATGGTAAACCACCAAGGGCCAAAGCAGAATGCTGAGCACTGGAAGTACACAGAGAACCCAGAGCAGGTTAGCCCTTTGGAAAGGGGTCAATACGACAGAAAATAGCACCGTCACTATAAATCCATGGCACGCCCACACCTGGAATACTACAGGCCATTCTAACCACCTGATCTAAAGCCAAGATATACTAGACTTAGAAAAGGTGCAGAGAAGGGCAACAAAAATGAGGAGAGATCAAACCAGCGGTTCTCAAACCTTGAGGAACTGCGACCCTTTTTCAGTTCACTCTCCGGTGGCGCAATCTTTCTATGTCCGCTGAAAAGCTGCCGAATGAACTACTTCTGCATTCAGCGGCTTTTCGGCGGACATGCTGAGCACTCCCGAGCGTCTGCCCAATCCGGAAAGAATCACTTTGGCGAACACTCGGGAGCGCTTGGCATGTCCGCTGAAAAGCCGCCGAATGCGGAACTAATTCATTTGGCGGCTTTTCAGTGGCCCCAGGAGCTCGCGATCCCCCTGGAAGCCGACGGCGACCCCCCTGGCTTCAAAACCACTGGATTAAACAGACTAGTCTGTTCATCTTGGAAAAGAGATCACTAAGAGGGAATACAATAGAGGTCTAGAAAATCATGACTGATGTAGAGTGTGTGAATTGGGAAGTGTTATTTGCCTTTTCACATAACACAAGAACCAGCAGTCACCCAATGAAATTAACAGGCAGCAGATTTAACACACACAAAAGGAAGTATTTCTTCACACAACACGCAGTTAACCTATGGAACTCATTGCCAGGGGATGTTGTGAAAGCCAAAAATGTAACTGGGTTAAAAAAAGAATTAGAAAAGTTCCCGGAGAACAGGTCATCAATGGCTCTTAGCTAAAATGGCCAGAGGTGCAACCCCATGCTCCCAGTGCCCCTACAACCTCTGACTGCTGGAAGTTGGGGATGAATAAGTCGACACTTGTCCTGTTCTGTTCATTCCTGTGAAGCACTGGCACTGGCCACTGTCAGAGACAGGATGCTGGGCTGGCTGGATCTTTGCTCTGACTCAGTGTGGCTGTTCTTACACTAGGTAAGGAACAACAGGCCAATTCTCCATGGAACCAGGCACACGAGCACCAGGAATGGAATCCGATGTCAGCTGAAGAGCTGTCTGATGGCCCTGGATTCACTCTTACAGGTCTGCCAATGCACTTCACTCCTGATCTGCAGCATCTCCCTATTATTCCAGGGCTGCGTTCACCCACAAACAGCTTTGCCAATGCTCAGCATTCCCTGCCTGCCACACCCCTGCTATTACAAAGCCTGAGCTCTCTATAGCTCAGTCAACACACCTCACTCCTGACCTCGGAGCTGGAGCTATAGATGGGGGGTAATTAAAGTGACGGACTTCTGAAAGGGCAGCAGCTGCCCAGGACTTACAAGCAAGGCTGTGCCCCAGCTGGAAGCCAGCGAGCCGAACACCTGAGTGACCCAAGCTAACACGTACACTGGAGCAGAGGAAGCATTCCAAGTTCCAAACTGTTGCTCTGACTATATAATGAAGTTCTTTAGGTGATCTTAAGATAGCCAAGTACTTGCATTTCCTTCCGATTTTACCTTCTGCTGCCTGTAATGCTTTAGGGAGGTTGAATAAAAATTGCTGGGGAAAGAAAATGTGTTTCTTTCAACCCTGGCAGACATGGGCTTGTTCTCTGACGTTTCAGAGTGACGCTGCATTTCTCTGCAGGAACACCTGCTTCACTGCGCACATTAGAGGGACAGGCTGGGGGAGGGAATATCTTTTATTGGACCAATAGTCGCACACCTTGTCTCTCTAATATAATGGGCAACACGCCTACAACTACACTGCATACAATCACTGAGCGTGTAAAATTGTGCAGATCTGGGAAAATGGTTCATTGGTTGACCTTGGCTCCCTCTGCTGGCATTGTTCAGTAATGCATCACACTGTAGGTCCTCCCTAAACAGTATGCTAGCAAATGACCTGAGGCAGCAGGGAAGAGAGGGGTTATGTTTATCTGGTATGGGCTGTGAGACACGGAGGACTCATAAGAACATAAGAATGGCTGTACTGGGTCAGACCAAAGGTCCATCTAGCCCAATATCCTGTCTACCGACAGTGGCTAATACCAGGTGCCCTGGAGTGAATGAACCTAACAGGTAATGATCAAGTGATCTCTCTCCTGCCATCCATCACCCCCTTCTGACAGACAGAGGCTAGGGACACCATTTCTTACCCAGCCTGGCTAATAGCCATTAATGGACTTAACCTCCATGAATTTATCCAGTTCTCGTGAGCACGGGTCTACCAGTTTCTCAAATGACTCAGGCAAGTCACGACTAGTCTCAGCTGACACCAAGGGGACACGGATACTCACAGACGATGGAGGAGATCATTATGCCTGGAACATAGTGTCCGACCATAGCCAGGATCAGGCACCCCGAACAGACCCTCACACAGAACTGGGGAAACAAAGAGGTGAGGGATGAACAAAATAACAGAGAGGTGGCAAAGACGTCATCCCTGCAGCTGGGGCAAGAGACTCGCTCAGCGCCGTTTCTCACCTTCAGATACTGTAACACAAAAGCCTGATCCCACCCAATGGCTTATTCTGGCCTAGCTTTGTGCTGAGCTCCTGGCACTAAACTTCCCAGCCCTGGGGAGAAGCAGGGTGAAGTGCAAAAAACAAGTCAGTGTAGAGGAGACCAAGGGAAATCTAAGAACCTGCGACCACCTTCCTGCCCCCCGAGTAAAGCAGCTTTATGGGAATGGCCTAAACTGTCACACGTCTGAAGTCTCTTGCAAGTAAGATAGAATGTCTCACCATAAAGCATTAGACAGTAGTGTTCATCTGTCGATTAACATTTCATACGGGAGTCTATACTGTCCCTCCTGTTACCCAGATGGGGAAACCAAGACAGACACACATTAGATGATTTGTTTACAATCCATGGTGCCCCCTGTCCACCTCCCAGTATGGCTTATCTAGAATTGGTGGATGTGTGACCATCCAGCCAAGGCTCTTTGCGTGGGGCACAGGCCCTTTTCATGGGTCAAATGATGGTTTAGGTACTAGAGGTCTGTCAAAGGGATCAGGGCTGGAGAGACTGGTGTGCAGCATGGGCGGAAAGGCTGGACCACCAAGTAAAGGAAGCCATACAGGAGAGTTTGGTGCGCCCTGAATCTCATCTTCTAATCTAACTAATTCAAGCTCAACATTAGAGGAAACCAGACTTTAAATTTATGACATCCGTTTTGAGACACTTTCTCGCCCCTTCTGGCTGAATATTGTAACTGTGGAGTCGTCTGTCTGAGAAGTGGGTAGAGCCAGCAATCGAAATAAATATTGTAAAAACCCACTTGTTTCTTTAACTTGAGAGTACTGGATTCTGCCAAGTCTGCTACAAAGGTAGCTTGTGTGGATGCCATTGATCTTTGGTGACGTCGAGGTCCCAATACAGGCCAGAACCAAGACCTGGCAACAAAGAAGCAATTCTGCCCTGAAAGACATCTGGCACATCCCTCAACCCCTAGGTTTATGCCACGTTCTCTCAAGCATTCAGGAGCCCTGAACACCATTGCACAATGGGTTTGGAGAAATGCAGCTTGCAGGAGATATGCCAACAGCTTCCAGCACTGAACGGCACCTATGACAGGGCAAAAGCCATATCAGGCAAACTTCCTACTTGGACTATAAATCAAGGAACAAAGGCTGGCCGCTCCCATAAGGGGCTAAGCTTGGCCCCAGCTCACAGGTGCTGGGAACACCACTAGTTATTAGCAAAGCTTCCCTTCCCTGAAGTCTGGCCAGGGTGGGCACCCGCAATCATTAGTGAAGGGCTGGAACAGTGAAAATCTTGCCCTAAGATTCCTCCCATCCCCCAGGTCATCTGCAGAGCCCCTGACTACAAGCGGAACACCTCCAGCAGGGGGAGTGGCATGGCCTCAGTTTACCTTGGCAGGGTTTTGCCTCTTGTACTGTAGCAGCTCCTGCAGGTACAACCTGAAGGTGACCCAGCTCTCAGCCAGGCAGTAGCACAGCTCGGGGACACTGAGAAGGTGCGGCTGTGCTCCAGCTGTCGCACTCTCACTAGAGAAACAGATACAAGTGTAAGAGGACAAACCTTCAATGCATCCCACTTCATTTGGGGGTACAGCAGCCACAGGGAAGCTCCCTTTCAAGGGCTTCGTAATACTGGGGTGCTGTACCTCCAATGTAACTTCACTAATGACACCTCTCTGATGTGCCGACCCACTCCAACCCCAGACTGGGTCTGACGAGGGAGAACTGAACCATGTTCAAAGAGCGGGAGCCCAGGCACCTTGCTGCAAAACCCAGCACCTCCTTGCAAATGGCAACATCCCCATGTCACAGGTTCAGGGTGAAGCCCCAGAGCTGGAATTAACCCTCACGGAACTCCTAGCATCCAGTCCCGGAACGCCTTAGAACGCTGGGTGGCCGTATGGCCTATAGCCAATGGCTACGCACTGAGTGCCGGAAGCATGCAATTACAGGTGGTGTTATACACTACAAAAGCCAATCCCAGGGAATTATTTTCTCTCTCTTGGGATTCTTCAGAGTGCTTGGGACAGATGCTCTTTGCCTGAGCTTTAGGGAAGAAGTCTGGACATGCTGAGTGCCAAAAGCACACAGACATTTGAAGGGTATCAAGGTTTCCTGGGACCTCAAAATGCTGCAAATGAAGCAAACAGCTCCCATTGTGGAAGGAGGAACCATTGCAAACCCTGCTGTGTGTCAGCTAAAGACAAGGCACTTCAGGAACCATGCCCACAAACACACGACACTGAGTGGGGAGCGATTCTGAGCGAGGGCAAAGGAGGGGGGCCAGGCAGAGAGAAGGACAGATGAGATCACCACACTGTCCCAACCACCCCACTGTCCCCTATCCCAAGAGGACACAAGTGAGCCTACCTGTCCCCTCCTGGCTCCTCCGAGAGCTGTGCTGTAGGGACAGAGCATGAGAGATTTGTTAGCCAAGTGAAAAATAAAACACGACAGCTTCACTGCTAGGAGCTGAGCAGAGAATTGGCCAGGGGATCTCCGTGTGCATAGGAATCAGGCTAGGGATGGCTTTAGGGTCTGCACATGTTTACGTGCAGAGATAAGCGGGAACGCTCCCTGATAAAGGTTAGCTTTCAACACCAGAGTGGCCAAAGCATTGCACACAGCCCAGATTCAGCCCACAGAGGTCTGTAGTGGGGCCAGCGGCTGCACTTGTCCTTAGCTGGGCTGCGACTCTCAGACCCCAGCAGGTAATGCAGTCAGGACACAGATCCCATCTCCACTAGGGACCCCAATACAGACTGACCTGGAGTCCTGCATACTGGGGCCTGTCGCTCCCACAGGCTGCAACACCATATTAAAGACAAGAGCAGCTGCAATCTCCGGTGCATCCCTTGAACTCCTGACAAGGCACCAACGATGCTCCTGAGCTGGGCAAAATAGGAGCTAAGAGGCTGTTTGAAAACCAGATTGCGAAGTCCCTTGAATATGGTTCATACGATGCCCAGGGCTGTCAGCTATGTGCTGCATTTCCTTTATCTGCCACCCTAGATTCATCTGCAGAGTGTGTTCCGAGCAGGCTCCTCTCGGCACGTCATGGCAGAATGTTTGCATGCTAAAAACATCCCCCTCCCCGCACGTGGGTACAAACAGCATAGACCTGCTGTAGAATTGACTAGTTGCAGGGTTCCTGGGTGTAGCTATGTCCTGCTGGCAGCACTGACCCCACAGGGAAATCCATGTTATTACTATTCATCCTACCAAGATGCCCAGGGCCAGCCTGTGGAGATGCAAGTCAGGCTATTGGAGGGCTTGGGAATCTGCCAAATGCTGACTGGCTGTGGCATCTCTCCAGCCCACTTTGGGATGCAGACTCAGGGATAATGAAGCAGGGCTGAAGGCAGTTCCTGATGCTTCCACAACTCCAAGCTCCGATGGGATTTTTTTCCTCAATCATCCAAAAAGTGCAATACAAATAAAAGGCGGCTGACAGCTCAATTTAGGCCTGGAATTCAAACTGTTTGCCAAACACAGGTTCCTAAACCCTGTATGAACAGAAGGGCTTTTGAATTGCCCCCCGGAGTCTTGTCAACCAGGAAGTGGAAGTGGTTGGTCTAGTCCAGTCTCACTCCCTAGCTGAGCGAGGTGCAAAAGGGAAACAAGCATCCTTCCTGGTGGCGACTGCTAAGTGAGGCTTGGACTTCTCAGACTTAACTCTTCCCAGTGTCCCCGATACAGAGATGGAAGCTGGTCTGTTTAATAGATCTGTTTGCTGTACACTGTCCTTAGACAGGACAGTGGTCGGCAAGTCAGTCAAACTCTTCCCTTCGCTGTAAGTGCCAAACCGACAGGCTCGAGCCATGCACTGGAGCGGGAGACAGCGTGAGGAGGAGAGGACGCAATCCTTTGAGTCTGTGACTCAGATTCCCGTAATCAGCTCTGTCAGCTTCCCAGTAACCCTCCTTGCCAGTCTGCATTTGATCAGCTCAGCAGTAACACACCGAGGGCCACATTTTTTCTGCCATAGCGTGAGATTAATTCAGCCATTTTGCTGTGCTGGGAGTCTACCTCTCTTACAGCGGATGCAAAACCACTTGCTATCCCATCTCCCTGCTGAGAAATCTCACAGGTGCCGCTGCATCACAGCACAGAGAAATCCAGCTCTCGGAGGTGCAGCTGCCATCTGTACTACGCCGGACATTGTGTTTGGCACTGGCACTTTTTGTTGTTTGCTGCATTAGGTGGGGCGGGGGAGTGCTGGTGTGAGCATTTTTGCCGCCCTAGGTGGCCAATGAGAACAGCAGTGGAAGTCCGCAGAAGATGAGCGGAGTTGCTGGGGCCGTGGGAAAAAAATAAAGAGAGGCCAGAAGTTGAATTCCCGCCACTGAATGCCACCGCAAGAAGCAGTGGCAGTGTGGGCATGTCCATTGAAATGCCGCCATAACTTTGCCTGCAAACTGCTGCCAAAATACTGACGGTGGGTAAATGCCGCCCTCAAAAAGGGTGCCGCCCATCTAGTGCTTGCACTGGCGCTGAATACAGCCAAGTAGCACCTGCACTGTTAACGTACAAGTGAGACTGCACTGGCCTGCCGCTGGCACCTCTCCTATTTTCTGAGGCACAGCACCAGGGCTGTGCAATTCCACAGCAGCCCAGTGCCACTAGTGCAGCAGACGTGACCCAAGCAATGGTAAAGTTACCAAATCTATGGCAATGGAGGGTGCGACGGGTTCCCCTCGGGGTGCCTCACGACTGTGCGGAATACTGGGGAGCCAGGGTATCACAGAGGGAACGAGATGACACCTTCCAGAACTGCTGACTCTGAATGGTTTTGAAACCAGCTCCAAACCGATCTGGGAGATGCAGAATGACAGTACATTTTGGGTCTCTATTGCAAAGTGTAACCAAAATCCACTGGTAAAGAAAAATCATCAGGTTGTACAGAGCTAGGATCTATTGCAGATATTGCCATATTTGGCAAAATTCAAGCTCTCATTTAAAATTAGTAATTTCCATGCCTTCTTATCGAAGCACAGTCTGCGTGCTGCCCATCTGATGCACTGCAGAGCCTAGGGAGGGATTACATTCACAACAAAGCTGGAGAGAGCTTCAGACAGGAGCTGGGACCACTCAGATGAGCAAGTTTTTAAATCCCCACTCTCCTTGCTGAGATATCATCCACAATCAGCCCAGTTAAAGCAATGAGAGGTTAGAGAGCATATCCAGGACAGCCAGAAGGCCTTAAACATCTGTCCAGAACAGTAATGCCCTGCTGACACTTCACAGTAAACATTTATATTAAACTACAAGCCAGTGTAAACACAGCTTGACACACCAGATTGCATCAAAGAGACGTGACTGCCAGTATTCAGGTCAGACAATGGTGTCTGCGGTTCCTCAGCTCTTAGAAATTCCCAGTGCAAACTCAGCTAGAAAAAGCTTTTTTAAAAGATCCCCAGCATTCATTCGTGTCCCAGTTACCGTCCATACAGAATGCAGCTACCAAGCCAGGCCTCCCGCCTGGGGCCGAAGGGTGACTTGAGGGGTTTCCCATTCACAAGAGGATCTGGACCCTGGGAGAAGTGAACTTCACAGGTGGAGGCAGAGGTGCTAACCCCAGATGCAGCTCCCCCTACTCCCAGTCAGTCACATACCCTATTCAAATCCCTCTTGTACACTTATGCATAGACTTGAAATATCAAGACAAAAACAGCATGTAAGAACGATCTGCACCACCCCCCGTCGTCTGATCAACCAGCAGATTGTGGTTCGTGTGTGTTTGGTCTAACAGACCACAAGATCCTGCAGGCGTGTGCGTCTCTCCCTCTCTCTCAGGTCTGTCTAGTGCTCCAGTAAAGAACCTTATTTAAGCCCAATGCAGGAAGCACCTTCATGTTCCTGACATTCCAGGAGTTAGTTTTGAATGGAAGAAGTGTAGGCACGTGGCTACAGAGCGCAGAACGCTCCCATTCTGTTCTGATACGACTCCTAACACGGTGCTTCTCTGTGCTCATGTTGTGGTCCATGATTGGGGCGGGAGAGGCACTGAAGAATAAAAGCTGATGTTTGGTACCAGCATTCATCCATGAGTGGAATTACTGAGGATGCTCAGTCTCCCATGATGCTCCAGACTGTCACATACTGGTTTTGAGGAGGGTGTGTCCACGTACAAACTCTTACGGGTGCTGCACTGACTGGCTTCTTGCTATGCACAAAACTACCAGGCTGTTATTCTGTGTTGAACCTGGAGGCCAGACTCAGACAAGAGCCATTACACGTTCAGCTGTGACACTTTGCACTAGGAGGCCCCTTGGTGCCGGAACACGGTTCTTCCCTCACAAGAGCTAAGGAAATTTGGTACAATGGACTACACTGAAATCCCAGTTGCTATTTAACCGGGTAAATCAGGACAGGGATTTGTCCTTTGCTGGTGGCAGCAGCAGAGCAGCACAGTGAACAGCAAAGGGACAGAACAGCCCGTGGACCGGCTGTAGATGAAACCTGTAGGGAAGAAAGCAACTCAGAGAGAAGCAGTTTTGTCCAGCAACAGTCTGTGGATGTGCATCAGGATATCGCACTGAGTCTCAAGGACATGGGATCAGTCTTAACGCCAAATTTCTTGGCTCCCTTACTGCTTTGTGTTATATAGCTAGTCAACATTGTTTTCTGCTTGCCATGTAAGCAGGTGATGGCTTTAGATCTGGTCATTTTTGAAGGAAAAGTCTTCCCCTCTCCCACCTCTGTAAGATTGTTCATTTAACACATTTAGCTGAAGGAGGGGCTCAAACTAGATGGCAACCAATCACATCTTGTTTGAATATTCCTCCTCACCGCTACTCTGAGGCCTGGGATACACTTGAAACTTAGATCATCCTAGCTACTTTGCTCAGGGGTGTGAATTTTTCACACCTGTGAGAGACCTAGTTAAGCCAACCTTAGGCCTGGTATAGGCACCTCTATCCCAGAAGAAGCTTCCAGTGACTGAGCTATCATTTTTCGAGGTTGTGGATTTATTTCAGCAACGGAGACGCCTCTTCTGTCACTGCAGCAAATGTCCACACTACAGCAGCGTAGTTGCAGTGACTGTAGCGTAGACATAGCCTGAGTCTGATGTTGACAGAGTCCCCAAAATACATTGGCCAAGATGGTCCCTGTTACCTACTAGCTGGAAGCCAGATGTTGGTTCGTACAACAAATACGATAACTTAGCCATAGTTCATGCCATTGTGTTCAGTGCCATTGTCCTCTCCGCTACCCTGTTGCAGCCAGAGATGGCTGTATCCCTTTTCGACTGTTCCTAATGGAGTGCAGGCCTATCTCCTGAACAACAACAAGGTGATTGTAGGTCAGCCTGGGATAAGCACATAGGCTTTGACTGTTATGTTACTGGCAGCGTACACTTGTATCTGGAATCTGCCTCTCACCCTCCGCATTGTGTTTAGAAGGGAAAAGGCTCGATAATAAGACAGAAAATATAATGCTACTATACAAATCAATGGTACACTCACACCTTGAATATTGCAGGAAGTTCTGGTCACCCCCCCCCTCAAAAAAAAGATGTATAATAATTGAAAAAAGGATAGAGGAGAGTAACAAAAACCAATTAGGGATATGGACCAGCTTCTGTATGAGTAGAGATTAAAATTACTGGGACTGTTCAGCTTAGAAAAGAGATGACTAAGGGGGATATGAGAGAGATCTACAAAATCATGACTGATGTGGAGAAAGCAAACAAGGAAGTGTTATTTACCTCTTTGCATAACACAGGATCCAAGCGTCACTCAATGAAATTAACCACCAGCACGTTTAAAGCAAACATAAAGATGTATTTTTGCACACATTGCACTGTCAACCTGTGGAACTCATTGCCAGGGGATGTTGTGAAGGCCAAAACTATAACTGCATTCAAAAAAGAATTGGATAAGTCCTTGGAGGCTAGGCTGAGCAATGGCTATAAGCCAAGACGGTCAGGGTAAAAACCCCATGCTCTGGGCATCCCTAAACCTCTGACTGCGAGGGGCTGAGACTGGACAGATCACTCAATAATTGCCCTGTTATGTTCATTCTCCCTAAGCATCTGGCACTGGCCGCTGTTGGAAGACAGAGTACTGGGCCAGCTGGACCCTTGTTTCACCCAGGATAGCTATTCCTATGGAAAGGACAGCACCGCACAGTTTTACACAGACCCCTGGAAGCTGAAGAACTCTATTCAGAAAAAAGGGAGGATTAACAAAGTGACGTCGGTGCAGAAAATCTGGGCTCCAAGTAGTTTCCCATCTGAACTGGCAGAGGAGACCAGAGTCCGAATAACCCCAGGGTTCAGCCGAAACACACTGTACCACCCCAGTCACTCTGCTTTCGACGTGTATCCACTTTGGCCGGGTCTCGCCAGGCGCCATCAAACTGAACTGCTGCCAGCAACTTCCAACTGACTGAGGCAGTTGTATCAATCCCCAGACAGACACTCTGACTGCACCAGCCATTGTTACCTCCTCTTTGCACATGCTCCAACCCGCCAAGGTGTCTGCCCAAGCTGGTTTATGGATTTGAACACGCTGGACGCAATGGAGGCAGTAGCAGCGTAACAAGGCCCCGAAGGAAGAGAAGGAGGAGTCCTGCAGTATCCATAACAAAGTCAGGGAACACCAGCATTTGTCCACGACCCAGCACTTTTAACCTCATCCCCCGAGTCCCCAGCTACAGCAACATGCATCACCTACCCGAGAAGTCAAACAGGAATCTGGGCTTCCACCTCTCCAGCAGGAGAATTCCAAGCAGAGAGATGCTGAGGAGAAAGAGGGGCCGCAGAGAAGTGGAGGAAAACAACCTGGGAAACCAAGCAGAGCAGTCATTAGCTAGTGCACTGGGAAATACTATGAGCCCAAGATGAACCAAGATGAATCCATAACTGCTGCTTTGTGGGCAGACGCACACCTCCCTCTGTGCCAGCGTTCCTTCCCCCGCTGTAAAGTAAGGACAGCTGCACAAGTACAAATCCTCACAGCGCTACACACTGTAAATGCAAATGGTTATAACGGACTCTCTAGGAAGGGGAAGACTAGCTCAAGTTTTGAAAAGAGCAGTGGTGGTAGATGATACAGCAGTTTCTAAACCGTCCTCAAACAGCAACAGATGACAACAGAAACTAATCCAGAATCTGCTTCCAAACACTGGTTCTTTTGCTGGTCCTCCTCCCCACTGATCCAAAGATGGGTCACATACAGCGGGTGGCCCTACCAATTGGATCCCAGGTTCTTTCGCCTCCCTCACTGACATTCTGGCCTGTACCCAACAGCTCCAGAGATCCAGGCTCACTTCCAGCTAGAGAGGCTCTCTCCTCCAAGGCAGAAATCGACACTTCATAGATTCAACAGCAAAAGGTGCCTCTCCCCAACTCCAGCCCCATTCTTCTTGGTTTCTCATCCCCACAGCAGCAAGCAAAGAAAGGTTAATGTCTTCTACCAGACTCCCTACAGAGCCCCTCAACCCCACTCTTGGGCCAGCCATGGGCCGAAGAAGGAGCGATACACTCCTTGCCCTCTATGCTTTCAGGCTGAAAGTGCTCTCAGCCCAGGCAGCACAGAACCACACTTGGATCCTTGCTAGAAACACTTATTAAGAGACTAAAATTGATTTGGGCAGAAGCTTTTGTGGGCTAGAACCCACTTCATCAGATGCATAAACTCTATATGCATAAACTCCAGGCATCTGATGAAGTGGGTTCTAGCCCACAAAAGCTGATGCCCAAATAAATTTGCTAGTATCTACGGTGCTACAGGTCCTCCTCGGTTTTTTTGCAGATACAGACTGACACAGCTGCTATGCTGAAACTTATCAAGAGACTAACACTGACTAGATAACCAGGAGGTGCACACATCTCACTGTGCAGAGCAACAGAGAGCTGAACTCCAGGTAAACCAAAGAGTCAGAAGTTAGAAAGCTCAGAAGAGAGATTAGGTCTTATCAAGGGCCATGCAAAACAACCTTCCTTCCCCTTCAGTGGGGCCAAGACAGAACTGTTCCCATCTTTTCCCTTGGGGAGATGACTCTAGAGCCAGAAACATACCAGCTCAGGAAGTTTCTCCTGCTGTTCACCTTAAATGTCTCTTGTCTGAATTTAAGCTCATAATCGCCAATTATAGCCCCCATGGGGCTGTACTCAGGCTTCCCACACCTGTGGCACTTAAACCATTCTGTGTACAGTGTATTTGTTTCCCATCCCCCATTTTAATCCATTGTAATTGCCACTTACCCAAACTAGACACACTTAGCTCCTTTAATCTTTCCTCATACATCAGTTTCCCAACACACCAGGCTCACAGCACAGCACCAGCTTCAAAGCTCTGCTTTGGGTTTACCCTCTATGTCCAGCACATTAGTTCATAGTCATTTAAGGAGATGCATATTATGCAAATTTCTAGCTGGGTAATTTTAAGGGAGAGGGAACAGTAATAGAAGATGATTTAGATGAGTGACTGGTCAAGTACCCTTTTTCTTTTAATAATTTTAAATTCAATTGTTCAGTGTTTCATCATCTAAAAAAAATAAGATTTTCTGACCAATTTTGTCCTTCTCTGTTCGGAAGACCACAGACTGAACATTTTGCCAAAAAACCTGACTCATTGTTTACATGAGCAAACAGGATGTTTTTCACTCCAGTCCACAGCTTGGTTCTTGCACTCATCCTCCAAATTTGTTATTGTTGCTGCTGTGTGTGTGCGCGCGCGCGTGTGTGTGAGGAAAACAGGCAGGCACGCAGGGCAGGATGAAAGGAATGTGCCAGGACAGAAATACAGAGCCGCTATAGGCTTAACAAGAGATCGATTAGTGGTGGGGTCAAGGTGGTATGTAGAGCCTCCTTCCAGCCCAGAACATTACTAGGGTTACCAACCTCCTGTGACCTGGCTCTAATAGAGCAAGGACAAAGAAGTTAACTAGAAACATGCCTGGGCGAGGCTCCAATTAGCTACAGCTGTCAGCGGGAGCACGCACTTTATCATCACAGGCCAAATCCTGTAGAACCTCCTGGCACCTCCCTGTCACCAGGGAGAGGCCTGTTTGTGCTTGTCAACAGAAAGCAGCAAGGTTACTCCAGGCTAAACACAAGCCACACAGTTCTGTGTTATGGACTGTGGCTGACCTCATCTTGAATACAGAAATGCAGCCCATAGACCAAGGGGGCATTAGACAGACAGAACATCTGTGCAGAGGCCTCCTCTTTGGACAAGATGGCGTACTGTGTGCTGGGACCCCTTTTACCCAGGCTTTGCACCTCCATACCCAGAGCAGACGCAAAGGACTGTTTTATGCAAGTTAGATGCCAGCTGGCAAGATGTTAGTGTAACTCACATTTTGTATGCTCCCACAGTGAAAGTTATTTGCTGCTTCATCCTCCTGCCCTACCTCGCTATACCATTGATTTTTTCTTTTCTTTTTTTTTTTAAACAGTTTCTCATATTAGGTACATTCCCCTGGGAGGACCGCTGCTCTTGCTTCTCTTGAGATTAACTTAAAAATGGCAATCACATCAGCTATTAAACACATGCAATAGGGACAAGGCTGCATTAATGGAGCATGCTGCAGGTTAGGATTGAGGTGCATTAG
>ML677353.1:490359-517466 GCA_007922305.1 Dermatemys mawii
GGGTGGAGCCGCTGCGCGGGCCGCGCTCTCGGCTGCGGCACCTGCCGGAGGACGCGGCGCGGGCGCGGCCTGCACCCGCCGCTCGGCCCCCGCGGCCCGGCCCCGTCTCCAGCCCCGGGCAGCGCCCCGGGCGGGACCCGAGCCCGGCCCCGGGGCCGAGTGTGGGGCCCCCGAACCCCTAAAATCCCCCCCAGCGGGCTCCCAGGGGCCTGCCCAGCCCTGCCGTGAGCAGAGCAGGGCCTGAGCCTGGCCTCCAGCCCAGGGACACCCAGAGCAGGGGCTGTGTCCCCGCCCCGCCTGGCTACTAGCCACTGCTGGACCTGGCCCCCGGGAGCCTCTCCCCTTCGGCCTGGAGCTAGTGATACTCTCGGGCTTCGCACGTCCCCTGGCGAGGAGTTCCACAGGCTGACTGGGCCTTGGGGGAGCATTTCCTGTAACCCTGCTGCCTGGTCACGTCATTGGGTGACCCCCGGTTCTTGTGTTAAGTGAAGGGGTAAATAACACTCCCCAATTCACTCTCTGCACACCAGCCACCATCTTGTAGACCTCAGTCCTATCCCCTCAATATGGCCAGGGACCCAACCCCATGCTGCAGGGATCCTTAAATCTCCAACTGCCTGAAGAGCGGACTGGACAGCCGCGGACGGATCACTCCATAATAGTCTGAAGCATTTGGTGCAGGCCGCTGGCGGGACCATTGGTCAGACCCAGCGTGGATGTTCGTAGTCGTCCCCCTCCTGAAATGAACAGTCCCAGTCTTTTACGTTTCTCCTTGTATGGAAGCTGATCTGTCCCCTGATCACTGGTGTTGCCCTTCTCTGCACCTTTTCCAGTTCTAATGTATCTTTTTGCGATGGGGCAGTGTGCCGGAGCAGGGAATGGGGCGCACCGACCTGGGGAGGTTGCAGGGGAGTGTTAGTGGCACGGTCTGCATTGGGGCTGGATGATGGGGGGTATCAGGGGGTGACTTCATTTGAGGGATGATATGTGAGCTGGTAACCTGAGCCCAGGAGGGGGTTGAGGCCAGGTGACACCTGTCCGGGAAAAGGACAAAGGCTGGAGGAGGGGCCGGGGTGGCTGACTTGATGAGGCTGCTGGAGGGTTTCAGTTTGGAGCTGGCTGGGGAACTGAAGGCAGCCAGAACCGGGATCTGGCTCCTCACCCCTCAAGATCGATCTGACTGGGGGATCCTGTTTTCTGTCTCTACAAGCCCTGTTTTGAACTGTGTTCCCATCATCTGATAAACCTTTTGTTTTGCTGGCTGGCTGAAAGTCCCGGTGAATCGCAGGAAGTTGGGGGTGCAGGGCCCTGACTCCCCCACGCTCCGTGACAGGCAGTAGTCAAGGTGTGGGCGTATCATGGATTTCTACAGTGACATGATATTTTCTGGTTTCGGACCGATCCCTTTCTGCCCATGTAATCCTCCCACTCCGCCCCCTGCCATCCCAGGCGCCTGTATGGCACCAGTCACCGAGGGATCTGAGTGTTCATCAGGTGCACACAGGTCCTGCTAACCCTGACCCTGCCGTTGGATCCACCTGCCTGCGTCCAGCTGCATGATTGAGGCCCCAGGGCTGGGTGGTCTGCAGGTTTCTTCTCATCCTTCTCATCCTTCCCATCCCGTCTCCAGTTTCTGCCAGGGCACCAGCAGCTGAGCGAGAGGGTGCGGAAGCGCTTGTATTATGGCTGGGACAAAGACTGTAGCCTGGACAATCTCTCCAGCCCGGTGGCAGGTGAGTCGGATCTGTAGCTGCGTCTGCGAGGACGTGCGCCGAGACAGGGACTGGAACTAGCCCACGGGCTGAATGAACTCAGTCATCTGCTATGGCTCCAGCTACACTTGACCCGCTATAGTGCAGCACTTCAGCGCCAATAGGAGGGGGTCTCCCAGCACTGTGCTTAGCCCGCCTCCCCGCGAGGCAGCAGACAGGTGGATGGAGAAATTCTGTCGCCCATCACTGGGTGGACCTGGGGTTCGCAATGTCACCCAGAGGGGTGGCTTGTTCCCACCCTGAGTAACGGAGCTGGGTTGACCTTCCTTTTTGCTGCAGGGGAAAGGCTCTGGCCCCCTTTCTCTGCCGCCGCCGTGCGCTGCCCCCCATGCAAGCGTGCATGTCAAGGGGTGTTTCTGCAGGAGCAGTGCCCAGCATATCTCCCTTCTTGTTAAGTTATTAGCTGTTACAGTGGAGACTGGAGACCAAGGCCCACTGTGCTGGGTCTCCACCCTAGAGCTTACATCTGCTCGTGCCCCTTGGAATAGCCTTACCGCTCCAGCGGGGGCGGCGTGGCACAAGGGACCCCCAAACTGAGGCCGGGTTGTGTTTGATAGCCAGGGGGTTTGGGCCATTACCCACTGTGACTGGGGAGCCCATCTCTGTCTAACCTTCGGCCAGCATCTCTCTAAACACCTGACGGCCGAGCAGGGTAACACATGCTGACCTTGGTGACTGATTTCTAGCTGCCCTCCCGGGGGCTGGTTTCCAGGGGCGGGTGCTCAGCGCTGCCAAGCAGGTGTCTTGAGTCCGGCACTGAAAATCACTCTTGAAAGTCTTGGGCTGAAACTCAAGGAGGAGAGTGCAGCCATTCCCCGCTGAGCTCCCTGGAAGGACCTTGTTCCCGGCTGGGTGCTGGCGCCAGCTGTGCCCTGGGAGGGAACTGAGGCGAGGGGGGTTGGGGAGGGGGCGTTATTGCTGGTGTTAATCCCTGTGCCGCTCTGCCTCTGTCCTAGACATCGCCGTTGAGTTGCTCCAGAAAGCCGCTCCCAGCCCCATCCGCAGGCTGCAGAAGAAATACGTTTGCCACGTGTCTCGGTAAGACACGACCCCTCCTAGCCCGTCGTCTGCAGCAGGAGGCTCCACCACAGCAGGCGGGGGCCTCTGGTTTGGCTCGACTCTACAGTGTGGCTACCAGCCGCCTGGATGGGGAGCCTCGTGCCAGAGAGCAACCACACCACAGACATCATATCTGTGCTGTAGTGCCGGATTTCGATGGCCCAGCACTGAGCTTCTTTTCCCTTGTCTGCCCCTCTGATGCTCTCCTGGGCCACTTGTCCTGCGAGGGCTTGGGTCTGACCCGGGTCACTTGCTGTCTGATGTGCACAGCCCGTCCCTAAGCTACATGGCGGTGCACAGCACACCTGTCTGTCAGGTCTCTCTGTCAGCTGGGGCCTGGCGCTCTCAGGTTCCTGTAGCGCCAACGGTGAGCAGTGAGGCTTCTGGCAGGGCAGGGAGCCAGCCGGTACCACTGCCTGTGCAGATCTGTCCAGGCCAGTACCTGTCTCTGGGCGAGAGATCGAAGGGTTTCCTGTCACAGGCAGAGCCACGCTGGCTGGGGGCGAGTGGGCCTGGAGCCCTGTGGCCGAGCCGCTCTCCCCTCTGTCCACTAGAGAAACCATGACCCTTGTGAATGCCATTACGCTCGGGGCAGCTCCGCACAAGCTGGGCCTGTTAACTCCCACCACGCGCCCTGCCTGAAGAGCCAGATGCGGCTTTGCCGGCAGGAGTATTCCAGCCACATGGCGTGATCTGTCCATCTGCCGGGGGCAGTTATGGGTGTACCCGTGCGCACACAAACCCGCTGGCCTTGTTCTGCCCAGCTGCAGGCAGTGGTGTGGTGTGCCCTGCCCTGCCCGTTATGTGGCTGCCTTGGGCGCGCCAGGCCACAGAGGAACCCTAAGTCCTGTTCTTGCCCCGCGGTCACAGGGAGGCCTGCATCTCGCCCTGCTCCATGATGCTGGCTCTGGTTTACATTGAGAGACTCCGGCACCGGAACCCCGAGTACCTGCAGCAGATCTCCTCCTCGGACCTCTTCCTGATCTCTATGGTGAGCGGGGCTGGGAGAGGGGCTGGGGCAGGGCTGGGGGCTGGGGCGGGGGCGGGCTCTCCCCCAGGGCCGTGCTGATGGGCACTGTGCTCCTGGTTTTCAGATGGTTGCCAGCAAGTACCTGTATGACGAAGGGGAGGAGGAGGAGGTGTTCAATGACGAATGGGGTGCAGCCGGCAAGGTGGGAGTGCAGACTGTGAACACACTGGAGATGAACTTCCTGAGCGCCATTGTAAGTAGTGCTGATGTCATGGCTGTAGCACCTGCGTCCCGTCCCCCCCGGGGTAGGGGTGTCTTTATACCTTGGTGTCTCTGTGTCCAGGTGAGAGGCACTGGGCGGAGGAGAAAGGGCGCGTCAGGGTGTTACCCGCACAAATTCCTCTATCCCTTCCACACTATAGGGACACACACCCTTACCCAGTTCCTAGGGCTCAGGGCACATCTTCCTGCGGGTTGGCAGGATCTTTAGCCACTGAAAGAGCCTCCCAGAGTAATATTCTTATCCTCTATTGATTGACAATTCCCAAACAAGCAGAATACACATGCTAAGCACACAGTGTCATGCTCCCCAGTCCTGGGGCAGGCAGGCCGGCTTCCCCTGTATATGACAGGCAAGGTCAGTCTCTGGATCTTAGCTGCTGCACGTCATGGTCCTGCAGAAAAGTCCTGGCAGCTCTTATCTTAGGCTGGGTCTGGGAGGTGAGTTCCCTTCCTCAAAAGTTTCTTGTCTCCTTTGGTCTCCTTCCAGCCTTTTTCCTCCTTCCTCCTGCTTCTGTTACTTCTGATCTTCTTTATCTTTTGATCTCCTTCTTGGACCCCAGTTTTTATAATGAAATTTGAGTCTTGCTTAGTTATACCTTAACCAATTATCTTAGTATAATTTTACTAACCAATCATAATAAAATTACCTAACCAATCATACCCCACCACCTTAACTGATTTACACCTAGCACAATTAATTCTACAGCAGACAGAAACAATTACAAACCAGACAGAGATCCCAGTGTCAACCAATAGGAAAGTGTCATGACAATGCTGTATCTGGTGACTGTGGGAACTATTAGGGCGAGTCCCCGCCTGGTGTGAATCTTTTAAATACATTTTAGATCAGGCCTGCACAACTCAGAAAGCAGCTAGGGCCATATTACTGCATAAAAACCAGCTGCGGGCCGAAAAGCCCCGCCCCATCCGCTTCCTCCCACCCCACCGCTTGGCTTGCCCCACCCCTACTTACCTCCCACGGGCCGCACAGTGCGCCCGTGCAGGCCACGTGTTGTGCAGGCCTGTTTTAGATGGACTGTGAGGATGTGACTCCAGGCCTACAGCTAATGGCTGCTGCTTCTTCAGTCTGGCTGCAGAAGGCGGCTTTGGTTCAGGCCTCCAGCATGGCTACAGAAAGCCACAGAGTTACAAGGGCACCAGGGTAGCTGGTAGTGGCTGCCTAGTAGAGGGCTCTGCTTGATGCTGTGCCGGGACGGGCATGCTGCTGAGCTCAGGGCTGGGTCTCGCACTCGGGGCATCTGGCCTGGGCCAGCTGGGGCGCTGCACTCCGTGGGGCGCTGGGGTGAAATCTGAGACCCCATGGAATGGAATCAGCTGACGGAGGGGGACAGGGCTTCCTGCCTGGGAGCCACTGGCCCCTTTCCCAGGGTGCAGCGGGACCACTGCCGCGGTGCTCCCTATCCCCAGGGGCCATGGACGTAGAGGAGTGTGTCTGCTGTGGGGCTCCATCCCCAGTCAGCCTGAGCTGGGAACAGCCTGCCCCCTCCGATCCCCCCTCTCCCGGCCAGGAGCTCCCCGAGGCTGTCGGCAGTGCAGTGTGCACAGCTGGCTGGCTGGGGGCGCTCCACACCCGCCCAAGAGCGCAGGTTCAAGCGTCTCAAAGAGTGTCCCGGGCAGCAGGGGGTGCTGACGCGAGGCTGGAGGAGGGGTTGGGGCTGGCGTGCAGAAGGGGAGATTTGCCTGGGATGCCGGCTGGCACAGCACATGCCCTTGTGGGAGGGGTCAGCAGGGGCTGGCGCAGAGTTGTTCCATTGTGGGACCGTAGCGTTTACTGCAGCTCGTTAGGCCCTGGCTCTGTCCAGCCTGGGATCTGCCTCCCCCGTGACGGTCCTGGTGATTGTCCAGGATCCAGTCTGAACTCTGGCTGGGCAGAGCAGCAATCCCACGCCACGAGGGGGCAGGCTGAAAGCCACCCTCCAGGCTGGGTGATGGGCCAAATGAAACTGGGATTCCTCATTCCACCCAGCCCCTCTTAAACCCGCTCGGCCCATGCTGGGGCTGGGGCTGCCTGGCCTGCCTAGGCTGTTATCGGCCCCCCGCCCCGCCTGACCGTTCTGTCCCTTCCTGCAGGACTGGAGCCTCTACACTGACCCCAAGGAGCTGTTTGAAGTGCTGAGCTGGCTGGAAGGATGGTAGGTTTGGGGGGTACAGGGTGGGTGGGGGGTGTTCGTGGCAGGGGTCTGGCTCTGAGGCAGATCCGCTGGGGTACATGTCGGCCAGCCCCTGCCCTGGGCTCCTCAGTCCTCACTTGCTGCATTCTGCAAGCCCTCCCACCGGCTGGAGCCGTCCCGGGAACTGGCTGTCGGCTTGCCCAGGGAGCTCTAGGCTGGGCTGGGGCACGGCCTGTGCTAGTCACAGCTTGTCCGAGGGGGCCTGGGTCACCCGGCGGTGGAATCCCTTTGGTGTTGGGGGATTCTGTGCCCTCTTCTCCTGGTGGGGCTCTGAGGGGAGTCAACCTGCCAGGCCCCAGGGCAGAGGGAGGGGAATTCAGCTCACCCTGGGCACCAGTGGCAGCCGTAACCCCCGGGCAGAGGCACAGAGACTCTGCCAGGAGCTGGGATGCAGGCAGCCACCCATTCACCAAGAGCAGCTGCAGGCACGGCCCAGGGCGGGGCAGGGTCTGTGCCCAGAGCACACCTCTCACTGTCGTCCTTCCCCTCAGTGTGGCAAAGAGACAGGGCACCCAGCGCGGCTGGTTCACCTACACGGACCTGTGCGTCCTGCTGGAGCAGTCCCTCTGGCAGCAAGCCCTGGGCCAGTTCTACCAACAGGTGGCGAAGGTAAGAGCTGGCCAGGACCCGAGGGCAGAGGGAGCCTTCCTGCAAGGGGGAGCCACGGGAGGGGGAGAACCGGGAGGCCACGGGCGTCCGTGAGTGCGCTGCCCCCTGCTGGAGAGACCGGGAGCTGGACATGAGTCAACAGTGGGCCCTTGTTGCCAAGAAGGCTAACAGCATTTTGGGCTGTATAAGTAGAGGCATTGCCAGCAGATTGAGGGACGTGATCGCTCCCTTCTATTCAACATTAGTGAGGCCTCATCTGGAGTACACTGTCCAGCTTTGGGGCCCACACTATAAGAAGGATGTGGAAAAATTGGAAAGAGTCCAGGGGAGGGGAACAAAAATGATTAGGGGGCTGGAGCACATGACTTATGAGGAGAGGCTGAGGGAACGGGGATTGTTTAGTCTATAGAAGAGGAGTGAGGGGGGATTTGATAGCTGCTTTCAGCTACCTGAAGTGGGGTTCCAAAGAGGATGGATCTAGACTGTTCTCAGTGGTACCAGATGACAGAACAAGGAGTAATGGTCTCAAGTTGCAGTGGGGAAGGTTTAGGTTGGATATTAGGAAAAGCTTTTTCCCTAGGAGGGTGGTGAAGCACTGGAATGGGTTCCCTAGGGCGGTGGTGGAATCTCCTTCCTTAGAGGTTTTTAAGGTCAGGCCTGACAAAGCCCTGGCTGGGATGATTTAGTTGGGATTGGTCCTGCTTTGAGCAGGGGGTTGGACTAGAACCTCCTGAGGTCCCTTCCCACTCTGAGATTCTAGGGATGGGAGCTGCTTTCCATCAGACAGGTTTTGGGCAGAACATTTTCCATGGAAAATTCCAGTTTTTGTTGTTGAGATGCCATACTCCTGAAAACGGAAGTGTTTTACCTTGGAAGTGCTGCTGCAAAGCCTCCTGGGGGAGACAGCTCAGTTGCCTCTTCTGCTTTCTGGACTCAAAAACATAAGAATGGTCCTTCTGGGTCAGACCAAAGGTCCGTCAAGCCAGTGTCCTGTCCTGTGACAGTGCATTATGGGAAATGTAGTCCCTGGGGAGCCCGACTGACTGAGGGGATGTCTCCCAAGGCTTTGCGGCAGTGTTTCTGGGAGGAAATCCAAGGCTTTTCGCCCAAATATTTTTGGTTTATGAGTTTTTGACACAAAGTGAAGCTGTCCCTGGGCAGAGTGCGATGGAAGGGACAACCATTCGCTCTGTCAACCCCACCCCGGTTTTGGACCAGGGCTGAGCGGTTTGTGCATTGCTGCCCCCCGCAGGACTTGGCATGGGTCACTCCTGCTGGCTGGTGGGGGGCAATCTGGGTCCTCCCCCACAAGCTGCTGGTCAGAGCCTGGGGCAGAGGGCTGCAGCCAAGCCCCACAGTTCCAGCCCCAACATCCTCTGCCTGGTGTTAGCCAGCAGTTGTGGGGCCTCAGTGGTTTTGCTGTGCCAAGGGGTACTGGACTCACAGCTGGCCTGCCCCTATGAGGGGCACTGGGGTAACTGTCTCTGTGGCTCCCCCTGGGCACTGGGTGACCTGTCTCCCTCTCCCCACAGCTGGCCTGTTTGCTGGGTGTGATGTACTTGACCGGCATTGCTGCAGTCTTCGCCTCTGTCACCATGGTGCACCAGATTGTGTGTGTGAGGAGCGCCGGCCCTGCTGCTCTCCAGTCTCTGGGGTTCCCCATGGACGGAGGGCGCCCGCTGGACTCCAGGGCACCCCTGGGCCCCTGTGTCACTCAGCTGCCAGATGCTGGGCTGGGGCTCCCTGGCACCCCTGCCCCCTCCTGCTCCGATAGCAGCTCCCGTTGCCCAGCAGAGAATGAGACAGTGGAGGAGCAGAGCCGCTCTGGTGGCGGGGTGACGCTGACGGCACTGTGCCTGTGGGGCAGCGTGCTGACGGCGCTGTCCTACCCAGAGGCCCCAGGCTCTGCCCTGTGGACTAGTCCCCAGCAAGAGCCCCCTCTCTGCCCAAACTGCCTGAAAGTCCGGAGAGGACACCGCACCTGTGGGAGATCCAACCGCACAAGCCCCAGCCGCCCCTTCGCCCCCTTCGGACTCAGCCTGACCCCTGCTCACCCGGTACTCCGCTGCAATGGCTGCTCAGCCAGCTCCGGCTGGGGCTGGCACCCGTCCGCAGCCCCCAGCCTCCAGGACTGGCCCGACCCCCTGGTGCTGAAGCAGTGCTCCGTGGAGGCAGCCATGAATCTGGGCAGAATCAAGACCTTCATCTTCCCCAGCTAGGGCTGTGCAGTGACCCCCACGGCCCAACTCGGCCCCTCGAGGGGGCCTGGTCTGTTGGGCTGGGAAGGCCAGGCCCCTGCATTAGTTCCAAGCCAGCGTTTGTACCTGGGGATTGGCCTTCTCTTCGCCAGACCCTTCGGGCCTTACTGGGGCGTGGGGGGGACGCAGCTGTGGGGAGGGGTGTGCACGTCTGGGCCTGGCACGGGGGCTTGGTGGCTGTGGGGTGCAGTGATTCTGTTGGGGCATTAGGGTGCCCCAAAGTCAGGGTGCCAGTTTGGGGAGGGCACTGCTTACCCCCCCCCCCATTGGCCCCTCCTACTGAAGCTGGGATCTCGGCCCCCTGCTGCATTGGGCAGTGTCGGGGGAGAGCGGGGTACATGAGGCTCTGGGCCACAGGGCTGCAGAGTGAAGGGTCCGGGTGGGGGTCAGGGGCACTCTGAGGGGAGTTGGGATACGAATGACGGGGCCTGGCTGCCCGGAGTGGATGTGCTGGGTGTGGGGAGACGGGGCTGGTTCCGCTCTGTCAGCTCTCACCCTGCCCAGCTCTTTTTACGCTGGATTTTAAACCTGTTTTTCACTCTTTCGTCAATGAAAATCTCTGCCAATAAAGGTAGCTCTGGCCGTGTGCCCGTCTCGGCCTTTCTCCCACTGCCTCTCGCCCAGCGGGGCCCAGGCCAGGGGCGCTTCCCCACCAGTGAAATGCAGCCACCTCTGGGCTGGGGCATGGCAGCTGGTTCTCAGCCTCCGCAATGCAGTATGGTGTGTAAGGAGGAGCCTGCTGAAGGGGAAGGGGAGGAATTGCCAGCTGGGCTAGGCTGGGCCTGGGCCTAACATCTCTGCTATGCGTGTCCTCTGCTCCGGCCCCCTGGAGGCTGCCTGAGACCTGGAACAGGATTGTTCCTTAGATCCAGGGCCTGGATGAAGAATCACCCCAGCCCCCTGTCCCAGGTGTGTTCACCCAACCACCTGCAATAGAAAATCCCCCTCACCCCCCAAACCCGCTTCACCCCTGCCCCGGCTTTCCCAGGGGAGAGCAGAAGACAGCCGTGAGGCACATCACCTAGTGCCCCACGGAGGGGCTGCCCCCACCATGGCACAGCCTACCAGCCCCCCGCTTTCCCGCTCCTTCCTCCAGGTGTGGGGCAGGAAAGCAAGCTGAGTGCCACCCCAGGGCGTCTGGCGAAGGATTGGCTCTGTTTACGTGTGGCTCGTGCAGGGCGAAGAATATTGGTGCTTCACTCCTGGTAAGAGTCACCCCAAGGGAGTTCCTCACCCCCAGGGAGTTCCCCACCCCAGAACACAGCGCCCCCCGTCACCCTGCTGTGCTGGAGCCAGCACTGACTGGGTGGGTGCCCTCTAGTAAGTCCCCCCAGCCGCTCCCTGCAATATGGGGCTCCTGGCACCACCAACCACAATCACTGACTCAGAGAGCGCCCCCTAGCGAGCTCCCCCTGCCACCAGCACAGCACCTGCCAGCGAGTCCTCACCTGCTTCCTGTGGTACGGGGCCACTGGCACCAGCACACCGCGATCACTCCTAAATCCCCAGCTGTATGTTCTGGAGTCACTGGGAGTCCTTGGAGGTCCCCCATCCAAGCACAGTCCCCACTGTCCCCTGCTTAGCACAGGTGGTCAGGACAGGTCCCAGCGTCCAGGACTCCCCTGGGCTGGGCTGCCCCACTGGGTGGGGGTGCCCAGCAGCCGGGCCCTGTTTGGGCTGGTTGTGCCAGCAGTGCTGGGGCGGGCCGGTGTGGTGGCCGGGCGGGGAGAGGAGCTGCCGGTTGTCCCCTGAGGAATGTGGGGAATGCCTGGCCCCCCCTTTGCCCTTTGCTCCCTTCACAGCATCCAGTTAATAAGTGAACTGGGGGGCTGGGTCGGCAGGACCCCACACAAGGAAATCGCCAGCCCTGGCAGCACGAGGGGAAGGAGTAGGGTAGGACCGGTGACCCACAGGGGGCTGTATTCATCTCTGTGGAATAGAGGGGCCCAAAGAGACACGGGTGTTACTGTGACCCAGTCACTGTCCACCATTAACCAGCCTTCGCCACATTGGGGTTGGGTAGCCAGGACCTGAGTCGCATTAGCGGCCGGCAGACAGAGCTGCCAGTCTCGTGAGCCTGGCACCGAGATATGGAAAAGCCGGCCCAGCCTTTGGACTGGATGGGAGTGAATGAGACTCTCCTGGTGCCTGCGCCCTGACCCCGTCCCTGGAGCAGTGGAGAGAAAACCCTTGTCTGACAGTCTGGGCGATGGGTGGAAAGAGGGTGGGATGGGAACAGGGGCTGGGGGTGCTGTTAAAATCTCCCCCCTTTCCTCACGGACCAGCCAAGACGAACACGCGCCCGAGGGGAGATGCAGCGTCCGGCTCTGGTGCGGATGTTCATTCGCAATGAGGCTTGTGAGGACCCTAAAGGCGGCGCTGGGCGGCCTCACCCGGCCCCTCATTAGCTGGGCTGCTGCGTGGGCACCCTGGGCTGTGGGCAGGGCGGTGAAGGGCAGCACCAAGGGCCGGCGGCTGGGCTCTGCTGCTACCTGTGGGGGGTCCTCGGTCCAGGGGGGCAGAGAGCCGTGAGGAGCAGCCGTCTGCAGCGGTGCCCCTCCCCCAGCCTGGCACAGGGGTGGGTGATTCCTTCCGCTGGCTGCACCCAGCAACTCCCCTGCAGACGGGCGCTATGGGAGCGGGTGCGGGTCACACCAAGGGCTGGGGCTCACGTGCTCCCGGCCTGCCCTGAGCGCTGGCGCTGTGGCACTGCCAAGAGGGCCTGGCCCAGGTCCCAGCACCGAGTCTGGCCGTGGGATGGTGAGGAGGGGAGGGGGCTGAGCAGATACTCACAGAGCCGGGTTAATGGCTAACCGGCCGGGGGCTCAGGCAAAGGTCACCTCCACTCGGGCTGAACTCCCAGCCCCGCTCTGGCCTCCTGCCCTGCGCCAGACGGAAGCAGGGAGCGTGGGGAAGGGGCAGCATGAATGGGGGCTGCTGTGGGAGCCCTGCCTCCCGGAGCCCCCTGCGCACCTCCTACTCCCCGCTGCAGACACCCCCCTGGGGCCTGAGCTGCTGCTTCGCCCTGCAGGTGAGAGATGCCACAGGTGCTGCTGGGGGGTGGGATAGCTCAGTGGTTTGAGCACTGGTTTGCTACACCTGGGGTTGTGAGTTCAATCCTTGAGGGAGGCACTTAGGGATATGGGGCAAAAATCTGTTGGATGATTTAGTTGGGGTTGGTCCGGCTTTGGACAGGGGGTTGGACTAGAACTTTCTGAGGTCCCTTCCCACCCTGAGATTCTCTGATTCAAGGGGTAGGGGTGGGGGTGGGATGTGGCCATAGCTCGGGGGTGGGGGAGCACTGGCACCAGGGCATGGCACCCAGACTGTGGGATACCTAAGAGAAATCCCCAGGAGGGGTAAGAAGCTGGGCTCAGCTGGGGGGCAACTCCAGAGCTGGTTCTCTGCCCCGGGGGGCAGGAGTTAGGGAATGGGTCTGGCTTGGCCCTTTCTGCAGCTCCCGATGGCAGCATGGTGCTGGGACCCCTCAGGGTGAAGATAGAGCTTCCCCCACCCCTGCAGTGCCAAGAGCCCCAGAGACGATCCAGTCCCCCAGGGCACAGGTCCTCCCTGGCCGCCAGGTCTGGCTGCTGACACCAGCTGTGGTACATAATTCCCCAGCATTTCACTGAGGCTTCCTGCAGCCGGGTAGCTCACCCTGCTCCATAAACCCCTCCCCAACCTGTACTCTGGGGCCAGGCCCCTCAGCTCCACTTCATGGGGGGAAACTGAGGCACAGGGAAGGTCGGGAGATTTTCAGTCACGTGGGGTCTGGCCCTAAGTGAGGGGCTGTGGGTTGCCCAGGGAGTTGCCGACCGAGCAGGGCTGGGACCTGACCGGCTGCTCTAGCTCCGAGCCTGGGTCTTGGGTAATTTCTGTTTCTAGGAACTCTGAGTCTATAACAGCCGGTGGGAGTGTTAAAGGGGCCGGGTGTGCTGGGTAGTGCGGGGCTGATGGAGCTGGTTGGGAGTGAGGGGTCCTGGCACAGCTATGGGGAGAGAGCCCAGGACAGGGCTACCAGGGGATGCAGGCTGGGAGTGAGGGGCACCGCAGAGCTGTTGGGAGTGAGAGCCCAGGGCAGGGGTGGCTGGGGGCTGTGGATTGGGATTGAGGGGGGCAGAGATAAAGATGCGGGATATGAGGTGAGGCCCCATGGCCTCCCCCAGGCTAAACCCCCAGCCCCTTGCAGAGCCATGGGGTAGGGGGGCAGAGGTGGGGGGTGGGGGGCAGAACTGCAGGGCAGAGCCATAGATGCAGAGCTGCGGGACAGGGGACAGAGCTGTAGGGCAGGAGGCAGAACTGCAGGGGCAGAGCTGCAGGGCAAAGCTGTGAGGCAGGGGGCAAAGCTTGGGGGGAGGAGCAGAGCTGGGGGCAGGGCGCAGAGCAGTGGGACACCCTATGCTGCACAGTGGCACAAGCCAGTGCCTACTGACTCCCCCGGCCTCGCTCTCCCCAGCACCTGGCTGTCCAGGCCTCTCTCCTCTGCATCTTCCACCTGCTCCTGCTCCCAGCGCCCCTCGTCCGGGACCGGGACCAGAACCGGAACCCCAACGAGCTGCTGGCCCGGAGCCTCTTTGCCTGTGGGGTCTCCACGGCGCTGCAGACCAGCCTGGGCAACAGGTGAGTGAAGGGTCCTGGGGACTCCCGCAGTTTGGGGTGGGCTGGAGGGGCTCCCGCCGCTCCCAGAACCCAGGCACTGGCGGAGACGGGAGCCAGCATCTCTTCTCCCTGCACCCCCTCCCCACCTCTGGATCCTGCCGGGTTGCGGGGGGAGCCCCAGCCTTGTTAGCGGCCCCCTCCCCGCTCCCCAGCTGACCTGTCTTTGCTGTTGCCTGGCAGGTTGCCCTTGGTCCAAGCACCCTCGTTCGAGTTCCTGATCCCTGCCATGGTGCTGAGCCGCCATGCGCCCCACACAGCCAGGAATGGTGAGCAGAGCCCCCGGCATATTGACCGAGCCCAGTGGGGACTCTGGGCATGCGGGAGCTGGGCCTGCCCCTGCGGCGGGGGTGGGGTGGGGGGGATGTGGGAGTCAGACCTGGCCCCGGGCAGGGACGTGGGAGCCGGGCCTGGCTCCGGGGGGAACGTGGGAGCCGGGCCTGGCTCCAGGGGGGGGGGGGGGAAGTAGGAGCCCGGCCTGGCCCCAGGGTGGGAAATGGGAGCTGGGCCTGGCCCAGTGCTCTGCACATCCCCACCAGAGAGGATTGAATGCTGGTGCCAGAGGTTGGGTGGGAGGGTGTTTGGCGGGGCTGGCAGGCTCCCTACCTGGCTCTGCGCCTCCCCCTCCCAGCAGCAGCAAAGTTAGGGTGTGGTAGGGAGCAGAGAGTTGGAGCATGGAATGGGGTGAGGTGGGCTCTGGGTGTACTTACCTCCGGGGCTCCCCAGAAATGGGGACATCCCCCTCCCTCAGCTCCTAGGCAGAGGCATGGCCAGGCAGCTCTTCAGGCTGTCTCCACCCAGAGAGCTGGCTCTGCAGCTCCCATTGGCTGGGAACCGCAGCCAAAGGAAGGTTGCGGGGGCAGTGCCTGCAGGTGGAGTGGCACTCACGCTGCCTGGATCTTGGCCACCGGTCTGGGGAGCTCTGCATTTTAATTTAATTTTAAATGAAGCTTCTTAAACATTTAAAAACCCTTATTTACTTCACACACAGCAATGGTTTGGTTCTATATTATAGACTTATAGCAAGAGACCTTCTGAAAACGTTAATATGTATGACTGGCACACGAAACCGTAAATAAGAGTGACTAAATGAAGACTCGGCACACCACTTCGGGAAGGTCGCAGACCCCTGATCTAGTGTAAACCCTCCTCTGCGCCCTTCCGAACTGGTTCCCTTTGGTTTCGGTGGAGCTCGTCCTTCCCCGAAAGGTTCCCCAGTTCTGAATGCACTTCCCCCCTACACCATCACCGCAGCCAGGCACTGGGACCCGCCGCTCTGCCTGTCTGCCAGGCCCTACGCGTGGGGAATGCAGCCCCGGAGTCCTGGCCTCCAGGCGCTCTCTCCTACCCCTCCCTCAGTCACTGGTGCCTCCGTGTGCCACCCCCTCCGGCTCCTCCCTGTCGGAGTCCCCTGTGATCCGCTGCCTTGGCAACCCCACTACTGACATGTTTAATAATCGAATCCCCCATTCCGTTACCTGGCTCGTCCTAGTAACTGGGCTCCCCTCCCCCTCCAGGCAGCGCTCAGCCCCAATGGCTGCCCAGTCATGTCTGTCCATCCTTCCCTCCCAGGTACAGACGTGCCTGCTGAGTGCTCCGGGCAGGACTGCGCGGCCCCCGGGAGCTGGGATCAGGCACTCCGAGAGGTTGGTGCCTCTGCTATCTCAGTCGGGGGGAGCATGCAGAGAGTGGGATGGGGTGGGTGTGAGGCATGGGGGGGGATATGGGGTGCACAGGGGTTGGGGCGGTTGGGATGCATGGGGGTGGGGCGGTGGGGTAAGGGTGTGTGGGAGGGATGGGGTGGGTGTGCAGCGTGGAGCGGGGATACGGGGTGCACGGGGCTGGGAGTGATTGGGGGGTATGGGGGGAGTGCATGGGGGGGTGGGGAGTTAGTCCCAGGAACAATAGGGAGCGGATGAACCCAGTGACTAGCTGAGTTGCCCTGGGAGGGGCTGGGGGTCTAGCCTGGGGGAGGCCATGGGGCCACCATCACCGTCTTCTCATCTCCTGTTCTGGGCAGGTCTCTGGAGCCGTGGTGGTCTCAGGGCTGGTGCAGCTGGCGCTGGGGGTGTCTGGCGTGGGGGGATGGATAGCACAGCGCTGCGGGCCCATGGTCCTGGCCCCCAGCCTCTCCATCATCGGGCTGTCTGCCTACAAAGAGGCAGCCCACTTCTGCTCAGCCAGCTGGGGGGTCGCCCTGCTGTAAGTGAGTTCGGGGTCCGCCACCTGGTCACACCCACACAGGAGTTCTGGCCCCGTCTCTCCCAATGGAGGTGCTGTGGGGAATGATATCAGGGGAACTCCCCGCTACTGCAGTCCCAGCAGAAGGCACTAACGTGAGCGCTCTGATTCCCAGGCTCTCCCAGTAGGAGGCGCTGGGGGAATGGCCCATGCACCTGTGGGGAAGGAGCTCCCAGCTCTTCCAGGCCCGTGCTCTCCCAGCAGGGGGCGCTGTGCAAGCTGCCCGGGGTTCGGTTGCCCGTAGGGGTGGCCTGGGACCCGCCGCCCCGGGGGGTCCTGCCCTGCATTAGCCGGGCTGTGACCCGTGCTCTGTCTCTCCTAGGCTCGTGCTCCTCGCTGTCCTGTTCTCCCAGCACTTGGGGTCCTGCCGCCTGCCCCTTTGCACGTGGACCCGGGCCAAGGGCATCTCCGTGGAGATGAGCGTCCCAGCCTTGCGCATGTTTTCAGTACGTGGCACTTTGGTTCCCCGCTGGCCCCGGGCAGCCTGCCTGGGCACCGGCCCCTGCAGCGGCTTGAGCATTTCACCCTCTTCGTGACTGTCCTATACCCAGGGGAGGTGGGTTAGTCAGCACCCAAGGGGACTGCGAGGGGCATCGGGGAGAGGCAGCCTGGCCAGGCAACGGGCAGCGCCCATAAAGGCCAAATAATGCATGTGGAGGGGGAATGGAAATGTCTGGCGCACCGTCCGGGCTCTCCCGGGGCTGAATCTGCTTAGAGAGGGAGCTGAGCCCCGTCTAGACAGCGTGGGCAGGCCTCTGGTCAGTGCAAAGAAAGGACAAAGCAGAACTGGATGGCCTCAGGGGACAGGAACAAGAACTATCGAGGACCTGGGAGAAGATCTGTGCAGAGACTGGGACGGTTAACAGAGCGATGACATGATCGGTGTCTATAAAACACTTCCTGGTCGAGCGAAGGGAGGTGAGGGGTGTCTCTTCTCCCATCTCACGGAGCAAGAACAAGGGGCCACCGGACAAGAACGACAGATGGGAAATCCAATAGGAAATACTTTTACACACAATGTGTAATTAGCCTGTGGAACTCACTGCCACAGGAAATCACGATTCAGAAAGGAGCTGGACATTTCTCTGGATAACAGGACCATCCAGAGTTGTTCTAGTGAATTATAACACAAATTCTGGCAGAGCTAACACCCCTCCTGTGTCAGGCCTTGAGCAGATCTCAAACTGTCAGAGACTGGGGAGTGGAATAGAGAGGGGAAGAACAGCAAAAATGATGAAAGGTCTAGAAAACATGACCTATGAGGGAAGACTGAAAGAACTGGGTTTGTTTAGCATGGAGAACAGAAGACTGAGAGGGGATGTGATACTAGTTTTCAAGTACGTAAAAGGCTGTTACAAGGGGATGGGAGAAAAATTATTCTCGTTAACCACTCAGGACAGGACAAGAAGCAATGGGCTTAAATTGCAGCAAGGACAGTTTAGGTCGGACATTAGGAAAAACTTCCTAACTGCCAGGGTGGTTAAGCCCTGGGATAAATTACCCAGGGAAGTTGTGGAATCTCCATCTTTGGAGATTAAGAGCAGGTTAGACAACACCTGTCAGGGATGGTCTAATACTTAGTCCTGCCGTGAGTGCAGGGGACGGAACTAGACGACCTCACGAGGTCCCGTCCAGTCCTGTGGTTCTAGGATTCTCTGATTATCCCCATCAGCTGCAGGGTTCTTCCACCTTCCTCTGCGGCGTCTGATCCTGGGGGCTGCCCCAGGCAGGAGACTGGGGGAGCTGGAGAGTCTGCCAGTGCTGGCATCTCATTCCTCTCCCTGGGTCAGACCCTCTCTCAGGGCAGCTCCACTGATTTGGTGCTGGTGAGTCTTGCCCCTTCCCCACAAGCAGATGAAAGCACCTGGTGGCACTGGCACATTGGGGGCCGGGCTCCCTGCTCTGAGGCGTGGCACTGGCCTGGCTGGGGCAGCCAGGTTTCTAGCCTGTGGCTGTCATCGGCGGGCGCTCCCGAGGGGGTGACCCGTCTCAGGCCCCCTTCGCTGCCCCTTGCAGGTGCTGCTGCCGCTTTGCTGTGCCTGGATTGTCTGGGGAATCCTGAGCCACCTTCGCTGGGACCTGCTGGGCCCCACCACGTGGCAGCTGCCCGCAGCCAACAGCACCCTCCGCTCCCCTTGGCTCCAAGTCCCCTACCCAGGTAGGACGAGGGACGGGGCCGGCTCGGCCCAGCCACCCTCTGCCCGCGGCCCCCGCTCACCCGTGACTGTCTCTCCCTCCCTCCCCTCTAGGGGAGCAGGAATGGCCGTCCCTCAGCTCCCGGGCTGTGGGCGTGGGCGTCGCCATGGGCATCACCTCCAGCATGAACTCCGTGGGCTGCTACCTGCTGTGCCCGCGAGCGCTGCGGGCCCCCGCCCTTCCTCGGCACGCCTGCAACCGCGGGCTCTGTGCGGAAGGGCTGGGCAGCCTCCTTTCGGGGGCGCTGGGGGGCGTGAGTGGCACGGCTTCCAGCATCCCCAACGCCTGCACCAACAGCCTCACCCAGGTACGGCCGGGTCTCGGGGTGGGAGGGAGCGTGCCGGGCAGACCCAGAGCTGCCACTGGGCCAGCTCACGGGGCACTGAGGAAAGGGGTTGGAGCGGGCACAACGGACGCTGCCCAGCTATAGGCCGTGTTGCCTCTTCCATGCAGGCAGGTCCTGTCCGTGCCCAGGCTGGGCGTGGGCCTCCACCGAGGCCCCAGTGGGGGCCCGGTCGATCAGACAGTTCAGCGGGCGCGAACCCTCCACACCCACCACGGCGCTACCGGCAGCTCATTAGAACGGTTCTTGTAAAGGGGCAGAGGGCAAGGCGCTCTCTGTGCGGGGGCACGGCAGACCTGATGGAAGGGCTCTGCCTGCCAGCAGTACCTCTGGCACCCATGGGATGGCACTTGGGTACGAAGGGAGACCCTGCAAGGGGCAGCGGTTGGCACTGAATGGCGACTCTCCTGCAGCCTGTGCCATTCAAGCAGGGTGGTCTGGGCAGCAGGACATCCTGGGGTGCCAGGAATTCAGGAGGCCCCAGAGCACTGGCGGAGGGATAATGTCATGACTCAGACACCCAGGCTCTGCCCACCTGCGCTGGCAGCATGTCGGGAGCCCTGGGGCACGGCCCAGGGCAGATCCCTGCTGCCCTGCTTTTCACAAAGCTAGGGGGCTGCGGGGCGCGTTGTGGGACAGGCTGCGCTGCCTGGGGCCCCTGGTCCGCTCCTCAAATGGGGGGGTTCAGTCCAGTGTATGGAGCACTGAGGCAGACAGATGCCCCCTACCCCAAACACGAGGCCCCGCCGGCTGTGAGGGGGCCAGGGTGCACAGCAGGCCAGCGTGGGCAGAGGCAGTGTGTGCGCGATGGGGAGGGGCGCAGGCTGGGGCAGTGTGTTAATGGGGCTCCCCCAGCTCCCCATTCTCTTCTCTTTGTGCCCAGGCCAGCTCGCGGCACTCTGTGCAAGTGAGTGCGTTGGCATGTGTGTTCCTGGGCATGTCCCCCCGCTTGGCAGAGCTCCTCACCACCATCCCACTGGCGATTCACGGTAAATCACCCCTCCTCAGCCAGGGCTCCAGGGGGACACCCTGCCCCTGTGGGGTCTGCACTCGGAGGCTCCCCTGCACCCTGAAGTTCATGGGTGGGGGGGAAGCAAGGCCTGCTGCTCCAGCAGAACCATCAGGGGGCGCTCACACACTTTCTGTGTAGGCCCTACATAAACGGTAGCGCTACCCACGATTCCTCAGGAGCAGCACAGCAGGCTCCTTTCTAGAAGTCAAGCCACCAGCTGGGGAAAAATCCTGGCCCTGCTGAGATCTGCGGCAAAACTCCCATTGGCGTCGGGATCGCAGCCGAGACCTAAACTCGTCCCGCTAGGGGCTGGGCCTTGTAGCCCCCTGGGCCTGGCTAGTGCTGCTGGCGCCGACGCTGACGGTCCGGGATGGCTGGGGCTGAGCGGCTCATGAGGCCACGTTCAAACACAGCTGCCAAAGCCCGTTGGGGAGCACGGTGCCCCCCCTGCAAACCCAGGGGTGACTGGCAGGCAGCAGCCACCAGAGCCCTGTGACGTGGCTGGGCTGGCAGACGAGTGGCCCAGGCCAGGTGGTTGTTTGGAGTGCGGCCCCTGAACTCAGGCCCGACAGGCTGGGGCAAGGTGACTCAGCAGCAGCGCGGGTGTGCTCTGGAGGGAGCCAGGGGCCGGCCTGACAGTTGGGAGGGGGGTGGGAGAAGGGGAGAACGGAGGCCGGTCCCCCAGAAGCAAAGCAATAGCAGGCGGGATTCGCACACCTGTCCCACCCCAGCCCCCGTCGGGATTTGCACGTCCACCTTGCCCTGGCTGCAAAGGGCACATGCTGCCCGCCCCGGCTGACCCCTCCACTTGCTGCTGCAGGCGGGGTGCTCTGCGTGACGTACACCGTTGCCGTCGGCACCGGGATTTCGTATTTCCAGTACGCGAACATCGACTCGGGGAGGAACATCTTCATCGTCGGCTTCACCATGTTCATGGCGCTGCTGGTGCCACGGTGGCTCAGTGCGGCCCCCGGATACGTGGCCACAGGTGCCGTATGATCCTTCCTCTCTTGGGGCTGGGGGCTGACGACCCTGGGAATCGCGTTCCTTCTCGTGTTCCCCCCAGAGGCTGAGTCACTGCACGCTGCGTGAGTCCAGTCCTGGCGGCTGGCTGCTCCTCGTCCCTGCCATTCGGCTCCAGCCCTTGATCCCTGGCAGGGCTCTGTATCCTCCTTGCTCTTTGGCCCTGCTTATGGGCTGAGCCTCCCCTCCGAGCCCTGGGCTGGGATGTTTCTGTCCAACGGACGCCCGGGTGCCGGCAGATGCTGCTCGTGGTCGGGGTAACTCTGCCGTTCGTTCCCCTAGGCTGGGTCTGCCTGGACCTTTTCCTCCTCTCTGTGCTGACGGTTCCAGTCTTTTTAACCGGCCTCTTGTCCTTCTTCCTGGAGAACACGGTCTCAGGTGAGAGGACGCCCCCCACCCATTGCCAAGCGCCCTCGTTTAAACCTCTCTTGGCTGCAGGAGCAGCAAGTCTGGCCCCAGGCATGTCGCTGTTACCGAGGGACGTGAAATCCAGACCCGTGCATCCAGCCAGCGGGCGCACGTGGGAGGGAGGCCCCTGTGGGACTGCTGTGAGGGAGAGTCCTGGGGACTGTCACCGGGACATCGGCCCCGTGAGACTGACAGCTGTAGTCCCCGCCTGGGATGGCCGTAAGGACGGGGACAGTGACTGGGATGTCTGGGACCCTGGTGATATGTATTGTCACCGCGGTGCTGGTGGTTAAGCCAGTGCCCTGCGCTTCTGCAGCATCTTCCATTGCAAGGGCTCGGTGGCCCTGGGGACCAGAGTGTAGCTTAGTGGCTAGGGAGGGCGTAGCTGTGGTGAGTATTTTTACCAGTGCCAACCTCCAGCTGGATCTCGGTGGGTTCTCCTCCAGCTGCTGGCGGGCAGGTTCTCTGACCACATCCCTCCTCCTTGGTTCCAGGCACTCGGGAAGAACGAGGGCTGCTCACGGAGCTGGCAGTGTGGAACCCAGGCGGGGGCGAGAACGCTCAGGGGTGCAGGGGCGAGAACGCTCAGGCGTGCGTGAGTGAAAGCAGCCAGGTGTACGGGCTTCCCCCGGCCCTGAGAAGGCTGATCCCTCCCTCCAGCTGTAAGGCCTTTCCATTCTGCTTCCTCTGCCCGGGGAGGGCGGAGGTGAGCCACGCTTTGGAAGAGGGGTCGGCTCCCCCAGGGGAAGCCACAGTCCTGCTGCTGAAACCCAGCGCGGCGGAAGTGGAGCCGGACAGGAAATGGAGAGAGACCGAGAGCCGCAAATGGGACAATGCTGTTTGATTCTGGGAGCCCTGCTCGGAGGGAGCAGGGCTGGGAAACCTTCCCAAGACACCTGCTCTGCAGCCCTTTGAGGCAGGTCCCGGAAGTGACGTGGGTTTCACCCGGTTATTTTGCTCCCTACATTCCAAGCTTGTACCGACTGGAGGGTGCGATTCCGTCCCCCACGCCCAGCACAGACCTTGTTCCTCCCCAGCTGGGCAGTATAAAAAGATGCAACCACCTCTGGACTTTTGGTTTCCTTTCCAGCCATCTCCACTGCTGCATGTTTGTGTTAGTAGAAGACAGGAGGGAGCACGGCTCCTAGTGGCTGCCCCCAGGACAGCGAGTGGCCTGTGGGGCTGGAGCCAGGGCAGAGGGCTACTCTGGACCGAGGCCAGACCCACTAGGGGCTGAGAATGGAGCCAACATCCAGCTGCGCTGCGTCAGCCTCTCTGCATGTCCCTCTTTCGGTCGCGCTGTCTGAGGCTGTGCAGAGGGAGATGGGCTCTCACAGAGCACGTCTGGCAGGTCTCCGCTGGCCTCCTAAGGTTCCTGGTGGGCCAGCAGCCTTGGAACCTTGGCCAGTAAATATACACGAAGGGAGCCGCAGTGCAGCTGGTGCCATCACAGCCGTGCTGGGAAATGTCTGGGACCCCGGGTTTCACCGTGCCGGGCAGGCGGGGTATAATTCCCACTGGTGCTTGCGCCTGGCCATTGCTGCAGGCGGCTGGGACTCGTTGGGGATCGGGGGCAGGGCAGTTACCTGGGATGTCTGCTAACCTCTTGGCTTAATAAAAACTGCCTCTCCGCCATAGCAGGCCTGGAGGTAGCTGCACCCAGGGGTCATGTGGCCTTCTCCTGTGGACGCCTACAAGGGGCAAGCCTGAGACTCCTCTGCCAGCTGGCAGAAGTCTCTACAGGTGCTCCGAGCAGGGCCTCTCTGCTCCATGTACACCCACCCCATGAAGACTATTTCTCCCCAGGATTTCGAGTCCCTCTGCTTTTCCCCACTCTCTCCCTTGCCAGGAGAAGGGACTGTAACATGACACTGCAGGGGGCGTTGAAAATCAGCCCTTCTGCACTCCCCTTGGACGGACCCTCGTCCGGAATATCTTACCCCAGCCCATGCCAGCAGTAGTGCCCCAGCAGTGCCCTGATGCAGCTTCCTGCTGTGTGTAGCGCTGGCCATCTCGAGGGACAGGGAGCCAAGGGGGGAACAGCCCCTGTCCATCACAGAGGCTGGCCATTTAGAAAGCAGGAAGTGTTTCTAAAAGCCTTGCTCTAGGAATGATGTTGGGTCGGGTCTCTGGCCTGGGCTGCACTGGAACCAGATGAGGTGATCACAGTGGCTCCTTCCGGCCCTGGGGCCTATGGGTCTAAGTGGGGCTTTCCGGCCACAGCAGCCATTTGCAGAGCTACCATGAGCGGCTGAGGAAGGCTGGTCCCCAACCCCCTTTTCACTATTGCTGCTGGTTTGCTGGAATCAGCCAAGCTGCAGAGAGGTCAGCGCTTCGCCTTCCGCTATCTCCCTTCACTCAGCAGAGAGCAGCAGCGCGACATGGCCTTTGGTCAGGGAGAGCCGGCTGGGCATAACTAGGGTGACCAGATGTCCCGATTTTATAGGGACAGTCCTGATTTTTGGGTCTTTTTCTTATATAGGCTCCTATTACCCCGCACCTCCCTCACAATTTTTCACATTTGCTGTCTGGTCACAATAGGCATAACTGGCCTGGGTCCAGATTTTGGGGGTAACACCCAGCACTGTTGTGATAACTGGGCCTACAACTGTACCCGAACTGTGAGTGCAGCTGTAAAGAGAGGGAGAAAGTTCCTGGTATGTATGTATGAAAGTTCCTGGTATGTATGTTCCTGTAAACAGAGGGAGAAAGTTCCTGGTATGTCAAGTTCCTGGTATGTCAAGGCCTGTGTTAGGATTAGGCCTGTTAAAGAAGACCAGCGTGAGACTGAAAAGCAATGAACCAAAAGGGATGTGCAAACACTATGCTTAATTGACAAAGAGTCCTGTGGCACCTTAAAGATTAACAAAAGTACTGAAGCATAAGCTTTTGTGGGCTAGTACCCACTTTGTTGAATGCATCTGATGAAGTGGGTACTATCCCACAAAAGCTTATGCTTCAATACCTTTGTTAGTCTTTAAGGTGCCACAGGACTCTTTGTCGCTTCTGCAAACTCAGTCTAACATGGGTACCTCTCTGATTCTATGCTTAATTGGTGTACAAAAAATGCAAGGAGCGGCTATTCCGCCATGGGGTCCTTATACAAAGAGACTGGGGAGAAAAATTGGCTGCTGGAGTGAGTTTCACCGTGGTAGATGCCTCCCCCACCATCTCCTGGGGCCCATCATCCTGATCCTGAGAGATGTCCTGAGCAGACCAGACCAGAGAGCAGGACCCAGATGACACCTGCACCTCTCCCAGCTCCAGGTGAATCACAAACAGCACATGGGATGTGAGACGTCCCTCCTGTGTGTCATAGAATCATTGAATCTCAGGGTTGGAAGGGACCTCACGAGGTATCTAGTCCAACCCCCTGCTCAAAGCAGGACCAACCCCAACTAAATCATCCCAGCCAGGGCTTTGTCAGGCCTGACCTTAAAAACCTCTAAGGAAGGAGATTCCACCACCTCCCGAGGGAACCCATTCCAGTGCTTCACCACCCCCCTAGGGAAAAAGTTTTTCCTAATATCTTAGTGTCTTTTTCTTTCCCCACCTTGTTTCATCTCTTTTCCGTCCCTCTCCTTTTGCCATCTGGCCAATGAGAGTCTGGCTTAGCTGGCGAAGGCTGCCTATTTTGCAACACTGCCGGGAGCCTGTGACCCAAAGGAGGCCACTAAAAGCAATGCCTTAAACAGCCTGATGCTGGTACGAGTTTGCCAGGTCTTGGGGTGACTGGTCAGACTGTGGGCTGCGTGTGTGTTTTTCTAGGAGGGAAGCTGGACGTCAATGCCAGAGACAGAACGAAGCTGCATTTTCTCCCTTTGCTGTTCTTGTCTCTTCCCTCTAGTGTGTTTGTCTTGTTTTGTGTCCTAGGAAACAGGGTCAGCCATCACCAGCAACAATCACAGCTCAGCTAGCTGCTTCTCTCGCTCACCCCACCCCCATCTCTCCCAAAAGTGTGTTGCCCTGCTCAGTCAAGAGGTGGAGCTGTGGGTAAACACCTTACTGAAGCTGACCTGAGCCACACCTGTCACAGCCCTCAGGGAGCTCACCATGAACACAGTGCGGGTGTGTAGAACTACAGACCTCTAGGGTTAAAGGGAACCATAAAGGCATCTAGTCTAACCCCGGGCAGGAGGCAGGACCTGTCGGGTCTCACCCGTCCCAGACAGACGCCTCCAGCCTCCTCTCTCAAACCTCCAGCGAAGGAGCCTCCCCGACCTCCCGAGGCGTCTGTTCCACTGTCCGACTGCTCTTAGCGTGAGGAGGTTTTTCCTGAGATTGACTCTAACTCTGCTCTGCTGGAGTTTGAACCCACGGCCTCTTGTCCTGAGGCCCGTGGCAAGAGAGAACAACTTTTCTCCATCTTTTTGATGGCAGCCTTTCCAGTGTTTGAAGACAGTCCCCACGCATCTTCTCTTTTCCAAACTGAACATACCCATCCCATCAGCCTTGGCTCCTATCACTTGCATTCCAGCCCTTGGATCATCTTTGCCGCTCGCCTCTGGATCTTTTCCAGTTTCTGTGCATCCTTTCTAGACACTGGTGACCAAAACTGGACCCCGTCCTCCAGCTGAGGCCTGACCAGTGCAGAGTAGTGCGGTCAGTCACCTTCCGGGACTTGCGTGCCAGGCCTCTGGGAATGCAGCCAAACACGGCATTTGCGTTTTTTGCCACAGCATCGCTTTGTGACCCACGCTGAGGGTGTGATCCACACAACTCCCAGCTCCTCCTCCGCAGGACTGCTGCCCAGCCCGTTCTCCCCAGTCTGGATTTATGCATTTGCCTTTTCTTCCCTCTGTGCAGCACCTTACGTTCGTCTCTGGGGAATTTCATGTGTTGTCTCTAGCCCAGTTCTCCAATTTACCAAGATCCCTCTGCATTGCAGCTCTGTCTTCCAAAGGGTTGGCAACCGCCGCCCCCCAGCTTTGCGTCATGTGCAGATCTGATCAGTCTGCTCTCTATTCCTACATCCAGGGCATTGATAAAGATGTTAAACAACACCGGATCTAGAACAGATCCCCGTGGAACCCCACGTGAGCCCTCTCTCCAATCTGACATCAGTCCATTAATAGGGACACTCTGCCTGCGGTTGTTTAACCAATTCTGTATCCACTTAATGGTAGTTCTGCCCAGCCTTTTTACTGTCATACCTGAAATGCCGCTTGTGGGTGTTTGCAACCTCACAACATGTTTCAGTAAGACACCCATAGCCAAACATCATACAACGATAGCACATAGAATCCAACGAAACATTACTCTCTAGCAGATCAACCTTTTTAGACTGACACTTCATAAAGCATACTTTGTATAAGGCATATCCTAATTATATGACAGTGGTGAATATTGGGGTGTCACACATACTTCAAAGGCTGTGCCTCTTTTTCCTTCTTTTCCTGTATCTGTAATGAAAGGTTAAAAGGATGTTTAATGGTGTGTTAGCCATGGTACTAAGCAGGTTGAGGTTTCTGCATGCCAAACCCCAAACCTTGTTTAATGTTGGGCAGTGAATGCCTTTAACTTTTTGGACCCATTTATTCCATTAAAACAACATTTCGGTGATTTTTGTGTGTGTTACAAAATGGCTACGGGTACAAATGAAAGTGAATGACAATAACTCAGGGCAACAGAATAGGGCCTGTGCCATGCAGTCAGCCTGGACTTAGCCAGGTCTTCATTTCTGGACCCCAAACTCTGCTATTGGCACCTGCCCAATAGAGGCCAGCATTTGAAAACGTGTGCCTGTGTTTACAGGAAATAAAAGGGGGGAAAAAAAGCTTTGAGGGTAAAAGGAGCCAAGTGGTCCCATCTAGCCCCTGCAGCGCTGACAAAGAGCCAAATCTCTCTCTGCCTGTGGCTGGTGCTGGACGCTGCAGGGGGAATGACCGGAACGGGGTGATTGGTGAGCGACCCCACCCCTCCCCCAGCCTGGGGGTGGCTCAGGGACCCCAGAGCCCGAGGCTGTGGTGGCTCAGAGCCATTGCTGGACCCTCCTATAGGAATCCACCCCCGGCTCTCTGCCCTCGCGCCCAGTGGCAGGGAGTTCCCCAGGCCCCGGAGCAGAGCCGCCCCGCGTGACGGGGGCG
>ML677353.1:517866-580330 GCA_007922305.1 Dermatemys mawii
GGGGGCTGAGGTGGGGGAGGAGGTTTTTGGGGGGTGGGGGTGGGGAAAGGTGTTTGGGGGCTGTGGGGGCTGAGGTGGAGGAGGAGGTTTTTGGGGGCTGGGCGTGGGGGAAGAGGTTTTTAGGGGCTGATGTGAAGGTGGGGGGCACTGAACTCCCTTTCGCCTGGGGAGGCTCCCCTGCTGTCCCACTTTCCACTCCCACGTCCATGGAGTGGGTGTCTTTCCTCCGAAGTGTTTCTCAGGCACATTTTAACAGGAATAAAGGGAAAGAAAAGCTTAAAGCGGTTTGAGTAGCATTCACGTATGTAACGCCCACTGCATGTCGTCCTGGTCACCTCAGCCGAGATTAAAAAGACTGGTACTGCTCAGCTTAGAAAAGAGACGACTAGCAACATAAGAGAGGCCACACTGGGTCAGACCAGTCATGGTCCACCTAGGCTAGTTTTCTGTCTTCCCACAGTGGCCAGTGGGAACAAACAGAACATAGCAACTATCGAGTGATGCATCCCCTGCTGTCCAGTCCCCGCTTCAGGCAATTGGAGATTTAGAGATCCCTGCAGCATGGGTTTGGGTCCCTGGCCACATTGAGGGGGTATGATCGAGGTCCGTCTATAAGATGATGACTGGTGTGGAGAGAGTGAATGGCGAAGTGTTATTTACCCCTTCACTTAACACAAGGACCAGGTGTCACCCAGTGAAATTAATAGGCATCACGTTTAAAACAAAGACGAAGAAAGACTTCTTCACATAATACACAGTCAACTTGTTTAACTCACTGCCAAGGGATGTTGTGAAGGCCAAAAGTATAACTGGTTTCAATGCTCTGGAAGTCCCTAAACCTCCAACTGCCAGAACCTGGGGTTGGACAGTAGGGAATGGACCATTAGATAATTGCCCTGTTCTGTTCATTCCCTCTAAAGAGTCTGGTCCTGGCCACTGTCAGAGACAGAATGTTGGCACCTCTATCAGTTCATCTCCTAGGAAAAAAGCAGATGGGACTTGAATTTCTAGTGAAAAATGATCCTCTGGACTATTTTTTTTTGAGAGAGATGGGGGTGGGACCCATCTCTTCTTGAGCCATCCTTGTCCTCCATAAAGACACACAAAGGGGCACAAGCCCACACTTTTTCCTTTGCCAGTTAAGCAGGCTGTGGGGATTATAGGTCCCAGCATGCAATGCTCCATTATTGGACTAAAGAAGAGAATTGTATGCTGGGATTTGTAGTCGTCATAGTACTCTCCTGGTGGTACTTTCTATGAAACACAACCCCCTTCACCCTATGTGATATTTTGATCCAGACTGGTTTGTCCAGCATCTCGTGTGTCATGCCCCTGACCACTACTGCAATTCAAATAATAGTTTGCTAGTAGCCCATTTCCTCCTCCAGTTTGTCCTTGCAGTGAGATTATAACTCACTGTTTGTGCTGCCAGGATAGCTACTGTGATTGGGATTTCACAAACACTGGACTGTGATGTGCCTATGGGATCTGGCAGGAGGACAAGGTGGGTAGAAAATGCTGGGCCAAGTACAGAGGTTTCTAAGGTCCTCATTAGCACTGCCTATCTTTTTTCTCTGATAACCAGCAGTGAATTATTTATTTAAAAATGGAATAGCAACTGCAATGCAAAATGGCCAAAGAATTGTCTCCTCTGGGCAGGCCATTCATTCACTCCTGTAATAGCACATTTCTCCTGCCCATGGGGCCTGTTTCCTGTCTTATGAGCTGCACATGCAAGGAGCTGAGGCCAAGTGTCACTATGAGATGATGCTTGTGTTCAGAGTTGGTTTGGTATAATCAGCTGCAAGCCTCAGGGCTAGTGTGAGCCAGTGGGGATGCAAAGGTGTCTCAAAGGTGCATGTAAGCATCCCTGGAGCATGTTCTCTCCAGGGAGTGGGGTCTGGTGGAAGTTGTGCTCTTTCTTTGCTGAGAGTGCTGCTGTCTGAGCCTGTTTGCTCTCTTGCAGGATGGAGGGCTCCGAGGATCTAAATAGCAGCCTCTTGATACAGCCTTGGGCTTCAGTTTGCTTTGGTGAATCCACTTTTATTGCTAAGGCTTGTTTCAGAGAAACCGGCTATGTCCTGCTGATCTCTGACCTCAGCAGTGTTTGGTACGAGTGTGCAGACACAGATGTCATTGGGAAAAGGTCCAAGGTGAGTCTGGAATGAGGTTTGCAAAATCCACAAACCCCCTTTTATGCTTAAGCCAGTTAACGTTCCATCACGAGCTTACGGGACATGCAGAGGGGGATGACAGCTTCAATAGGACTAGGATAGAAGGCCTTAATGTGGGAAGCCCTACACAAGTTTGCTGATTCCTCTCCATTCTGACCCACAACATTCCCTGCTATGCCAGTCCTGGGCTCCTGCACCCAGTCTCTGCTGATGCCCCTCAATCCTGATCTGCATCCTCCCTTCTGTTCCAATCCTGGTTTCCCTCCCCACAGCTCTATCAGTGCTCCTCAGTTCTGAGTCAGCACCCCTGGCTGTTGCAGGCCTGGATCCCTCTTCCTCAGACATTGTACCAAACTGGTGGTTCTGTGATTCTGAGAGAGATTGCTTGGGGTGCAGTTTCCTTGAATGCTGGGATGTAAGCTTGTTTCCAAGGGCGCAAGGCCAGTGCACTAGCAGTGTCTCACTCTGGCAGCCTGTCCTCCATCTCCCATCTTTCTGGTGATTGTGATGCCATAGAATTGGTATGGCCATCAAGGGCAAGACTGTTGTTAGCTTTAATGGCCAGGTCAGAGGCTACCAGCAGCTTCCTCTTCAGGACCACTCTTCCAGAGATGCTACCCTGGCAGTTTCTGTAGCCTTATTTACATGCTCATTTTAATGATGTCATATCTTCTGTAGTGTCAGAAACAGATCAGGCAGCACAAGTGACTATCCACCTCTCTTCTGGGTCCCCTCTGTCTTTGGTTCAAGGGGCAGGTGGAAACAGGGCCTGTTTGAAACCCTTTGCAGGGAACTGTTTTCCCGATCACTGGGCTTAATATTTGGGTATTTTATAGAGTTTGGCGTCTGCTGGGGAGTGGATGGTGATGGGCAGAGGAGTCTTGTCTCTGCCCCTTGATTATTCCCATATACTACAATGGCTGCTTCCCATTTGTCTGTGTTGGCAGGTGGGCTAGGCTGTAACAGTTTCTCAGCCAGCCTGGATCAGCTGAGAGGTGTCCCAGCCCAGGAGAGCCCTGGTGGTAATGAGACAACAGTGGGATATTGGCGAGGGCATCCCAGGAACCACATGAGGATAAAATTTCATTATGCCCTCCACATCCTGCTCTTTCAAACTCTACCTGCCCAGAGCTGGGAACCTGGTAGGCCAGGAGGGAATGCTCAGATCCCAGGAATGACAGGTCTGGGGAGAACTGGTGAGGAAAGGTTCTTTGTCGAGCATAGACCAGATGGGCATCTGTTTCTCTCAGTCCTACTCGTTCCATTGGAGGCTTTGTTCTGCATTGGCTAAGGGAAGGTGAAGGAGGGCATGTGACTAAACTGCAGAGGATGGACTGTTAGAATGGGGGAGCCCTGGGACAGACTGAACTGGGGTGGACCCTATTTGCTGAGGTTTCTACCCGATCTGAGTGAGCCTAGCATTGGGGTCTCCAGGATGTCTTGCTGCTCCCACTAACTGCACCTTTCCATTTGGGCTTTTCCAGGAGCTGAACAAGCGGCTGACAGCCCATGTGTCATCTTTCCTGAATCGCTTAAGCAACCTGATGTGCCCTTTGCTGGAAGGAAGAGAGAGTGATGCCAACTTCTTCTCCTGCCAACAGACCCCCAGCAAACTCACCATCCACGTGAAAAGCGAGCTCTCCGGACTACCCTTCTACTGGGATTTCCACTGCCCCGCAGCTGCTGTGGAGATGGTGAGGAAAGGGCTCTGCGATGCGTCATGTGCCTGCCCCTCCTGCTGAGACACTCAGCAAAACTAGCCAGTCAGTGATGGTGAGGAGCCGCAGTGGGTGGCGGGAGCTGAATTAAATGATTTTAAAAAATATTGTGGAGGCTTTGGAGTTACCAAGGTGTGCACTAATTGCCTGCATCCTCTGGTCCGACCCTTGCTCCCCTTCCTTGCTGTCTCTCCTGCTGTGTGACATAGACACTTACTGCTTCCTGCTCAGGTTAGACTGTCGGCTCCACCGGTCAAGGACTCTCTCTTAAGGTTGCCTACCCTCCATGGGGAACAAATACTTAATAACGGGCTCTTCAGTCTAGCAGACAAAGGTAAAATACAATCCAGTGGAATACACGCCATGAATTAAAGATAATGTCATGTGATGAAACCTCCAGGAATTTGTCCAACCAAAGTTGGCAATCCTACTGTCTCCGCCTGGGTGTGTGCAGAACCCAGCACAGCAGGACCCTGAACCTGCACCACAGCAATCACAAGAAGCCTGATAATAAAACAGTGCAGCTGGAGGGGATGAGCACCAAGCTGGGCATTAGAAGGACCTGAGTTCTGATACTGTCTCTGCCTCCGGCTTATTATATATCCTTGGCTGAGTCACTGCTTTTCTCAGGGCCACAGTTTCACCTCCTGTGGGATGTGGGAAAGAGTATTCTCCCCTTCCCGCCTCCCAGGGCTGTTGGGGGAGATTCCTGAGTCGGTGTCTGTAAAAGCCAGGTACCCCGCCTAGCCTCCCCAGGGATGTGGATGGAGCTGAAGAGCTGCTGGGACTGTGTAGCACTGTATCCTAGAGCCATTCATAGATACCAAGGCCAGAAGGGACCATTGTTGAGTATCTAGCGCAGGCCATAGCACTGCCTTGTATTCATTCCCTGCATAAATTATTTGTGTGATAGTTGCATCTGAAGGCCTCTTCCAGGAGCAGGGCCCTGCTGTTTAGGGCGCTGTACAAATACAGGGTCGCTGCTCCAAAGCGCTAGCCATCTAAGCGAGATCCAACAAATGGATGTAACAAACAAGGGGAGCTGGGACAAGGGTAGTCATTAACATGAGCCAAGTGAGTATTGGGAGGGCCCTCCAAGCCACCTGGCTAGAAGAGGGGAGGGATCTGAAGATGTCCTGGGTGGCGGCTTTATGGACTAGCTCAGAGTTCCCTGCCTATGGGTCACCATGGAAGAAAGTGCAGTGGGGTTTGTGGGCGAAGCTGGTGATGAAGCTTGGCATCGCTGGCAGGGTGGAGTCGCATGATGAGATACAAGCATGGAGGAGTAGGGAGAGGCATATGCTCAGTTCCTTCATTGTCGATCTTGTCCTGCAGTCAAACCTCCATTGGAACTCTCAAGCTATGCAGAGTTTCATAGTTTCCAAGGCCAAAAATGATCATTGTGATCATCTAGTCTGACCTCCTGTATACACAGGTTGGAGAATGCCCCTCACAATAATTCCTAGAGCAGATCTTCTAAAGAAGCAGCCAGTCTTGATTTAAAAATGGTCAGGGATGGAGAATCTACCCCATGCCCAGGTAAGTTGTTCCAGTGGTTGATGCTCTCCCCCATTGAAAATGTACACCTTATTTCCAATCTGAATTTGTCTAGCTTCAACTTTGAGCCATTGGGTTGTATTTTACCTTTTTCTGCTAGACTGAAGAGCCCATTATTACATATTTGTTCCCCATGTAGGTACTTGTAGACTATGATCAAGTCACCTCTTAACCTTTGCTTTGTTAAGCTAAATAGATTGAGCTCCTTGAGTCCGTCACTATGAGGCAGGTTTTCAAATCCTGTAATCATTCTTGTGGCTCTTCTTTGAACCCTCTCCAAAATAAGTTAATGGGGGCCAGGATTGGGAGGCAAGTTCTAGTCTAAAGAATGTGTAGGTGAAACAAGGAGTGGGGTGGCTGGCTCAGTAAGGAGTAGGGGCTCCAGTGTGGTACTAGGTGGTGCGCTATGCTGCAAGGAGCGGGAATGGGGGTGCTCTGTTCTTGGATCCAGTGCTGACCCCAATGCCTTTGTGCGGTGCTAAGCAATGCTGTGCAGCTAGAGGCCTGTGTTTTGGTTGAAACATAAAATTGAGGCTCTGGCCACCTGGTAATGAAAGGAGCATAGGCTTTGCAGCTAACAGTCCAGCTCTTACAGAGCTTCTGAGTGGCTTTGTTCTCTCCTAAAACTCCTCCTGCAGTTCCAGCTGGGAAACAAGGCTTGCTCACTTCCTGCCAAACTGTTTTGCAGCACTGCTTGATGTTGTCTCATTGGAGGTAGCTGATACTTTGGTGGGGGATGTGATTCCAGTCTGTGCTTTTATGTCCCTTGACCTTTGTACAATGCTCTGTGTCCTTGCAGGATGGAAGAGGTTATCTCTTTGGGGTAATTACTTTTAGTAGGTGGCACCATGCAAACAGCTAGGAGGCTTCAGTCTGAGATTCAAAACTAGGACCAGAAAGAAAATCAGGAACCAAGCACACCAGGTGCTGGGTTAGTTAGGAACACAAATGGCCAGGCTGGCCCAGAGTGGGGCTCCTCCAGCCCATTTTCTGCCTCTGACAGAAGCCAGTCCCAGCTGCTCAAATGGAGGTGCAGGGAACTCTGCAGTGGGCAGTGATGGGATGGCTAGGTCAGAGATTGGCAAATGCCCTGAAAAATTAAAATTTATAGCCCTTCCAAAAACATTTGGTTTAAGAAACTTCCTTAGTATTGTAACTCTGGATGTTCCCTTTATCCATATAAATAGCTGATTCTGCTTTAATGATTTCTTGTGACGATGAGTGCCACAGGATAACTGACAAGGAGTCTTCATAGAATCATAGAATATCAGGGTTGGAAGGGACCTCAGGAGGTATCTAGTCCAACCCCCTGCTCAATGTAGGACTGCACCCCAACCAAAGAGTCTTGTAGCACCTTATAGACTAACAGATGTTTAGGAGCATAAGCTTTTGTGGTCTTCGCCCACAAAAGCTTATGCTCCTAAACATCTGTTAGTTTATAAGGTGCTACAAGACTCTTTGTAGCTTTTGCAGATCCAGACTAACACGGCTACCCCTTTGATCCCAGACAGGCTAATTGAGTGTCTTGTGGAAAAGCATTTCCTTTGATCAGTTTTGAATTCACTCTCTTCAGTTTAATTGGTTGTATGGATGTGTGCAAGAATAAAAATTAGGTTGCTTTTGGAGGGACACTTTCTGTGCCCTGATGGCCAGAGGAGCTGGTTCTCTTTCTCCCCGCCACCCGCTCCAGAAGCTGGAGAAGCTCTCTCTCTCCTGGCAGCCAGAGGAGCTGGATCTCCCCTGTGGCTCCAGGGCTGGAGGAGCTGCCCTGGCCCCGGTACTGCCCTGGCCCCAGAAGAGTTTTGTGCTCCCCACTGATGCAGAGGCTTGCCCCTGCTTGTCCCCTTGCACACAGCCCTCATTGGATGTTCCCTTGCTCTTTTATAGAACAAATTGCCCTGTGAGGGCTTCACTTCCAGCTTTCTCAGTGACCCTGCGGGTGAGGAGTGTATTCCTCTACAGTGGTATGCATAGGGGAAATTTGGGACATTCTTTGCTTTTACATGTAATTGTCTTTAAGGCTGTGTGCTCTCTGTAGCTTCATTAAATTGTAGTGGTGTCCAATGTGCACCAGAGGGCGCTGTGCACCTAACTAATAAATGTTGCTAGTCAACACAGAGGGCCCAGGGGCAAGTGATGGATTTGTGACTTGCCCCAGAGAAGCTGAGGCAGCTGTAGTTGGAAACAGGCCCCCTAGGCAGGTTGTGAGTGTTGCTCTCTGGGACAGCGCGTGTGCTGTTCTGCTCTATTGCAAAATTTGCTGAAATACCATTCACAGAACAATCTCCCCACTCCCCATACATTCACATTGACTGTGGAAGGGTGGGACAGACAGCTAGCAAGAGGACAGGAGGAGGCTCCCTGACAGGGCCTCTTTAAAGGGCATTGACCCTTTGATCAGCACCAATATTGGACCTGTCTGAAAGTTCTGATGTTGTGGGTTTGAAATATCTGCACTTAAAATTCTCCCCTTGTATGATGGAGTGGGAATGTTCTTAATGTTTCCTCTGGATAGTGTGTGAGTGCCTCAGTTTACCCTGTGCATGTCTTCAGTGTCTATGTGGAGGGATAAGAATGTGTAATTGTTGCAAAGCAGAGGGACAGTGGAAGTAAGTGGCCACACTCTGTCTCCTGGCAACTAGTGGCCTTGGCCCTTCCCCCTCTCTGCAAGGTGTCAGCTGAAACTGTTGGAGGGAGGTCAGGTGACCTCCTGTCCTGCCCAAAGGACAAAGGAAAAGCAGAGGAGGGGTTGGGGGTTTCAGTCTGAAGCTGACTGGAGTCAGGTAGGGAAGGGCAGATGGCCTATCTGGCTCTCCCGCACCCCCAAATGGATCCAGCTGAGGGGTCGTGTTCGTTGTACCTACAAGCTGTTTTAGATCATGTTCCTATCTACTAATAAATCTCTGTTTTACTGGCTGGCTGAGAGTCACATCTGATGGTGGAGTTGGGGTGCAGGATCCACGGGATTCCCCAGAACCCCGCCTGGACGGGCTCGCTGGGGGAAGCGCATGGAGGGGCAGAAGGTGCTGAATGCTCTGAGGTCAGAGCCAGGAAGGTGGAAGCTGTAAGCTGTGAAGCTCTCAGCCCTGGAGACAGGCTGTTCACAGAGAGGAAGCTTCCCCCCAGAGTCCTGACTGGCTTCGTAGGGAGCAGTTCCAGAGTGTCTCCCCGGGGACTCCGTGACACCTTGCTCTTTAGAAAGAGCAGAGCTGGGGTCTCAGTCCCATTGCTAGTGGGACACGTCCTCAGAATCCATCTGTGTGAGGGGTGCTTATTGGCCCACTGGCAGTTCCAGGGACTGAAAGGGCGATGGGGCTGGATGGAGCTCACCCCACAGTCTCATCCTCCCTAGCAAAGTTGTGTCTGTGTGCAGGGGTGGAGTTTGCCCAGGCTTTGCCTTTCCTGGGGTACATGGGGGAGTCAGTCTCTAGCCTGCTGGTGCAGCTGCTTTCACCAGCCCTGAAATCCTTTTACAAAGAACAAATGGGGCCTACCAAAACCTGCCTTGTGTGTCAGTGCCCCCTGCTGGCTCACCAGCAGCAAGAACTTCCGAGAGCTGTGCCCATCTCTGCTGGTGCACAGATGGAGAAATAACAAAAGGGGAGCCGTGTTATCTCTGGTTCCATTAAGAGCACAGGATGTGGGGCAGACCCATGCTGCTCACCTGGGCCAAGACACATGGCTTTGGAAAGACATTCTCCTGCCCTTCAAAGAGGGTGTGATTCCCACAGAATTATCGGAGTGATAGAGTGAGCAGTGAACCAGCAGCTGCCATGGTCCTGTTAGTTTGTATCTTGATTAATGTTTGTAAAGCACTTAGGCAGTGGGAAGCACTGCATAATGCTAAGTGCTACTGTTAGTAATGCAGGAATGGGGCCCAGACTTTGCTCAGCTGCTTGCTAAGAATCTGAGGCCTGTGCTGAACTGGCCTAGAATGGAGGAAATTGCTCCCTCTTTCAGCTCTGCAAGTGGAGGGATGGCCCATGGGGACCACAGGTCCCAGCATCTTGACCCGAGTGGAGGCTTCATTGCATTTTGGGACATATAATGTCCATGGCTTGCACCTTTGGCTGAAAGAGGAGGGAGGCTGCAGAACTCAAACCCCTTGCCCTCCCAGCTCTCTGCAACGAGTGTGCCTTGGACACAAGGCCTCTGGGGGTATGGTGTCCTGTGAGTGATGCCGTATTCACTATACCCCCATGTCAAGGGCTTGGATTTGCTGATAAAAATGCAGCACAGAATGAGTAGGGTTTTGTCAGACCAGCTCTGAGGGTGCATTGGGCCCTGCTGCATGGGTCTTGCCCAGGTTGTCCCACAGATGACAGTGAGGGGGCTGTTCCTTGTGTCTATCTCATTGGAGTTGCTGGGTGAGATGGTCTATTGAGAGCAGAGCTCGGCCTGGCCTCTGACATGACCTCTGACATGACGGCCAGAAAGCTGCAGAGAGAGTGTGTCCCATGGAGAAAGTGCCCGTGGTGCGAGGCGGAGCAGGATTCATCCAGTGCACGCTGAGGAACAGGGCAGGACTCTCTGCACTGAGGCGCCTTGGGCAAGGATGAGATGGCCTGGGCTTGGTGTAGGTGAGTGCACAGGAGGCAGCAGCAAGGGCCTAAATAGGATTTGGGGGTAGAGATTCCACATGCCTTTGATCTCCTCTTCCTGTGAAAGTCTCAATTTCCTCAAGCTGCAATTTGACAGTACGGTTCCTTTTGCTTTTTAGTCACAGCCATGTCTGTTTACAGTGTCAGAATTCACATCAGAGCCCACAGGGGATGTGGGGGCATGATGCTCAGAGGGACCTGTTTGTGCTGCTTACAGAAACAGCTGTTTGTGCTGGCTGATCAGACCAAAGGAGTTTGCTGTTGTCTCCTGCCACTCCCATAGCTGTGTATGGAGTTGGAGTGTCTCCTATATTGAACCTTCACCACCGTATGTTCTCCCCCACTGACAGAACAAGGAGTAATGGTCTCAAATTGCAGAGGGGGAGGGTTAGGTTGGATATTAGGAAAAACTTTTTCACTAGTAGGGTGGTGAAGCACCTAGGGAGGTGGTGGAGTCTCCTTCCTTAGAGGTTTTTAAGGTCAGGCTTGACAAAGCGCTGGCTGGGATGATTTAGTGGAGGTTTGATCCTGCTTTGAACAGGGGGTTGGACTAGATACCTCCTGAAGTCCCTTCCAACCCTGATATTCTACGATTCTGTATGTCCATCTTGTTTTGTACTGCCTGTGCAGTTTTGTACAGCACCTCCTGTGGGAGAGGCTGGTACTGGGGTAGATGGAAGTTATCCCACAGTCAGACCCATTCTCTACAGCTCCTCTCTCAGCCAACATTTCTATACCATTCCCTACGATGCCTCCTACTGGGAGAGGCAGGGATGGCCAGCCAGTGCACCTGATTTGTTCCCTTGAGTGCCTCTTGCTGTAGGTGCTGGAATGACAGACAGGCATTCCTGTGATTGATGAGTGCTGAGTAAACTGTGGCTACAGTTGTTGCCAATACATTGCTGCTTCAACCGCTTTTGTTCTAGAGACAGTGTAAGTGCCTTTCTTGACCTTCCCTGTTTTGTCTTTCCCACCCAGATTTCCCGTCATCTTGTGCGGCCCCTCATCAGGATGAGCCTAGCATTGCAGTACCAGCGGCAAGAGCTGGCATCTCTCCTGGTGCAGAAGGATGCTGAGATTGAAGACTACAGAGAGAGTGGGGCTTCTCTCAGCAGAGGTGTGGAGGGCTGTTCCACTCATGGGGAAACCAGGGTTGGAGAGAGCAGGGATTGAGTTTTCTTCCCTGCACAGGGTTGGCACAAAGTGCTCAGTCTGGCTATTACCTAGTGAGGCTTGTGTTTCATGTTCAGCTGCTACAGCAGTCAGACGGTAGCCAGAAGCCTTGGAAGTAGTCCCCAGGGGAGAGGTGGAGGAGGAATGGACATTGACCAGTAGTCGAAGGACTTGGGGAGTTGCCAAGGGGCTCTTTGCTTTACTTAGAGTACCTGGCTGTTCACCAGGAGCCTGGATCCAAGGCCAGCTAGTGAAGGAGCTGGAGCAGAGTCAGGTTTTTTTCCCAATGCAGTAGCTTGCAGAGTACTTAGAGAGGAACCAGGGGCTCCTGGCTCTTTCCCTCAGCTTCCTTAGAAGAACATTGGAAGCATGGCTATGCACATGGGTCTGTTTCCAGTGTGGCGCCTCTGAGATGTTAACAAGGGGCTTGGGTTTAATCCCCAGCCGGCAGAGCACAGTGTCCAGAGCGGAGTGATATAAGGATTGGCAGACCTGGTTGGGTGGAGTCCCTCGGTGATTAGAAGGGGTGCTGGGTCCCACTCTCAGCGGGCAAGGCCTCCGTCGTGTGGATTTAGTTCTCGGGCAGTGCTAACAGGGAGGCATGCTCTGCTTTTCACCAGCATGGCCTGATTTCCTCAAAGAGCTTCCCTAGCACATCAGAGGGGTTCTATGGTCCTGATCAGCTCCCCAGGATCCACTAGGTAGCTGAGAACTGGCCTAGTGCTGCTTGTCTGACACAGTGCTCTCTGCATGCCGTGCGGGCCTGAGGACGGGGAGCAGGCTGTTTCATTTATACAGCCCCCTTGGTAAGTGCAGTGCTGGAAAGTGATGTCAGGTGCTCCAGGCCCTATAATCTCAGTGATTCTAGCTCAGACTTGCTCTCCTTACCAGTGGGGAAAGTTTCCTACTAACTGGTGCCACAAATGCCCGCTGGAAGGTGAGGGGTGAGCTGGGGTCTTTAAGGCTTGTGCATCACCCCCAGGAATAGAGATTGTGCAGGGCGATTTCCTTGCGCAGCGACAACTGCTGCCGCCGTTGGGGGAATGGGTGTGAGGAAGAGCAGAGCACGGCCTGTGCTTGGAACTAGGTTAGCACATGAGCCAGACTGGACTCCAGCTCCTTCTGGTGTTACTGTGCTGGATCTTCAGGGCTTGCGGGAGTTTAAAGAAGCTTATTTGTGGGTGTAGAATCAGCAGATATGCCTGATGCAGGACCCAGCAAGGGGGCTGGGAGGTGTCATTCTCCAGTCACTGTGCCCACCCAACACCTCAGAGGGGTTCCTTAATATGACCTGAGGTGCAGGGCTTCCTAGCTGCAGTGTTTGTCTCGTTGGCAGATGGAGGAATCACCTGTTCTGCTCTTGAGGAACAGTTCATGGTGGTGGTGGAGAAATAATGGCTTGGAGCTAGCAACAGGGCCACACAAGCCAGGTATTAGGACCAACCCCCAGTGGTCTCGCTGGGATGTTCTCAAGGACCCATGTCCAAGGATGTCCACAGGAGTGTTTGCAGGAGTAGAAAAGAGGAGCTCCTGTCCTCGGGTGATGGTATGACTGCAGTGGGACCCAAGAGGTCCCTTCCAGCCGTAAGATCTACGAACGCCACCGTATGTTCCTGTGCTGGCAGGGCTCGCTCCTTACTTCTGACCCCTGGCTTCAGAGCTGCATGGTGGGATGCCTCACTCTGAGGCAGTAGTCTCTGAGTGAGTTCTGTGTGTGAAGGGGTGGGAGCAGCAGGAGACCCTCCCCCACCCTCAGCTTGGCTGCAGAGGAAGCTTGGAATGGCAGTCACCATTTTTCTGGGAAACACCAAAATGCATGTGTTTACCTCTTGCTGCTGCAGGTTCTAGGGCAGCACAATGGCTTCCAGTGGGCTGGGGAGCAGCAAGCTTAGCCTGAGGTGCAGGCAATGATGGGAATTTGGGGAGATGAGAGCTAGAATTGATTAAATGGAATCAAGTACATACAATGATGGCAAAGTTCTTGGTTCAGGCTTGTAGCTGTGATGGAATAAACTGAATGTTCAAATCCAGTCTCCGGAGAACAAACATCCACAGCTGGGATGGGTCATTCAGACTTTTGTTCAAAGCTTCAGTTTGTAGCCAAGTCCCTCCCGAGGTCAGAAACAGGACTGAAGACGAGATGGAGGAGCTGCAGCAGCCTTTTATAGTTTCTTGCCATGTGGCCTCTGCTTTCTTTGTCCCAAAGACAAGCCACCCAGCACAGGGCCTGGAAAAACCACAGAGCAGAGGCAGGTCCCTGCATGTCTTGCTGAGTCACCAGGTGTATCTGCCTTCTCTCCATGGGTCAGTTGTGTAGCGGCTGGTCCCTAATGGGCCATCAAGCAGGCTAGGCAATGCTGACGCTAGATTGTCTGGGGTGTCCCCCAGAAGCACAGCAGAAATGTGAGATACAGACAGTACTGAGCCAATACTTGTAACTTTAACACAAAAATGATACATGCATACAGATAGCACAATCCTAACCAGTCAACAATCCCCTGGTCTTAGACACTTCACTGGACAACCTTTGTACAATATTTGCTGCAAATATAGAACAGTGGTTGCAACAATGATCTATATAGTCACAGTTTATGTCAATAATGTCACAGGCCTGGAGAAATGTCTGAGCAATGCTTGTCAGTAGCCAAGCTCTCCTGGGCTGTAATGCTTTCCTAATGGCCCCTGGTGCCAGAGCTGATGGGCAACGGGGGTTCCCCGACTCCTGACTGGTGCTGCCAGTGTCCTGTGTAGGTGTTACATGGCCCAGTCACTGTAAAATCTGAGCTCCCCCAGGTAATTCAAACTAACAATAAAAAACCAGGCACGCCCTCCTCTCATCTCCCTGTCACAGAGAGTGTGGGCAATGAGCTGGATGTTTGGCCAGGCTGGTGCTGTCCTCCCGGCTCACACTCCCATCTCTCTTGCAGGACGCCTGAAGACCGAGCCTTTCCAGGAGAAGCCATTCCTGCAGAAGTTTGTGGATGAGGTAGGGGCAGATGCTGCTGTGTGTTAGTGCAGAGAAGACCTGGGTGTGTTTATGTCAACACACATTGGCTCTCTCGGCTTAGCGCGCCCCAGCGCCCAGGCTGTGGCCTGCTCGGCTTAGTGTAGCCCAGGGGCCTGGCCGTCACCCGCTCGAATTAGCGTGCTATAATGTGCAAGGGCTAGCATGGCTTGGTGTGGTTGGTGACTTTTGGGAAGTGTGTTGAGGCAGACAAAGCCATAGTTGGCTTGAGCCACTGTAGCGCAATGGGCCTGGGTCTCACTCTGTCTGGTCCTAAGGTGACAAATGAGCAGCTGCTGCCCTTGCAATTCCAAACGCTTGCATCTGTCTCGGGGGTTATGTGGAGAGGTGGCCTGATGGGAGACTAGCTGGGACCATCCTGACTCTTCTGCTTGTGACTGAGCCCTAAAATAACATAACATTCAGCTCAGCCCTTCTCCCCAAGCTGGATTGCTCCTAGGGCTCCTTTCCAGCCCTTTCAGCCCACATCCTATATCCTCTCTCCTACCTGGAGCGGCTCCCACCTCTCTTCTGTCCAGATGGGTAATGAGCAACCCACCTCAGTGAGTCAGCAGAACCCACTTAACACTCTCCCAGTAGGACTGACAGCTGGTGGTGGGGACTCAGGAAAACCCTGCCATGCTGCTGCAGACAGATGTCTAGCCATGCTCCCCTTCCCCATGTGGAAGGACTGTGCAGAAAGGGCTACAGTCCCAGAAGGGTGGACAAATGCTCACTGAGAAAGAAGCAGACCTGTGTGTTCGCACACAAACTGGTGATGATCACCCCAGGAAGATGTTCCCCATAATGCTTGAACTGGAAAGACACGACCGTTATCTGGGTGACATTGCAGAGTCGCTGGCCGAGCCACTGGGGAGTGCTGCTTCTGAGCTGGCTGCATTCTTGCTGCTCCCTGTGTGGCGTTTTGGGGTGGGAAGCTGGTTGCCTGGGCTGTGGCAGAGGCAGAACAGGAATGGATGGTGGCTGCCTGTGTCTGTGGGGCTCTCTGGAAGAAGCAGATTGGGGGCAGCTCTCTCCCTACTGAGGGTTCATATTTGCCAAGTGCTCCTGTTGCCTGTATTCTGAGGAGTGACACATACAGGGAAGTGGAGTGATTGCTCAATGCCACCGGTCTCCGTATTGCTGCTGGGATCCAGCTCTGGGTCCTTGGACTTAGTCTCTGTTTCATTGGCAGAGAGATCCAAGACGCCAGCACACCAGTCGGGGCACAGCTGGGTGTGCGTGTGCTGTCAGTCCTGTTCCTCCGTCGCGCTGTCTGTGCTCCCTATGTGTGCTGTTAGCCCAGAGACAAGGAGTCTTGCAGCGCGTTCCGTAGGAGCCTGTCACACGTGGCCCGGGGAGAGCTCTCTGGCTGCACATGCTCACTGGTGGGGCTGGGCCAATGCATGCAGGAGAAGGGAGCAAGTTGGGTGGGGTTGACAGCGCCATGTCAGGAACAGAGGCGGGGCCCAGGGGAATGGGGTGAAGGCCACAGTGCAGGAAGGCTGCCTTTGGCCATTTCCACAATGGGAAATTTACAAAGGGGTCACCTGTTCAGACAACAGCTCAGCTGAACCTGCGAACCCTAATGTAGACAAAGCCCCTCCAGTCAAAACTGCCTTTACTCCTCTTCTAGTTAAATCAGTGCTTCCTGAGGTGAGATATAGAGAAAGGGGCAAGGAGGATGCGGTCCAAAGTCCAGTTTCGTTTGCCACTGACAGCTAGGTGACTCACTGTGACAAAGTGGGACTGTTTGTAATGTTCTCTCTGGATACTGTGTGAGTGCCTCAGTTTCCCCTGTGCATTCCTTGAGTGTCTATGTGGAGGGATGAGGGGCTGAAATTGTTGCAGCGCAAAGGACCAGTGGGAAGGAGTGGCCACACTCTGTCTCTTGGCAACTAATGGCTTGGGCCTCTCCTCCCCTGCAAGGTGTTAGCTAAAAATGTTGCATAACAAAAAGGTCAGGTGACCTCCTGGCCTAGAAAAGAGACAAAGGAAAAGAAGAGAAGGGGCTTGGGGGTTAGTCGGAAGTTGATTGGAGTCAGGCAGGGGTGGGCAGACGGACGATCTGGCTCTCTGCCCCCCAAAATGGATCCATCTGAGGGGTGGTGTTCACTGTACCTACAAGCTCTGTTGTAGATCATGTTCCTATTGACTAATAAACCTCTGTTTTACTGGCTGGTTGAGAGTCACGTCTGACAGTGGAGTTGGGGGGCAGGACCCAGGGGCTTCCCCAGGACCCCACCTTGTCAGGCTCACGAGGGGAAGCGCACGGAGGGGCAGAAGGTGCCGAATGCTCCGAGGTCAGCCCCAGGAAGGTGGAAGCTGTAAGCTGTGAAGCTCCCAGCCCTGGAGACAGGCTGTTCACAGAGAGGAAGCTTCCCCCCAAAATCCTGACTGGCTTCGTTGAGAGCAGTTCAGAGCATCGCCCCAGGGACTCCGGGACACTCATGCTCTGTCTGGCATCCCTGCAATTGTTTGACTTTTTCTCAAAAGATTTTTACTGGCTAGTTGTTTGGGCAAGTGGCTGCTGAGGCTTCCTGGCTGGAGAGAGAGAAGGGAAATAAGAGGAGTGCTAAAATACATAGAACCTGCTGTCCATACTCATTACAGTCTGCCACTTGGCTTAGTACATGTGCTTCCCACCCTCCCCGCCACTCATCTGCTCCAAAATCTGACACACACACTGTGAAGAACTTGGGATTTTAAAGGAAAGCGCCAGAGATTCTGATAATTGCGCTGATTTATAAACCAGAGCAATCACTAGAACGCTGAAATTGTTAATTGTTCAAGAACAAATGGCGATAAACTGGGCAGGCATAATGTAGGCTGCGAATTAGAAGACAGTTTCTGACTCTGGTGGAGTGGAGGCAAGACATCTTTCTGGTTTTAAAATGGAGCTTGATACATTTATGAATGAGATGATATGATGGGGTTGTTCTGTGATGGTAGCAGACTGGACTTGTTGACACAGGAGGTTACTTCCAGTCCTATGTTCCTAAGTTAATAATGATTCAGAGAGGGCAGAAGTTCTCAATAAATATTTCTTTCTTTCTGAAAGAAGCAGGATGATGGACTCATGTCCTATAAGGATAATGAAATATGTTCCAGTCCTTTTGCGCTAACTAGCAGAGCCCAGGAGGGGGTAACCGTTGGGGTCTGTTACGTGCCACCAAATCAAACTAGAGAACAGTGTGAGTTACTTCTTAGGCACCTGACTGTAATGTGTGTTGGGGGGCAATTGTCTTATAATGGGGATCTTCAATCTGGGAGACATCTGCTGGAAGTTTCTTGTAGCCAATAGAAAACATCACTGGAGTTTCTGAAAAATATAGATGACAATTTCCTAACGTAAAAGGGGTTGTATATGGTATGAGGAAACTCTTTATTGGACCTCATTATAACAGATAAAGATGAATTAATCACTGGACTGGAGGTTGGTGATTGCTTAGGGACCAGTGATCATGATCTGTTTACATTCAATATGGGCAAACAAAGGACTATACCAACCAAAAATATATATTCTTGGTGTTTAAAAAGGGCTAATTGCTAAGGCTGAGGAAAACTGTGAGAAAAATTGACTGAGAAGAAAAATTTAGACAGAAGAATGGGAATGAAAATTGGGTGTTCTTTAAAAAGTGTTTATTAGATGGCCAAAAACCCATGATTGAACAACTGAGAAAGAGGACAACTTTAGCTCAGTGGTGCAGAGAAGGCAGCAATTAGAAATAAAAAGCAATATATAACAAATGAAAAAAAAAGTAGCAGCTGTCAATCTATATAAACTGGAAGTTATGAAGTGTAAAAAATTGATAAGGTAAGCTAAAGACATCAGGGAAGAATCCTTGACTGGTAGGGCTAAAGACAAAAAGGAAGAGTTTAAGTATATTAGAAACAAAAGAAATCTTAGGTATGGTATAAGCATATTGCTAGGTGGAGATGTTAAAATTGTTAATGATGCAGCAAAAGCGATCTATAAATATTTGTTCTTAATTTGGAAAGAATCAGGGTGATATGCTGATATCACGTGAAGTGATTAACTGAGGATGATAAAGTTCTTTTCAGTTCATTCATAAGTGAGGAGGATGTTAAATACCTACTGGGGTAAACATTTTAAAATCAGCAGACCCAGATAATTTGTATCCAAGAGCCATAAAAGAGCTGGCTGAGGATATGTCTGGCCTGCTAATGTGAATTTTTAATAAATCTTGAAATATCAGGGAACTTCCAGAAGACTAGTAGAGTGCTGATGTTGGGCTAGCATTCAGGAAGGACAAGAGAGATATCTCTTATATCTGGTAGCTGTATGCTAGTCAGCCTGATATCATGCCTGGGCAAATCAATAGAAACGCTGGGATCAAACTCCCAAGGAAGTGGTGGATTCTCCATCTCTTGATGGCCTCATATCCAGGCTGGATGCCTTTTTGGAAGATATACTTTAGTCATAAGTTATTGGGCTCAATACAGGAGTAACTGGATGAAAAACAAGGGCCTGTGATATAAGGAGATCAGAGCAGATGATCTGTTGGTTTATTCTGGCCTGAAGCTCTGCAAATGCATGAAACACAAGTTTAAATTGTCATCAGTTTAATCACAACAATGAATATTTGCCAGTTGGAGAAGAGCTATCATCTTGACTGTGGTAAGGCAGGGTAGAGTTGACTTGGCATCCCCAGTGGAAAGCACTCGAAATCGAAGACTTCTCTTCCCACAGCTTTGTAGGGTTGGTTGCCATGGCTTTTTAACTGCAAAGCCAGCTCTCTCAGCTGTGCTTTCAGGATTGGGTCCTTGCTGGAAGAATGACAACCCTCAGTGAGAGAGAGCGCGAGACCTGTCCCATTCATTGAATGGAGGTTGTGAAGTAGGGACAGGTACACCTGAGGCCGGCTTTGACGGTCACTGTTGAAATATGTCTTCTCACTGGGTATGTGCTTACTTAGCTGCCCAGGGTGTTCTGAATAATAATGGGGAGTTTTCCATCAAAGTCCTTGGCTTATTTATAAATTTAGGAAATGTCTCTCATGGTGTTTGGCGAGAATTCATTCATGAGCAGCTGCTGGGAGCAGGCAGAGCAGTAAGCAACTAGGGGAGAAAAGGCAGAGCACAAACCAAAACAAACCCAACAGCTTTTGTTAGCACAACAAGCCAGTGGTAATGGGAAAGAGTAAATAATGAGCATCTTTCAGCACATCAGCTAACTGCCTTGGTCAGGGCTTCACTGGAGTCAAAGGGCCCAGACCATCAACAGTATTTTGGCACTTTAAGGTACAGCTAGAAGCCTAGTGGTGGCTAAATACCTTTACAAATCTGGCCCAAGGCCTCTTGAGCTCTGTGTGAAGTTGGACCTAAATTCTGTGGCAAGGTCCCTGTCCTTCCACCCTGCTCACTGAAATGTTGGGAGAGCTTCATTTATACTAACAATGGGCTTAGTTAATGAATGAACTAGGAGCATGAACAACAGTGCAGATCCCAGTCTCCTCCCCGGGTTATTTATTACATTCACTTATTTTACACTTTCTCCCCTTTCTCCCTTTCAAAGCACCACGGAGTTTTATGTTGGCAACACACAGGGGCGTCGTGGATGTGGGTAGGGTTGAAGCCAGGGATGCTGGCAGCTGGGAAGCGAGCAGATGAGGCTTTGGGACCTGAGGAGAGGCAGCTGGGGATTGAGGGGTCAGCATGTCAGCTGGATCTATCTGCTAAAATGAAGAGCAGTGGGATAGTGACCAGTGTTGTGCTTTGTATCATCATTGCTAGGGTTCAGGGTTAGCATGCCATTTAGATGAATGGAGCGGGTCACACCTTTTGGAGCAAAGGTTTTTTGCTGTCTGCAGACCTAGGTAGGTGTTGATTCATAGATTGTAAGGCCAGAAGAGACTGCTAGATCATCATTCTCTGACCTTGCTGGAGACTCTTCACATTTCCCAGGTACCTTTGCGAGCATGAGAACTAGAAATGTCCTTCCATACAAACCAAGCCTGCTCAGGCACTGGAGTGCAATCCCATGGCAAAGGGCGAGTAATTCAGCTATTGCTGTTCTTTGTTCAGTGCTTTATCATCACGTTCTGCATTGCTCCAAGGGGAATAGATTCTCTGTTACTAGCCTGCTGCTTCTACCCATTGCTTCTCTGCCTTTGCCACCTTATTTTCTTCTTCTCCCTTCTTGGCGGTGTGGCTCTCCTCCATTTGCATCGGGAAGGAGCCCTCGTTTCCTTCCCTCGTTCTCTCCCTCACATGATCAGCAAGTAAATAGTTCATGCTGAGATTGGAAGGGCCATCACTGGACACCTCGCTGAGATAAGTGAAGGAGGCAGAATTATTGCTCCAGGCCATCTGCAGACGCATGCACATGCCCTTGCATGGACTGTGAGCTTCTTGGGATGGGCAGGGCTGGCGCTACCCGTTAGGTGACCTAGGCGGTTGCCTAGGGTGGCAGAGTTTGGAGGGCGGCTTTTTGCCCCCCTCGGCGGCAACTCTGTGGCAGCTCAACGGGTCGTCCGCCGATATCAATGTGGCATGTTGAGCTGCCGCCGAATTGCCGATGAGAGTTCGTCAGCAGCTCAAAAAGTTGACTCGCTGTCGGCGGCAGTTTGGTGGACAGTAGGACCCCATCCTGTGCTTGCCACCTCAGGCAGAAAAATAGTTGCGCCAGTCTTGGGGATGGGGACGGGGACTCTCTCTCACTGGATCTGAGCCAACAGGTGCTACTGCAGTACAGACCAACGACAGTACACTCACTCTGCCTATGGAAGTTCACATTTACAGCCGTGAGGGGGCATTGCCCCAGTTGGGGAGGTGCATGGTGCTGAGGCCTGTGAGCGGCTCTGGGTGGTTGTCTAGATTAAGGGTGTATGCTGTTCCCTGCAGTGCTGTGTGGTGAAGGAGAGCGTGCTGCTCTGGGTTACTGCGTGGCTGATTTGGTGGGTAAGCATGTTGCTCGCTATGCTGGTGATGGCAGCAGAGCCCTGGTGCGCTTCCCAGCTCTTGCCAAGGAGTGCGCTCCTGAATCAAGAGGTGCCTGTTGAACTCCCCCCGACTCCTTCTCTCACCTACACCACAGACTGGCCCTTGTTCACTCACTGCGGGTTGGCACGAGGCCTCCTGTTCCCGGTACATGAGCCTGTGATTAGCGAAGCATCACGTGGGGGCTGTGTAATGGGCCAATGTGTGAGGGTCGAGCTCCCGTGACCGTGGGTGGGGCAGGCTCAGGCCAGCACAAACTGATGCCAGGATGGGTGAATCGGTGTCCTTTGGACATGATCCCAGTGGTGGTGTATTTTTAGGCTTTTATGTGTTCTCATCACTATGGAATCTGAGCATATCACAAACATCACCCCGTTTTACAGGTGAGAAACTGAGGCATGGGGGCAAGGTGACTTTCCCAAGGTCTCATAGGGAGTCTGGCATAGCCAGGAATAGAGTTCAGATCTCCTTGGTTCCAGCCCAGTGCCTTAATCACAGAACCATCCTCTGTCTCTGTGGTTGGTGACCTACTCTGTGAGCTAGTTTATGGGTCTTTTTGGTCTTAAAGCACTTTGGCACCTGAAGCTTTTTCATTTGGTTTGGGCTTTTCCCTCCCAGATCTCTGCCTGCTTAATACCAGGTGGTCAGCAGAGAAAATGCCAGTGCTAGGTAGCGATGGGGCCTGTTTCCCGCTCCCCACCCTGCTGCCCTAGAGGAGTCGTGGGGGAGGGGAACGATGCTCCTGGGTGTGGAATTTAGTGCTACACTATACAGTGCCCAGCTGTCACACAAGGGCAGCAGGTTCCTCTTTCCAGTAACCCCCTGAAGCCTTGAAGGAAGCCCGGGCCTGTGGAGCGAAGGTTGTTTTGGCTGCTCTGCACCAACAGAGCAGCAATCGAGCCTGCTCGGATAAACGCGCAGATACAATCAGTTCAAATATAGACCCCGTGCCGGAGGATGTTTCGCCGCGAATATTTTTATCTGCTGTGGCCGGTGCCCCGGGTGGCTGCTCTGTTGGGCCTCTGGCCGCCCTGCGCACTTGGCTTGCAGAGCAGGCCTTCAGCAAACAGGATGTGGAAGGTTCACAGGTCGACCTGGGCTGAGCTCGGAGGATGTGCCATCAAAATAAGCAGTGCTGAATAGGAAGATAAACAAACAGCCAGCTTCCAGCACGTTGCTGGCTGAGGCAGACAGGGTGAACGGGGAGCGCAGTCATGGAGCTTGTGGGGTGGCCGTGAGCACTACCTGCTGACGTCAGGGAGACCGGGGGTCACAGTGCAGTGCCGTCCTTTCCCACCCCGGAGGCATTAGGCTGGGAGAGGTACCAAGGAGGCGGAGATTCCCTCACTGTGGCAAGGCAGGCCCCTTCCAAGCACATGGGGAGACCAGGTCTCATGGGGAGGGAACCTGAGAGACAGGTGGAGCCTATGTCCTGGGAGGAGAAGAGATGAGGGTCTTAGTGCTCGAGAAGGGAGAGGCCTGTGCATTAGATCACTATTGTATGAACCTTCCAACAAGCAACCGTGTTGGTCAAATGAGAGTCTGATGTGTGGGCTGGAGAAATGTCTGTCTAGGGGAGCCCCTCTGGCCCCCGGCTGCCCTGTGTGGCAGGGGCTGGAAGTGCCGGATGGGGCAGTGGAAGGGAAGTGCCCTGCGTCATTCGCAGGTCAGGAGTGAGGCGTACTGGCAGGCCTGGCCTGGCCCAGCCCCTGCCTGCACTCTGCCTGACTCCCCCCGCCCTCTGCCTCTCCCTTTGTATAAGCACTAAAAATAAGCCCATGGAGAGAAGTGGCCTGTGTTTGTTTAAGAGCTGAAGCCGGTGGTGGGCCGTGTGTTGCACAGGGTGGGGACAGCGGCCCTTACACGAGCCAGCTCCGGGCAGCAGGGGAGGAAGCAACTGTCTGCCTACTTCCTAAGGGGAATGGTTTTAATTAGCACCAGGTGGTTGTGGCTTTGCAGCTGTGGCTGGCCAAGCGCCAGGGCATGGTACTGGGTACTTCGGGGCTGTGTGATGAGTGCTGTGCACAGGTGCGGTGTGGCACTGCGACGTACCTCTCCTCTCTCATGTGTGCAGGAGTCTTTGGGCAAGAGGGGCTATTAATGGTTTTAAATCCTCATTCTCCCCCCTTCCCTCTGCATGGCCTCTGCCCCTCAATAGGACTCCCAGCGTGGGGGCTTAGGAAGTGGGTCAGGGAGGAAACTGCTGCCACTGCTGTCATCCCCGGGCTCTACCCTCTCGCATCTGGTTCATTTCCTTGTGTCTTTCCAGGGGCCACCTTGTGGGCTCCACTCTGAGCTTCCTGGGAAGGATGCTGGATTCTGATCTGGGTGGTTCCATCCCATAAACCCACGGAGTGGAACCCCGGCCAGCTAGTGGCTTGTTTTATGCAACCTCAGAAATCAGTGGTGACCCTGGAAGGACGTGAGCAGTAGTGACCTGGCAGACGGAGACTAGGTGGCCTGGTCTTGGAATGGCTGACCAGAGCCCTTTGGACTTTGCCAGGCCAGGGTGGGGCCCAGGAATGGGGCTGTATCACCAGAGCTTTGTTGGCAGCACTCCAGGGAGCATCTGGTTCCAAGGAGTGCCGGGCTCAGGGCAGGCTGTAGGGCTCTTTCTCTAGCAGATTAGCTATTGGCTACTTGGGAAATGTAGCAGTCCTGCCTGTTCACCTGAGCGCGAGTGTCTCGTACCGTCCGCTCTCTGGTTACCCAGGCTAGACCCAGTCTGTCTGTGTCCCGCTCTGGTGTGGTGGTCTTTCACTGTCGTGACTGCCTGTGGCCATCAGAGCAGTTGAGTCATGAAGCTGGAGTTACGGAAGGTGTTAGCTATGCTGCAGAAATGAGCCAGCCTTGTTTAAAGCTTCTTGTTCTTGCTTCTCAGCCTCTTGCCCCATGTGTGGGCCTTGGAGGGGGCACATCTTGGGTAAGAGAGCACATGCCTGCCTGTTTGTAGTGTGCAAGTGTATGTGGGTGAGGGTGTGCCAGGGTGAGACCATGTTGGCATAGATGTGTGTATGCAGGGAGAGAGCGTGTGTGCAAGTAAGCCAATACAAGAGCATGTGTGCAAAGGCGCATGTGATTTATTAAAAGTAGGGAGGTGAGTGTGCACGCCTTGCCAGTGCAAGGATGAGTGCAAAGGCACGTATGAGATTATACGTGGGGCTGTGCAAGGGAAGAGTCTGCTTGAGGGCACATGGAGCACATGGAGGCCTGCACAAGAGTGCAGGCCAGTGCATGATTATGTGTGCGAGTCCGTGCATGGGTACACATTCTGTGCAAAAGCACACAGGGGTCCATGCAGGCTTTTACGGAGGTCTCTGGGAGGGCATGTAGTGGCATATGGGGCAAGGAGCAATCTCAGCCCCCTTTAACTGTGCTGCATAGTTAGCACCAGAGTGGGTTTAGGGAGTGATCCTGGCCCCTGTGCTGCGGAGCCTGAGCTCTGGCCTCTCCTCATCTGTTTGCCATTAAGGCATGTGGCAGATGGTGGAGCAGCTTTATTTATTTATTTATTTAGGCATAATCAGGTGAGGCGGGAACTTGGCCGGCACTTGCATTCCCAGCCGATGGAGGGGAACCACAGGCCGTTTACACAAGCGGTGAGTCAGCGGAGCTGCACGCTGCTAAAACCAGACTCGGCACAGCAGCCCCAGGGCAGCAGGCTGCCCGAAATAGAGCCCAGACCATGGGCAAGGAACAAGTCCCCAGGAGCAGGGCTGGGACCAGGCTGGCCGCAGGCCTAATGGTTGTGATTCCGGCAAGCTCTGTGTCCCCTCCCCCTCCCTTCTCCAAGGGCTGTGCTTGGGACGCTTGAGTCACCGCGGTGAGTGGGCTGGCTGGAGGGATGTTCCACTAGCATGTTCCCTCCTGAGCGGGGTGGCGGGGCCTGAGGCTTAACCCCCAGTGACTGTGGCAGCGGCTGTTCCACAGTGTTGGAATCCCTCGTCATGTAGGTTGCATAGCACGTGTCCTGGGGCATGTGGTAAGGTGAGCAATCTAGATCCCACAGCACACGTCATGAGCCCTGCTTAGCCCCAGCCCAGACAACCTCTGCTTCAGCACCTTCCCTCCCGGACCAGCTCATTTGCTGTGGGCTTGACCCTGCCACCCCTATTCAGAAGCTGTTGACTTCAGCAGGAGCTTTGAGTAAAGACTGAAGGATTGGACCATACACAGTGTAGAAATTGCTTCTCCTAGCACTGAGAAAAGACGCTCTGGGGCATGACGGACGTGGCAGGTGATGAACAGCCACTTGACCGTGCTGTGCAGCCTATTAGGCCAGGAGATGAAGAGTTCTGTATTTCGTTGAAACTGAAGGGGTGGTGGCGTAGGGAGGCAGAATGGAGTATGGCCAGAGCACCAGGGCTGTCACCCTGACTCCTGGGGAAAATGAGCACAGGGAGGTGTGGACTTGGGTTCCTATATGGCAGTGGTGGGCAAACTTTTTGGCCCGAGGGCCACACTGGGGTTAAAAATTGTGCGGAGGGCCGGGTAGGGAAGCCTGATCCCGCCCCTTATCCAACCCCCACACACTTCCTGCCCCCTGACTGCCCCCCTCAGAACCCCCGACCCATCCAACCCCCTCCCCCCTCCTTGTCCCCTAATCGCCCCCTCCGGAGACCCCCCCCACTCTAACTGCTGCCCCAGAACCCCACCCCTTATCTAAGCTCCCCTGGTCCTTGTTCCCTGACTGCCCCCCGAGATCCCCCCACCCTAACCATCACCCCCTGGGACCCTACCCCCCATCTAATCCCCCCCTTTGTTCCCTGACTACCCCTTCCCGATATCCCCCCACCCTAACCACCACCCCCTGGGACTCCACCACCTCACCCTGCCCCACCGCTTACCTTAATCAGCCGGGTGCTCCTGGACCCGGCCCCCGGCCAGGGATCACAGGGCCCTACGACTCCCCGCGCTCTACCCGGCCCCTGGTCAAGGAGCATGGGGCTGAGAGGCTCTCCGTGCTCCTCTCCACCCCTGGCCAGGGAGCATGGGGCCCCACGGCTCCTCGCGCTCCACCTGGACCCCGGCCAGGGAGCGGGGGGCCCCGTGGCTCCCGTGCTCCATCTGGCCCCCTGCCGGGGAGCGCAGGGCCCAGCAACTCCCCGTGTGCGACCCGGCCTGGGAGCGCGGGGACCCGCGGCAGGCCGGCCTGGCCCTTGGGCCGGGAGAGCAGGGCCTCTGGCCCCGCACCCCAGCCCCAGCTCGCAGGCTGGATGAAAACGACTGGCGGGCCACAGTTTGCCCACCCCTGCTATATGGTCTGAAATCCAGAGCCAGTTCCAGCATGTGCAGGGCCCCCTTCTCTGTAACTATTCCCCACACCACCCTCTGGGCTGGTCATCAGGTTGCTTTGTTGTATGAATCGTGATAAATAAAGAACTAGAAGAGTGAGGGCAAGTGCAGGCTGGAAGAAGGGGGCCAGGCTGGTGAGGGGAGGGTCAGACGTGTGCGGGCACGGGGCATGCATGGCTGCAGAGGAGGAGCTCATGGAGTGATTGATCTTGTGTCAGCAAGCAGTGGTTTGAGCCAGTGCCAGGTCTGAACTCAAACGGGAGCACTGAAGGGGGAAAGCCCTGCTCAGAGCCCCCGTCCCACTCCAGAATGTTATGGGATTGGAAGACATCAGGAGGGGAGATTCCTCCCAGATCTCTTTCATTCCCCACTTTTGTCCCCGGACTCTGGCTATGCCTCCTTCAGTCTCTGTAGCTTCTCTGGAGCCCGGGAGGGCACTGCTGGGTCCTTGGGTTGGTGCTGGGATGAGGGACTAGCTAGGCCCAGTGTTGCTGGGTATGTGGCTGACAGAGCCGCAGCTCCAACAGCCAGGAGCAGTAATGAGGAAGGCACAGGACAGGGCAAAGCAGCCAGGCCCCACTAAGACCTCTCCCTGCTCCAGGGGTGAACCTGGGCACTAGTTCAGAGCACTAGAGCTGGGAAATTCATCCCGGCCCATCCAGCTCGCCCCCAAGGCCGATGCAAGGTTAAGCCTATTGTACACCCCTAGCCCTCTGCCTAGTCTGGTTTACGGCTAGGGCTGTCTCCCTTCCCTGTAGGGACTGGTTGGATAATGAAGTGTGAAGGAGTGAACTGAGCCCGATGGCAGCACCCTTGCAGGGTTTTACTAGCAGGACCATGTGATCCATCGGCTGCACTTTCTTTCATAACTTTGCCCTGGGGAACGCCTTGAGGAAGGGTCATTCTGTACGGCTAGGAAAGGCTCTACTTTAACCATAGAATCACAGATGATTAGGGTTGAAAGAGACTTCAGGAGGTCATCTAGTCCAACCCCCTGCTCAAAGCAGAGAGGACCCAGCTGGTGGCACAGAAACTAAGCAGGTTTGGAGAAAGTTATCTAAACTGCAGTGTGGAGAGGAGTGGCTGTAGGTGCTGGGCAGTGCTTTTGGGAGCAGGGAGATTTGAATGTTAAGGAATGAGACGATGGGTGAAGCATATTGTGTTTGCTATTAATGTTTGGGACTGTTGCGCTGCACTGTCATGGTGACAGGTGCTCCAGGAATGAGCAAAAACACCCGGGTTAGTCCTTGTTCTCTCCCAAGCATTTCTTTGGCTCCACAGACTCCTCTCTCTATTGCTCTGCTTGTTAGAGTTGAACCTTTCACTTAGGCTATGTCTACACTAGCACTTTCGTTGGTCAGGGGTGTGAAAAAAAACACCTGCCTGACAGACGGAAGTTTTACCGACAAAAACACCATGTGACAACAGCATGTCAGCGGGAGACGCTCTCCCGCTGACATATCTACAGCTGCTCGTTGTGGGTAGTTTAATTATGCCTGCAAGAGAGCTCTTTCCCTTTGGCATAGAGTGGCTACATGGGAGCCCTTACAGCAGCACAGCTACAGCGGTACAGCTGTGCTGCTGTAATGTCTGTAATGTAGACACAGTAACATTTGCAGTTTCAGTTACTTGTTGTGGAGCCGTCACAGCACTGCTGTTTCCTGCTGGCCTGTCTGTCTGAGTCTGCAGCCACACAAGATGTCCTCTGTTCGGGACAGTTTAGGCTTAATGCTGTCTCACATGCCTAAGCTCTGGAATCACATCCTCTACCACTGACATGCAACCAGTGCTGGGACAAGTGTTAAACAGCCACACAGCAGTGCTTCCTGCCTCTTTAGGAGGGAAGGGGATTCTCCTATCCAGCTGAAATTGCAGGGGCAGTGCAAGGTGAGCAGAATGCAATCTTCCATTTTGGGCTTTGCCAGGCTCTGGAGTAAACTTCGCTAACAAAACCAGTCCCTCCATGTTAGCTGGGGGAAGCGTGGCAGACAAGGTACCCTCACTAAAGACATGGAATGCAAAGGGTCCCAGAAATAGTAGATAACTACCTTCTAGTTACGAAGGCCTGAGCAGTGGTGCTGCATAACCCCCTGCCTCTGGCACTGTGTATTTTACCAAGTGCTTGCAGCAGCCCTACATAGTGTAAATGACCATGTCCTGTCGTCCCACTTTGAATCTCTGCACTGGCTCGCCCTTTCCCATCCCATCATCTGAAATCTTTGGTCTTGTTGTCCAACCCCACTGCTGTAGCTGCCTCGCCTACCTTGTTGAGTTGTGCAAGTGTGGCTGTGCTAAGGACTGCTGTACAAAGCAGACAGGCTAGAGAGAGCTGCAGTGCTGTGCACATGGCCAAGTTGTCTGCCTCGCTGTCACCCTCCTTTTCCCACCCATCCTGTTCCCACTGTTTCACTTGCTGCGTCATGTGCAAATTGAGATTGCAAGCTCTTTGGGGCAGGGATCATATCGTCTGTGCGGTGCCCAACACCCTTTTTGGTTCTATAAAATAATAATCAGGGTGTTCCCTGAAGTGTCCCTGCTCCTGAGCAAGGCCCTTTCCTTTGCTCCTCTCCTCCCTTCCTGACCATCCCCCACCAGTTGTATTCCACTCCTCTTTAAGTACACAGCTTCATTTCTCTGTGCTAGTGGACTGGAGCTGCTTCCCAAATCCCACACTGCTCTGAGCTGACTGGTGGAGAGCATTGTCCAGATCAGCTGGGCTCATCTGTGCAGAAAGTGACACCACCATCAATGTTTTGTGCCCTCGTGGGGTGCAGCATTAGATATAATCTGAGCCTCTGAATCGAATCCAGACTAGTGGCCCCTGAGCCGTTCTCTTAGCCTTCCTGTGGCTGCCTGCTCCACGCTGTGTATGTGTTTATCTGTGTAAGGAAACAAGGCCATTCATGCATTTCTCAGTCTATTTATACCTCTCCCTTTCTGTACTTAGGGTATGCTAGGCAGAGGGCAGATTATGCCTGACTGTGTGATGTTCTTGGCTCCAATGCTGGCTGGAATTTCGTCTTGGAATGTATCCTGAACCACTCTAAAAACACAAATAAATCTGTATGTGTATGTGTGTATACACACACACACACATATAGACAACTTATAGAAAGACGTGTAGATAAGATATTTATACATTTTACTGCTTACATGCATTCATACAAATACGTATTGGGTCTTCAGCAATTCCAACACCTCATTATCAAAGGGCCACATGGCTTTCCATTGGAAACCAGGAAATTATTAAAATACATAAATACATGTGATCGATAGTCTATCGTTTCTTTCTCTTGGGGGGCTGAGAATACCCCTTTGTCTCCCAGTGCTGCTCCCCAGCAGACAGACTCTGCTGTGGCTGTGTATTGCACAATACTCTGCTCCCATTGATCCACCACTCCACCCTTCCCCATAATACAGCACTAGCAGCACTGGCGGTCCCCCCAATTCTCCACCCTGTGCTGACCGGCCCTTAGTCCTTCAGTCAGTTTTCTGCTCTGCGTGCCTCTGAGTAAGGTGTCTGTTACCCATGATTCACAGGATTGTTCAGGACTTCCTGGAAGGTGAGGAGTTTCTTCTGAATTGATCCGTGGGTGCGCAAATTATGTCAGTTGGTTGTTCAAGGAGTGTAACAAGGAGTGGTCAGATGAAAACAGGGACAGGGAAAAATGAGATTGAATATTGGGTAAAGATTCCTAATGGCTGTGTAATGAGTGTTCTGAGCTGAGTAATCCCTGAGCCCCAGTGGTCTGAGTGTTCTCACTCTGCACCTGATGTCCAAGGGAGGGCAACAAAAATGATTAGGGGCCTGGAGCACATGACCTATGAGAAGAGGCCGAGGGAACTGGGATTGTTTGGTCTGCAGAAGAGAAGAGTGAGGGGGGTTTGATAGCTGCTTTCAGCCACCTGAAAGGGGGTTCCAAAGAGGATGGATCTAGACTGTTCTCAGTGGTACCCGATGACAGAACAAGGAGTAATGGTCTCAAGTTGCAGTGGGGGAGGTTTAGGTTGGATATTAGGAAAATCTTTTTCACTAGAAGGGTGGTGAAGCACTGGAATGGGTTCCCTAGGGAGGTGGTGGAATCTCCTTCCTTAGAGGTTTTTAAGGTCAGGCTTGACAAAGCCCTGGCTGGGATGATTTAGTTGGGATTGGTCCTGCTTTGAGCAGGGAGTTGGACTAGATACCTTCCCAGGTCCCTTCCCACCCTGAGATTCTATAATGCATCATTTGAGATAATTACCTGTGTGTCCTAAGGGTCCAGCCAAGCCGTAAGCAGGGGTCTAATTGGTGACCCCCCAAGGCAGGTATATAGGCTCCTAATGAAAGCAGCCACTTCAGTCTGCTTAGAATCTGAACTTTGTTGGGGATGTTCCTGGATACCTAGTAATTCTAACAGACTGCCCCTGCCCCTGCTCCGGTCCAGCCTGTGCCTGCTCCTGTGCAAGCCAAGGCCAGTTGCCCGGATGTTCTGACAGGCTGTGAGGGAGGTGGTGGAACCTACCTCCCTTGAGGCACTTACCCTGGGTTGCATGAGGTGCTGGAGAGTAAACCTGCCTTGTCTGCCAGTCCATGTCTGGATGGGATCCAGTGGTGATTTCCCATCTTGTGACTGAGAAGCTTGAAAATCTCATAACACGACAAGTTAGTTCAGAATTTCAGATTGATGTATGAGGGCAGCTGAACTTGGAAACCTGGCCTTGAACAGCTGGAGTGCATCCCTGGCTGAGTTTGGGAGAAAATCAGTGGGATAGTAATGGAGTTAGTAATTTTGGTGGCCCTGCATGTACAGGGGAAAGGTTGTTTGAAGTGAGTGGTGGACATGGAGATTTCCCTCCACATGTGTTCAGGCTTGTGCTCAGTTATCCAGTGGTGTCAGTTCTTGTGATATTTGATGTTTTCCATAAAGCTCCATCTTCTGGAGTCATGTGATTATGGGAGAAATTCAGTTTTATTTTATTTATTTTTTAAATGAAAATTTGTAGCCCTGCTGGTTGTGGAGGGAAGCTTGAAAACAGGACTTGAATGGAACCTTAAAGACTCAAAAACCATAAGGCAAAGAAAAAGACCCCACATTTATAACAAATTGCATGATTTTTTGGGCCTGACTCATGATTTGGCATGGGGTTGGTAGTACTGCTTATCACTGGAATTGCTCAGCAGTTTAAGCCATTAGGCCACATTAAATCTTTATAGCAGTTTAGTGGAAGTTTAAAAAAAACAAGAGGGAAGTTAAATCCCCAAAACTCTGTTAATGTGCCAAGAAGGTCTGTTGAGGAAAGGCAGGAGTGTAAGGTCCCACAGCACACTGACCTGTCTGCACTACACTCTAGCCAGCTGTATTCGCTAAAATTAGGCTGGGCAGAATTCAATTCTTCTTTTTTCTAGTTCGACAGATAATAGTGATATTTATTTTTATCAATTTAAATGTTCACGGTTGCGGGAAATTATGGGCAGGGCTTAAATTCAGCTGGAGCTGGCTGGAGCGAAGCCCCGGGAAATATTTTCAACCCTCCTGCAGTTTTTATAGTATGTTGGGGAGGGCTGTGGGGTGGCTCTGGGAAATACTCTATGAGAATTTAAGCCCCGATTCTCAGTGTGTAGGTCAAACAGTAATTATTTAATGACAATAGACATGGAGATTCCAAAATGTTAAAGCTTTCTAACCGTTAAACACAAATTGTTCATGTCTCACATCAAAATATACAAAGTAACTGTCCTTAAATCAAACTCTAACAACTTCTCAAGCAGCATTTTCTGGCTTTGCCCATCTGTAAATTTTGATTATTCTCCATGGAAATATTTTTTTGTGGGTTTGGGTGTGTCCGGTGAAATTGATCTTTACTGATAGGCTTGGAAGGATTCAATTTCTATCTAAAATACGGAGTCATGATCGAATGAACATAGTGGGGAAGCAATGTTCCCCTTGTATTTCTGGACTTTATTTTAACTCTGCAAATTTAGAACTGTGTTTGCATCATATTTTGCATTCATCTTGCTCAAGGAGGGAGTAAAGAGTTTAATGAAATTCTCTAATGAAACTATAATGGCAGGAGTGTTATGTTGCCAGTGAGATCTGAGGAATAACAGCGTAACCTAGGGGGATTGGAAGCATGGGTGAAAAATACCATGCAGTTCTCATTGAAACAGTGCAGCTAATCTGTCTGGGGAAAATCTGAAAGCCAGTGCCCACATGGGTCAGCTTGCTGATACAGGCTTAGAAGGAAGAATGGACACAGGTAGACCAGGAGTGATACTCTATGGCACTAGAACAGGGGTCAGCAACCTCTCAGAAGTGGTGTGCTGTATCTTCATTTATTCACTGTAATTTAAGGTTTCGCCTGCCAGTAATACATTTTAACATTTTTAGAAGGTCTCTGTCTATAGGTCTATAATATAGAACTAAACTATTGTTGTATGTAAAGTAAATAAGATTTTTAAAATGTTAAGAAGCTTAATTTAAAATTAAATTAAAATGCAGAGCCCCCCAGACCGGTGGCCAGGACCCAGACAGTGTGAGTGCCACTGAAAATCAGCTCGCGTTCTGCCTTCGGCACCAGTGCCGTAGGTTGCCTACTTCTGCAGTAGAACATGACAGTGAAGTTTTGGGGCTGCATATGCACAGGAGTCGCATCCTGGAGTAGGAAGGGAAAAGTCCTCCTCGATAGACTCTGAGGAGACTTCCAACTCCCCTGAGTATTGTGTTGGTGTGACGGAATAGAAATGCTCTCAATGGCTCCTCTGACTATTGTGGGAAGGTGTCCATATTCCCCTCTGATTCTTGACATACCTGAAGCTGTAACTTGACTCCACTTGGGGGGAAGAGGTCACCTGACCTCCTGCTCGGGAAGAAGACAAAGGAAGCAGGGGAGGAGCTGGGGAATGAGTTTCATTCTGCAGCTGGCTAAGAAAGGGCAGGGAGGCCCAGATAGAGTCTGGCCTCCCTGGACCCCCAAAATGGATCCAGCTTAGGGGTCCGGTTCACTCTATCTACAAGCTCTGTGTTAGATCATGTTCCTGTTGACTAATAAACCTCTGTTTTACTGGCTGGCTGAGAGTCACGTCTGACTGTGGAGTTGGGGTGCAGACCCACGGGCTTCCCCAGGACCCTGCCTGGCTGGGCTTTCTGGGGGAAGCGCACGGAGGGGCAGAAGGTGCTGAATGCTCTGAGGTCAGCCCCAGGAAGGTGGAAGCTGTAAGCTGAGAAACTCCTAGCCTTGGAGACAGGCTGTTTATGGAGAAGAGGCTTCCCCCCAGAGTCCTGACTGGCTTCTTAGGGAGCGGTTCCAGACCATCGCCCCGGGGACTCCATGACAGTTGGGTTTTAGAAAATGTGGGTGAAATCTTGGCTCCGTTGAAGCCAGTGGGCCAGAATTGACATTGAGAGACTGAAAGCTGGTCCTGAGAAGAGCCACAGAAATGATCAGAAACTGAACTAGGAGAAAAGAGTAAAAGAACTAACTCTGTCTGGTTTGGCTCAGGGAGACTTACAGGGACAGAAGTTCATAGCTGTTTGAATAGTTTGAACCTCAAGGGGTGGGAGCAGTTATTTACAAGGGTGTTAGTGAGGCTGGGGCTTTCCGAGTGCTGGGTGATATTTAGGAAGGGAAAGTTGGAACTGAATTTCAGAAGAAACTCCCTGGCAGTGCTATGGCTTAGGTGTGAATTTGTTTCCCCAAGGAGAGGACTGGGAGCCCCATTGCTGCAGACACTGAAAACTAGGCTGCATAGAACACTAGCAACTGTGGGGATGTGGACTTGCAGAGACCCATTATGTCCCCTCCATCCCTAACTTTTCTCTGATCGAGGCCTGTGTCAAGTTATTTTACTTGGTGTCACTGGAGATCCTGTTCTGTTTCCACCTTTGTGCAGAGAGCCTGCACAGTCTGTCTGATCTCTCTTTACAGTCCCTCACCCTGGGCTCAGAGGGCAGAGCTGTCTGAGCATAAGCTAGCTCTTCTGCACTGTGGTGAATTTCCCTCCAATGTCTAACTTTTTCGTGACTCTTATTTAGCTTTGTTTGGTTTGGTATCATGTGCAAGTGAATTTCACAGGTTAATTAAGTGCTGCATATAAACATTATTTTGTTGTGTTCATTGGACATGTGTTGTCTCTTTAATTTCATAGCAAGTCTCCTTGTTTTTCTGTTATGGGATGGGATAACTAGTGGCCTGACTGGCTACCTCGATGACATTTGTTATGTCTCCTCTTAGAGTCTTCTGCCCTAATGAGAAAGTCCTGTTTTGTGGACTTCTTTTTCTTTAGTCAGAATCATAGAATATCAGGGTTGGAAGGGACCTCAAAAGATTATCTAGTCCAACCCCCTGCTCAAAGCAGGACCAACCCCAACTAAATCATCCCAGCCAGGGCTTTGTCAAGCCTGACCTTAAAAACCTTTAAGGAAGGAGATTCCACCACCTCCCCAGGGAACCCATTCCAGTGCTTCACCACCCTCCTAGGGAAAAAGTTTTTCCTAATATCCAACCTAAACCTCCCCCACTGCAACTTGAGACCATTACTCCTTGTTCTGTCATCTGCTACCACCGAGAACAGTCTAGATCCATCCCCCTTTCAGGTAGTTGAAAGCAGCTATCAAATCTCCCCACAGTCTTCTGTAGACTAAACAATCCCAGTTCCCTCAACCTCTCCTCATAAGTCATGTGCTCCAGCCCCCTAATCATTTTTGTTGCCCTCCTCTGGACTCTTTCCAATTTTTCCACATCCTTCTTGTAGTGGGGGCCCCAAAACTGGACCCGGTACTCCAGATGAGGCCTCACAAATGTTGAACAGAGGGGAGCGATCGCATCCCTCTTTCTGCTGGCAATGCCCCTACTCATGCAGCCCAAAATGCCATTAGCCTTCTTGGCAACAAGGGCACACTGTTGACTCATGTCCAGCTTCTCGTCCACTGTAACCCCTAGGTCCTTTTCTGCAGAACTGCTGCCTCGCCAGTCAGTCCCTAGTCTGTAGCAGTGCCTGGGATTCTTCCGTCCGAAGTACAGGACTCTGCACTTGTCCTTGTTGAACCTCATCAAATTTCTTTTGGCCCAATTCTCTAATTTGTCTAGGTCCTTCTGTATCCTGTCTCTACCCTCCAGCGTATCTACCACTCCTCCCAGTTTAGTGTCATCTGCAAACTTGCTGAGGGTGCAGTCAACGCCATCCTCCAGGTCACTGATAAAGATATAGAATAAAACTGGCCCCAGGACCGACCCTTGGTGCACTCCGCTTGATACCGGGTACCAACTAAACATAGAGCCATTGAGCCTGACAATCCAGTCAGCTTTCTATCCACCTTATGGTCCATTTATCCAGCCCATACTTCTTTGACTTGCTGGCAAGAATACTGTGGGAGACCGTATCAAAAGCTTTGCTGAAATCAAGGAATAGCACATCCACTGCTTTCCCCTCATCCACAGAGGCAGTTATCTCCTCATAGAAGGCAATTAGGTTAGCAAGGCATGATTTGCCCTTGATGAATCCATGCTGACCGTTCCTGATCACTTTCCTCTCCTCAAGTGCTTCAGAACTGATTCCTTGAGGACCTGCTCCATGATTTTTCCAGGGAGTGAGATGTGTCTCTTCCTGCTGTGTTTGGATCACAGGTTAATGCTTAGGCAAAGTGTGTGTGACCCTCACCAGAGGAAGGCTGCAGCTGCTGAACAGAGTCTCTCTACCAAGCAGAGTTGATTTTCATCCTTTATCTTTTGGATAATTGTCTTTAGTGCTGGGCGAAGGTGCCAGCAGGAAAACCTGGGTGGTGAAGTCACCTGTCTACCCACAGAGCTGTGAAATGGCAGTGCTAGCTTCCCCACAGTGCACCTCACTGCTGACCCCTCTTGGGCAGAAAGGGGAGTTCAGTCTCCACAGCCCTCTCCGCTTTTGGTGCTTCTGTCTCTTGTGAAGTCAAGCCGGGTTGCACTGCTGGGAGCTGGGGACCCTCACTTCAGTTTTGCTTGGAATGTTTTTATTCCCATTGTAGTAGTATTTTAAATGGGCAAAGTGATATAGATTTTTCATAGGAAAACGGTAACGTAAATGTGATTCTGAAACACTAATGAAACAGCTGTGGCCAGACACCTGGATTCAGATCCTCTGATAAGCAGCATTTTGACTGTTGTCTAGCTATGAGATGTACAGAGTATGTACACCTTTCTGTGTGTGCATGTGTGTACCAGCGTACAGTGATCGTGGTACAAGTGAGCTGCTGGGGCTCCTCAGCTGAGCAGGGCCAGGGTCTGAGGCTTTGCACCAGACTCTGCTCGCAGGGCCAGTTCTGACTGAGGAGGGAGAGGGCTGAGGAGCAGGTTGGGGTGGAGATATTAAGGGATAACTTGTTGGCTGCACTGTGGGAGATCAAGGCTTGAAGTTTCCAGTCTGGGCATTTCTGAGGGTCCTTTTGTGAGTCAGTAGGGGACAGCCTGTCTGGAGGGTAACCATACAGGCCTAGAGAGATGACAGGCTAACGGGGGCTCTAGCTCTTAGTTGTGCCTGTGCTTTCTCAAGGAACTGTGGTCCTTTGGTGCTATTAATGATGGCTGTGGATGAGGGCAGAGCCGCGGGAGCGCTGAGTTCCTCAGCTCCCTCCCAAAGGCACCATTCACTGTTGGGGCAGAGACCTGGGAGAAGTCTCCTTGAATGCCCAGAGCACTGCAAGTGTTTGCTGGTTTGAGGTCATGTCCCCCCATCCAGGGATTTTCCTACATCCTCCCTGAATTTTCCCAACACCCCCCCAGTTTTGTGGACTAATTACATGTAGTGTTACCAATTTAGTGATTGTTTGGAAATTTGAATTGAAATTGAAACATTAATACACATTTTAAAAGCATATAAAGTTTATGATAAAATGTATATCTGCAACAGTATAATAGATTTGAAAAGTGTGAACACACACTAGCTTCCATATACAGCCTTGTTTTTTGTGACCATCAGTACATTCGTTTTGGTGATGTTGGCCAACCTGATAATTTCAAATTAAGATTTGTAAGCAAAGTCTAAATGAGCTCTCCCTGACAGCTTGTAATGAGCTGGGGGCTGAGGTTTTGGGTTAAGTGACCACTAGAGCTGAAATCTCTGATAATCAGGGCTAATTGGTTTAGACCTGCTGTGGGGCAGTGTTTCTGTGGAAGAGACGGCCCAGTCTGCACTAGCACCCACGCTCCCTCCCTGAGAGCTGAAATCACTGAGAGTCGGCTGGGACCGTGAGAGACCGACTCACAGAGGTCACAGTGACAGGTGGCAGCAGAAGGTGACAGTGCAGGGCCATTGGGGCAGAGCAGTAGAGTGAAAGGTGGCATGACAGATAGCAGCAGCCAGAGCACTGGACTGTGGTTTAGTGACTTTTCTCCAGAAGCTACATTTGTGACTGGGAAACTGATATAAATATATGTTTCTTTGTAGGCCAAGGTTTTTAAAATGCATTATTTGCCAAGGTCGTTATCTCACATCATCACTATCTCAAGAGGTCATTATCTTGGGGAGTTTTTGTACTAAACTTTTTTATACTTATTATATTTTATGTAAGAATGGCTATACTGGGTCAGATCAATGTTCCATCTATCCCAGTATCCTGTCTTCCGACAATGACTGTTCCAGGTGCTTCAGAGGGAGTGAACAGAACAGAGAATCATCAATTGATCCATCCCCTGTTGACTGCTCCCAGCTTCTGCTGAACAGAGGCTAGGGACACTCAGATCATGATGCTGCATCCTTGCCCATCCTGGCTAATAGCCGTTGATGGACCTGTCCTCCATGAACTTATCTAGTTCTTTTTTGAACTCTCTCGTAATTTTCACAGCCTCCGTGGCAAAAAGTTCCACAGGTGACTTGTGCGTTGTGTGAAGAAATACTTCCTTTCGTTTGTTTTAAACTTACAGCCTGTTAATTTCATTGGGTTACCCTAGTTCTTGTGTTAAGTGAAGGGATAAATAACACTTCTTTATTCGTTTTCTCCACACCAGTCAAGATTTTATCTGACTTTATCGTATCCATTCTTAGTCGTCTCTTTTCCAAGCTGAAAAGGCCCAGTCTTTTTAATTTCTCCTCATGTGGAATCTGTTCTATACCCCTTATCATTTTTGTTGCCCTTCTCTGTATCTTTTCCAATTCCAATAAATCTTTTTTGAAATGGTGTGACCAGAACTACACGCAGTATTTAAGATGTGGGCATGTCATGGATTTATACAGTAGAAGTGGAGGACGTTGGTTTGCCAGACTGATCAGCTAAGCCAATATTGACAACCTATATGAAAAGGCTGCAAAACACCATGCCTCTGGACTGCATCAACATGCAGAAAGCCTTATAAGCCAGTCACTGTCAAGGCCAATTTTAGAATAACTTAATGAGGCTGTTAAGAATGCTGGAGACACAACTCAGTTTATGTGAACCATCATGGCTATTGCATCATACTTTCTATTTAAGCAAGAGATACCACACACTAAAACTAGAGGCCTATGTTAAGTTCATTGTCATTTGTTAATCCTGAAGTTGGACACTGGTTCTGAACAAGACTGGCAAATGCTCACTGTCTTTCTTCAAAAAACTCAACTGACTCTCTTGAAACGTAGTGCAACAGTGAAAGACTCAGGAGTCGAAAAAGTGAAGAATTCTCTCATCATATTCAAACTATGTGCATATATGTCTGACGAATGCACCAATGCAAATAGGCATCAAGTATTAAATCATTGTGTATGTTATCTTGATGTCTGTGATAGGCCAGTAAATGCTTCTAGATCTTCAGGTTATAGAAGACACATCAGCTGCTTCTGACACATCTTAGAAGAGTGAAATGCTTGTAAATTGAACCCTAAACAGATGTCTGCTTGTGCATTTGATGGAGCTACAAACTTCTCTGGAAGACATAGTGAAGTACAAGCTTTGCTCAGAGAAAAGTGTAATCCTAATCTTTCCTATACACCCTGTAGAGGCCAGCACCGCCAGCTAGCACTAGTACAAGCTGCAGAATCTTCAAAAGACATTAAAAAGTCACAAATGTAATGGCTTTTTATCCTCTCTTTTTTTTCCAGCAAGGGTCCAAAAGGATTGAACATTTTGGAAACAAATAGAAGATACACTGGGATTGAAGTTCAAATGAGTCCAACCTGGGAAAACTTGCTGGCTTTCTCAGGAGTGATTCTTGGCAGTTGTCTTAAAATTACTGCAACTGTTATTACTGGCTTTGGAAAGTATCCACCAAGATAGGACAGATCTAAGTAGTGAGGCTGGTGGACTATTGTACTTCTGTTACTAAATTCAGAGAAGACTATCGCCATTCTCTTTTTGTAAGTCTACTGTTGAAACCACTTGGGTCATTAAATAATGTCATCCAGGCATCTGCTACAACAGTAGTAGATCTTTGTCCAGAAATAGAAGCTATCCTTGGATCAATCAGAAATATCCATTGAAAATGTACTGGAAGGAGCAAAGACTTCAGTCCAGAAGTTGACTAATGAAGGTACTTATATTGACTCCATAAGTGAAGAAGACAAGAAGTGTTTGTTAAGCCAGCTGAAAAAGTACACAGACTTGATTCTTGCAAATCTACAATATAGATTTTTGGATTCTATCAACCTCCATGTAGCTTTTATAGATGCCTGTTTTATAGAACACCTACAGCTGATTGGAGTGAGGCACTACCAGCAATGAGGTTGCTATATGATCAGGACAGAATAGAGAATTTTGAACACAGAGTGAAATATCATACGACAAATGAAGATTTAACTTCAAGTTCTTTATCATCACTAGTGGTTCGACCCAATGTTTGTGCTCTGTTTCCTGGGATGAAAGTAGGAATTCATCTCTTGCTAATCCCAGTCACAACTACTATAGTTGAGCATATTTTTTCCTCATTAAATAGAATTTTGTGTTCTGAAAGAAGTCACCTTTTGCCTGATTTTGAGCATATCATGAAGGACCAGAAGTAACGGACACACAAGAAAACATCAGAGTGCCAAATTACAAGAAGAAACCAAGACAGATGTAGATGTAGTGCTTCATAGTAGGCTTGAGTAGCCAACTTTAATTTGTGTGATGATTTTAAAACATGAGTCAAATCTAATAAAATTGTCATGAAACATTTTTCAGTTTTTACTATGGTGCCATACAGCCCAACTTTGCCCTCAAGGTCTCAGCCTTCCCCTCCCCCCCCCCGAATATTCCAACACACCCCCTAATTTCACTTACTGGGGGAAACACTGCCCACATCGTCATCCCCTTCACTGGGCTGGTCAAACCCTCTGTGCATCAGGGCCATGGGGAGGGGCTGTGTGCCACACTCCCTGCCCTCTCCATGGTGGCCGTCTGGATGTTTCATCCTCCTCATGCCAGGAGACTCAGGCCAGTGTGCGCTAAAGCCAGTTAGGATTTTGTTGGCCCTGCTGAGCTCAGAAGCAGGTGATACAGGCCTCCCACCGGAGGAGACCAGCACTTTGAATGTTCAGCATGGACCTGCCCCTCCACTTTTGATGAGAAGAACGTTCCCATTGGCCTCTAGAGAAGGGACCTTGGACCCAGCACTTGGTGTTCTGGCTGGTGATGGGAGCTCTCCAGGTAAGCAGGGCTGGGCCTAGGGCAGTACTGGAGTAGAAGGCCTCCAAAGGACTGCAGGGAGCAGTGTGAGTGACTCTACAGGGGGGCACTTTCCCCTGTGGGTCGGTGCTGACTCCTGTGCCCTAGTGTGGCGTGATGCTGTAAGGTCCAACTCTTGGATTAAATTTACAGCTGAGGTCTGGCCCTTTTCTGATCCTCAGCTGCTCACTGGCAATCTTTGTAGTAGCCAGGGCATTAACTTTGGTGTTTAGGTTCAGATGGACTAAATCACCCTGCCATTTCCTTGGATATGCCAGTCTGCTTCATTTTCTGTCCTCAGTTGCTATTCATTGTTAAGCAGCTACCATATTCTGCCCCAGTGGTTGGGGAAGCAATTCCTTTGCAATATTATACTTTAAGGGGAGGCTGATTAATTTGATGGCTGGAAACCCTCAAATATTTAGGGGCTCTTGGCAAGTAGGTGACTGGGCGTAGGGGTTAGAAATCCCTGAATAAAGAATTATGCTCTGGTTTAATGCTGATCATCCTGCTCTCCCATGCCCAGGATAAATGGCCTTTCAGGTGCTTCCATAACCCTAGCTACTGTGCTGCATCTCTGCTGCTAGCCTTTGGGGGGCAGTGTAGGAGGGGCTGCTCTGACCCTCCTTGCTGGAAGGATCTCTAACGATCCAACTGCTGAATCTGAGGATCCTCTGTGCCTGGTCTCACTGGGACCAGCTCAGCCTCTGCTGGGGCCGGAGTCCTTCCAAACCCCATCCCAGACAGATGGATATCCCAGAACCCACTCACCGCAGAATCTCTCCCAGGGGCCCCTGCTCTCAACCCCTTTGGCTGAATGAAATGGCCGTTATTCTGTCAGCATGCGTGTGCCCAGCCTGTCCCTTTCTGTGACTGTACAGTACACACAGCTAAATATATGTCTGTATAGATGTAAGAGTTCAGAGTGGCTGAGCGATGCTTTCTTTCTATAACTCTTTTCATGGGGAGAGCTAATGAGATTCATGTCATTAAAGGGCTGATGTTTTGCGGGATGAGAGACTTTTAAACTGGATGTGTTCTGGCTTAGTCATGGCAAATATTTACAAAAAAAAAAAAAGGGACATACCATATAAAATTAGAGTTCTGAAAATAGTATTTAGAGCGAGCGAATGAGCGAGGAACCCAAAGCAGAAAATACAGCCCAGTCTGTTCAGGAGCGAGGGGAAAAAAGCCAGAGATAAAACGAGAGAAACCTCGGCAGTAAAAACAGCATCTTGGTAAATAGACGATTAAAAAAACTTCTGACCTGCTTTATGACTTTCTTGGCTGCCGTTCAGCTGTTCTGCCGTGGCCGGCATGGAGGGAAGGTATCAGAAGCCGGCGTCTGTGTGGATGCTCAGTGCCTGGGACGCGGTGCTCCCCCCGCAGAGCAGCCGCGCAGGCGTTAAATTTAGCCACATAATGATGGCCCTGAGGAAGCAGCCTCTTGTAGCCATGCTGTAATTACCGCCTCGCTTATAAATTTTATTTTTTCTTCTTATGTTTCCTCTGCCACCTCCTCCTCCAGCACATGAGCTGCCTGGCTAAGGCCCCCCCGCCCCCTAATCAAAGCCACTGCCTTAGCAGGGTCTCTGAGGAGCCTTGGGTACCAGTGTGAGGATAGGGCAGGAACCACATTCTGTGAGTGAAAGTTGCTGGGGCAGACTGAGCCCAGCCAGCCGGCCTCACTCCCTTGATCAAGGAAATGGGGGGATCCTAAAGATTATTCTGGCCCCGGTGCAACCCCCCAGGCCTTGTCCAGCTAATCCACCCCCAGCCCAAAGCTGGTGTGATCAGGGAAACTGCCTGGGGCTTGCCCTTTCCCAGGCCTTCTGATCGCCAGAGATGCCTCCCCAGGAGCTGGAGGCTGCCCCCGAACGCTCCCCTGGGCAATGTGGCCAAGTTAGCACTGGAGCCCACAACTCTGAACCATGCTTGCTGGGCAGGACAGGGCAGAGGGTGCTGCTATGTTGATGCCCCTAGAGCTCCCTTGCTGTGGGGTGTTTCCTGGGTAACACCCAGGCTACTGGGATTCCCTTTCCTTCCCAAGCTGTAGCTGGAGAGCTTTGGGTTGGGGCTCAGCTCACTGCACTATTCCTGCAGGGTGCTGAGGGCAGAATGAAGCCAGGCCTAGATGGGGAGGATTCCTAGAGAATCTCGGAGAGGAGTGCTGGCCTAAGTCCCAGAGGGATTTCCCACAGCTGCCTCCCTGATCCCCTTCACTCTTACAATGATATTTAAACCTTTCAGGGGGCTTGGTCGCAGGGAGCCCTGAATCTCCCCTTTCCCCCCATTTTGCCCCTGTAGATGCTTTAGGATGAGAGGAGAGTTTTATACTTTAACGCTGTGTGTAAACCAGGCCAGGTGCCTTCCCATCTGGGCCGATGGAGCTGTGGGAGAGGCAGTGTCAGGCAATGGAGGATGCCTGGCTGGAGGAGCCGGGCCCTCTTAAATAATGTGCACCTGGTGGCGAGTTCATCTTGTTCTGTAGAGTCCCTGGCTGGGACCCCAGAACCTGCGCATCTGGAGACCCTCTTGCAGGAGAGGAAGTGGTGGAAATGGGAAAAGCAAACGAGTGAAGGCTGGTCCTGGTGTCCCTCCCCGTTGTCTTGTGCTGTCTCGTATTGTGGGGAAGGTCAGAGGGGATGACTTCTGCTGGAGCTGGTGCAACTGGGGGACAGTTTCAGGCTCGGCAGGAATGTGCCAGAAAAGGTCTTGTTCGGCTCTTGTTTTCCAAAAACAAAGGAAGCAGCCTTGCATTGCTGGAAGTCGCGTGCTCAGCCTGTGCTGCCTTGTTATCATCCGATAACCCAGCGACCCAGGCGCTGCCCTTCTCCTCACCCGCCAGGCCCTGCACTAGGGGATGTGAACAGCTTCCGCATCGTTACCCTCTGCAGAGATTCACTTTCCGCTTGGTGTGCAGAGGGGCAGGGTGTGTTGCGGGGAAGCTGTGGGGCAATCTGAGGTGAGATTGCGGTGATGGTGCTGTTGTGGGCTCCGGCGAGGTACAGCAGGGAACCCAAGCTAGGGTTGGGGTTAGGAAGGTTGGGTTCCCTGCTGCACCATAATCTTTAATTAAAGATTGTCGTGTAATGGAACCTCCAGGAATACATCCAACCAAAATTGGCAACCCTACCCCAAGCGTCAGGTCCAAGGTACAAAATAGAGCTCATAGCCGCTGCCCTCGTCTGTAACACAGATGCATGGCCTATGGGAACTACAGGTCCCATCATACAGTGCACCACCCTAGTCCAAGAAGCCGATGGAAAGCATAGCTTAGAATTTGGGGGTAAATATAATAGATTAATTGATTCCAAGGCTGGAAGGGACCATGTGTGACCATCTAGTCTGACGACCTGATTAGCTCAGACCAGGGAACTGCCCCACTCCCTTCCTAGAGCAGAGCTTTTTGAAAAGCATCCAATCTTGATTTAAAAATGCTCAGTGATGGAGAATCCACTGTGGTCCTTGATAGAAGGTATTCCAATGGTTAATCACTCGCACTGGTAAAAATGTGCACCTTATTTCTGAATTTGCTTAGCTACATCTTCCAGCCATTGGATCATGTTAGACCTTCCTCTGCTAGATTGAAGAGTCCATTATCAAATATTTGTTCCCCAGGAAGGTACTTAGACTGTGTTCCAGTCACCCCATAACCTTCTTTTTGTTACCATAAACAGATTGAGCTACTTTTGTCTATTGCTGTAAGGCAGGTTTTCAAATCCTCTAATCATTTTCGTGGCTCTCCTCTGAACCCTCTCCAATTTATCAGCATCCTTCTTGAATTGTGGGCACCAGAACTGGACACAGGATTCCAGCAGCGGCCTCACCAGTGCCAAAAAAAGAAGTAAAGTAACCTCTCTGCTCCTCCTCGAGATTCCCCTGTTTATGCATCCCAGGATCACATTAGCCCTTTTGGCCAGAGTCACACTAGGAACTCATGTTCAGCTGATTATCCTCCAAGACACCCTAATCATTTTCAGACACTGCTTCCCGTGATAAAGTCCCCTATCCTGCAAGCATGGCCTGTTTTCTGTGTTCCTAGATGTTTGCAGAAGAGAAGAGTGAGGGGGGATTTGATAGCAGCCTTCAATTACCTGAAGGGGGGGTTCCAAAGAGGATGAAGCTCGGCTGTTTTCAGTGGTGGCAGATGACAGAACAAGGAGCAATGGTTTCAAGTTGCAGTGGGGAAGGTCTAGGTTGGATATTAGGTGGTGAAGCACGGGAATGGGTTCCCTAGGAAGGAGGTGGAATCTCCTTCCTTAGAGGTTTTTAAGGTCAGGCTTGACAGAGCCCTCACTGGGATGATTTAGTTGGGGTTGGTCCTGCTTTGAGCAGGGGGTTAGATTAGATGACCTCCTGAGGTCTGTTCCAACCCTAATCTTCTATAATTCTACACTTTTACATTTAGCCATATGAAACACACATTGTTGGCTTGCACTCAGTTTACCAACCAACCCAGATTGCTCTGAATCAGTGACCTGTCACTTCGTTATTTACCACTCCCTCAATTTTTGTGTCATTTGCAAACTTTTTCAGTGATGATTTCGTGTTTTCTTCCAGGTCATTGGTAAAAGTTGTTAAATGGTGTAGGGCCAAGAGCTGATTCCTGTGGGACCTCCTGGGAAAACACCCACTCAGTGACTCTTCCACATATACAATTACATTTTGAGACCTATCAGTTAGCCAGTTTTTAATCCGTTTCATGTGTGCTATGTTAATTTTCTATTGTTCTAGTTCTTTTAATCAGAATGTTGTGTAGAACCAAATCAAATGTCTGTTAAAACAAAATTACAAGGCCTTTGAAACCACCTGTGTTCCAACCGGCCCAGCCATCTCTGCATCTTGCTCTCTGTCATCAAATAGGGGATGCTGGAATAGGGACAGGTGGTGCTGTCTGCAGTGGATTCATTTACTGACTGTTCTGTACCAAAGTCTGTTCTCTAGCCTCATCTGTTTCCTTTGTGCTGAGACCCAGCTGGCGGCACTGTCTGTGTGTGGCTGCGTTGCTCTGTGGTCCGTGAGTGACTCCCTGCTTCTCCTAGAAAGGCAGTGGCAGCTCTGAAACGCACTATCTAGAGGGGCTCTTTGCTGGTCCAAAATAGCATTTGTGGCTTGTCTACACAGGAAGTGAGGTGCGGAATTTAAACCGCTATCGTTATCCTGGAGTACCTTGGGGAGGTGCCACTCGTTCTGGAAGCTGTTTAAGCTAAGCCAAGAAAAGGCACTCTGAGTGCAGGATAAGAGTGTCCCCCTAGGGAGCTGTGCTGTGGAAAGAATAGAGGTTTAGCTAGAGCAGTGCAAGGGAGAAAATCTCCTGTTATGCTCACTGGTTGGCTGGCCATTGGCACGACAGGTTGGCTAGCCAATTAGGTGGAATCTGACCTCACCAACAGCCATTCAGGGAGCTTGCCATGTATCCAGCTACAGGAGCTGCTATAGGATAGTCACCTCTAAACAGATAAAATCCCCTGCACTGGGCAGACTCCATGGGAGCGATCAGTGCTCCCGGCCCTTGTCCAGCGCAGAGTTAAAGGGTGTTTCTTGGCCTGGATGTGCTGGGCAGTTGTGGTTAGAAATGTGGCCTAAGAAAATCAGCTGGTGCGTCAAAGCCCGGGCATCCTCCAGTGGAGGAACATGACTATACATGGCATGTGGTGCAGCTGGGCCAGCACCCATTGCCCCTCTCCCCCAGCGGGGCCATTAGTGAAGGGAGGACTGCAAGGAGGCTTTATCTCACCAAGTGGGCTCAGTCACTAGTGTGTGATCTAGCAGTTTCTGCACCTGTGCTGGGCACCTCCCAGTGCAGACAAGACATGAGCCTTGCCCCAAGGGACTTAAAAAGAACAGGAGGCAATGGAGTCCGTGTGTGTGACGGTGGACGTAAAAACGGCCCTATGAGGTCAGACTAATGGTCCATCTAGCCCGCTACCCTGTCTTCTGACAATGACTGGTGCCAGATGCACGGAGGGAATGAACAGAACAGGGCAATTATTGAGTAATCCACCCCCTGTCGTGCAGTCCCAGCTTCTGGCAGTTGGAAGTTTAGGGTCACTCAAAGCATGGGATTACATCTCATGACTGTTTTGGGTAATAGCCATTGATGGATCTATCCCCCAGGAACTTATCTAGTTCTTTTTTGAACCCAGTTATAGTTTTGGCCTTCACAACATCCCCTGGCAATGAGTTCCACAGGTTGACTGGGCGTTGTGTGAAAGTATTTCGTTATGTTTGTTTTAAATCTGCTGCCTGTTAATTTCATTGGGTGACCCCCAGTTCTTGTGCTGTGGGAAGGGGTAAATAACACTCCCCAATTCACACTCTCCACACCATTTCTGATTTTATAGGCCTCTATCATATCCCCCATTGATAGTTTATTTTCACTGATGAACAGACCAAGTCTTTTAATCTCTCCTCATACGGAAGCTGTTCCATACCCTTATCACATGTGGCCCTTCTCTGTACCTTTTCCAATTCTAATATAAGTTCTTTGAAATGGGGCGAGCAGAACTGCACGCAGTATTCAAGATATGATTGTACTATGGATTTATATAGTGGCACTATGATATTTTTTGTCTTAGTATAAACTGTTTCCCAGTGGTTCCTTCTATGCTATTAACGTTTTTAACTCCTGCTGCATGTTGAGCAGATGTTTTCACAGAACTATCCATGACGACGCCACAGTCTCTTTCTTGAGTGGTAACAGTTAATTGAGACCCCAGGATCCCCAGGCAGGGTGTGGGTTGCTATGTAAGGTGGAGCAGCAGCGCCATGAGGCAGGCTGGGGCATACTGTCTGCGGTACTTCTGTGGCTGCTTCACAGCCGTGACTCTCTCTCCTCACATACCCCAGTGCGTGACTTACCCAGGCTCAAACAGGAGGCTGTGTTGGAACTGGACCCAGGCCTCCCACATCACTGGAGCATCCTTCCTCCCATCCCCTGGATGCAGGGCGGAGAGGATGGGGGTCAGTGTGGTACCTTTCTCTTCTGACAATAGAAGTTCATTTATTTGCTCAGTTTGTAGGAGAGGTGAGCTGGGGAGAGTCTGCATCTGAGTATCTTGCAAAATAAGCACACGCGTTATCAGATGTTGCAGTCTCTGCTCTGAAAAACATGCAAGGCAGCAATAGTAGGGGCCTGAAGGTCAGGATTGAGGGGCACTGGCAGTGCTGTGCAGGGGATGGGGAGCCAAGGACAGGAAGAGTGGGGGAGGGTGCTGTGCGTCAGGACTGAGGAGCATTGCAGGGCAGGGTGGGGGATGAGGACCCTCCAGTGTTGGATTATGCAGGTGAAGTGCAGAACTGTAGGGGAGACACTTGCTCAGCCCTCCCTGCAGCCTGGGCCATCAGTTCCTTCTGTCAGCCACAAATATTATTCATGGAAGAGGGCGCAGCTTTGGGGAGTGTGTGGGGCTGAGCCAGGTGGAGCTTTGGGGAGTGTGTGGGGCTGCAGCCAGGTGGAGCTTTGGGGAGTGTGTGGGGCTGAAGCCAGCCTCTTGCAAGGGCACATGTGGGGGCAGCTATCGTTCAGAGCCATGTGCCTGCTACCTCATTGGGTGGGGGCAGGTAGCTTCGGGCCTTGGCACACGAGGCCCTGGTGAAGTGAGGTGAGGCACCTGTACATCGCTGGCTGGCACCTTTCATTTCAAAAGGGTCATGTAAAGTTTGCTCTCCCTTCCCCCCTCGCTTTGGGACTCCTGTGAGTTGGGTGGGAGTTTTGTGCCCCAGCACTCAGGCAGACTGTGTGGAGGAGTTCCTTGGGTACACATCCCCCAGCAGGATCCCTGCACTGGTACCAGGGGGGGACTCAGGCATTGCTACTCCTCCCCCAGGCTGCATGGTCTCTGCATGCCAGTCTGGCTGGTGGCCCTGACTTAGAGCTTCTGTGTTCCTGTGATGCTTGAGAGAGACTCGGCCCTGCAGCCAAGCAGTCCCACCTCCACCTGCTCCGTCTCCATGGGTGCTCCCTGTGGCTTCCGGTGGTGGGGTGGGGTAAATCTCAGCTGAAAGAACGCTGTGAGGGGTTAGCAGTGCAGGGAGGCTGAGGGAGCTCCACTGACCCTAGATCTAGACAACTTACCTGCCCATTTACCTGAGTGCCCACAGTCCCCACTGCAAGGCAGGGGACGCGATAATAAATCAGTGTCTTTAGCATTGAATGCCAATAAAAGACATGAGTGTTTGTGTCCATTTCTCCCTGACAAATTGCGGGCACGCCCAGGCCAGAGCACCAGTCGCTACTCAGCCACAGGCCTTGATGTTCCCTGTATGGCTGTCTCGTGCCCAGATCTCCTTAACCCACTGCACAACCAGAGTGACTCGTGCCTTGCTGTCATGGTTTGGTACAGAGATGGTTGCAGGAGCCCTTCAGACAGCAGACCGCACCCTTGAGGCCTCAATGGTAGCTTTGGAGCCCAAATGGAAAGGCCACAAGACAAGGTGCCCTTTCAGCCCAAACACTGGAAAGAGGAGTGTGTGTGGAGGTTAATTACGTAATTCTCCTCGGTCCAGGGGAAGAAGAGAGAGAAGGATTGCTGTGTCCTTCATCTCTTTCCATGGGGCAGATCCTTCCCTCCACTGAGTGAGCACTGAAGGTGATACCACAGTGAGTCACCGAGCCAGGGCCTGCATGAGCGTGTGCGCAGGAGGGTTTGCGTATTTGTCGCTCTGTATTTCTGTACGTCATGTGTGTATCTTACTCATCAAGGTGTTTTTCTTTCCTTGTTCTTGGGTTCCCCTATCCCCTCCCCTCATAGATCTATACTTTTTTTTTATGGCTTCTTTTTTGTAATCTCCGGTTTGGAGAGCTGCTGGTTCCTTAGGAAAATAAACTGTATTTTTAGTGCTTGTCTGCGAGGCCAAAGATCCTGCCTGCCCCTGCTCATCGCTTAGTCACTATTTGTTTAAGCTTTTATTTTCTCCTCCTGCCCTCTCCCTTCCCCCTGCAAGCTGGTGCTGGCGAGTGCTGCACTGGGGCTGCACGCCAGAGCAAAGGCACACGCTGAAGTTGTAAATAAGCAAAAGGCAGCTCCAATCTGGCCTTTATTGAGGTCTGGACTTGTGCAGCACTGGAGAGGCCTGCCCTGTAATCAGCCAACCACCAGAGCAGGCCAGCCTTGTAATAAAGCAGCTCTATATTTATTTGTTCTGTTTATACTCTGGTCTGTAATAACTCGGGAGCGCTCTTGTCCTATCTCCCCTAGCTGCCCCTTGGGGAGCTTTGCTGGGTAGCTGAAGAAATCTGCAGTTTGAAGGTAGGTGTGGGTTCTCCAAGCCTTGAGGTCTTGTACTATGTGAAATTGCTGTGTGGCTGGGAGACGAAGCACATTGTAGTCACTGTGGACTGTTTGGGTGTGTAGTTGTAACGGCCTGTTTGGGGGATTCTCATTCACAGTGGATAGGTAGACCAGGTCTTTTCCCCATATGTGCCTTTCCTCTTCAGATTCTAATCTAATCACTGCAGAACAGACATGCCCAGCTCTCTCGCTCGCTCTCAGCTTCCTGTCAGTTGTCTCATCTTACTGAGCTGATTAGGTGCAATCTTTGCTCCCCAAATATCAACCATCCCCAACATATCAGTGAATTGAGTCCAGTTAGGCTTGTCATCTTTTCTGTTACGCAGCCACCTAAGTGATCAGAGTGCTGCAGCTAGCACTCCATCACAGCCATGTCAGGGCACCGATTGCCTGTGTTCTCAGGCACCGAAGGAAAACCCGTTTTTGGCAACAAACAAACCTATATGAACACTGGGCACAATCTTTTGAGCATCTCATGCTGTTTTGCCTTGAGCCTCACATGGCATCATCATCATTCCTCAATCCCGACCTGCAGCCCCCTGCTAGCCCAGCCCTGGGCTCCTCAATCCTAACCCACAGCCCCCTGCTAGCTCAGCCCTCTCCTCTACACACAACACTGCCAGTGCCCCTTAATCCCAACCCACAGCCCCCTGCTAGCCCAGCCCTGGGCTCCTTTCACGCTCAGCTCTGCCGGTGCCCCTCAGTCCCAACCCACAGCGCCCAGCTAGCTCAGCCCTCCCCTCTACATACAACTCTGCTGATGCTCCTCAATCCTGACCCACAGGCCCTTGCTATTCCAGCCCTGGGCTCCCCAGTACCAGCTCTGCCGGTGCTCCTCAATCCTGACCCAGAGCCTCCTGCTAGCCTGACTCTGGGCTCCCCACTTCCCGCTAGCCCTGCCAGTGCCCCTCAATCACAACTCTCAGCTCCTGCTAGCCCAGTCCTGGACTCCCCCCTTCCCCGCCCCCAGCTCTGCCAGTGCCTCTCAGTCCCAACCCACAGCTCCTGCTAGCCCAGTTTATAGCTCATCTCACACACAGCTCTGCCGGTGCCCCTAAATCATGACCCGCGGCCCCTTCTAGCCCAACCCTGGGCTCCTCCCCACCATCTCTGCCAATGCCCCTCAATCCTGACCCACAGCTCCTTTTTATTCTATTCTTGGTTCTTTTTAAAATAAAATAAGTTTGTTAAAGAAAGCTCAGTTGCCCTTTTCCTGTGAGGCTTCTGAAGCTGGAACACTGACAGCCTGTTTGCCTGGGTGTCTGCAATTAAACTCCGTCTCTGGGTGAATACAACAATATGACTGCACAGAATAATTCCTGGCGATCCTGACGCCGAGGAGGAGCGTGGCTTGTGAGCAGACCATTCACGCCTGGAATGCTATAAATACTTTACTATGTGGCACTAGGAAACCTTCAAGACTCTTTTTTTTTTATTAGTGCTACATAATATAGTAATTGTGTGACTCAGAGGTTACTCCTGTGCAGGCCTGGGTTCACGTGCCTGGGTGTGACCCCGCGCCCTGCTGGCTGAGGATGCTGTGAGGCTGGGAGCATGGCACAAAGCTCCACAGCCACCCCCACCCTGCTGCTCTCATTGGGCCCCATGGGGAGTGCTGTCAGGCCCAGCTTGGCCCCAGGAGGGGCCACAGACACGTGGTGGTGGTGGAGGGTTGTTACTCAGAAATATGGAGTGCGTTCATGCGTGTAGAGTCGTGCGACGAGATCTGAAAACACCCAGGCTGTGATTTTCGTGGCCGTGTTTGGTATCTGGGCCCCTCTGCGAATCCCAGCCATGCTCAAGCAGGTGCCCTCTCCCTCCCCCTCCCAGTGGATCCTTGGCTGGCTGCTCTGCCCCTCATAGGTGCAACCGGAGGGAGAGGAACAGATCTTGCTGCCTGTGATGTGAAGGAGTCCCTCAGGATGCAGCCTGCCTTTCATTTCCAGCTTTGCCTGGCTGGCCAGAGTCCCATTCTCCTCTTGGTCACTTTCACTTGGCAGCTCTCGGTCTAGAAGGAGGCTGCTGCGCTGAGGTTCACTTGGTATCAGGTCTGTGCCTCAGCTGAGTCACTGCATTCTGCCTATCTAGCTCTCCCCTCTCCTGAGCAGGACCGGCTCAGATCCAGGCCGTCCAGTCCTGGGGGCCTCCAAGGGAGGCGCAGTGCCCCAGAATGAACATGGACCATCACAACTGATGCTGCCTGAGGGGCGGGGTAGCAAGATGTTGGAGGAGCGTGAGTGGGGAGAGGAACTTAACCCCAAATCCTCCCATGGCCAAAGGGAACTCCTGAGCTGCGGACCTGTCACCCTGTGTCCCGTTCTCCAGCCCTTGCTTTTGCTGTCGGCTGCTGGGCTGGGAGCTCCCACCATAACCCAAATCCCCAGGGCGTGATGACTGTTTCCGCTGTGAGGACTTGGTAGATTTGGATCATGACTGAACCTCCTTGATCCTTTAGACCGTTAACTAAGCCAGGCTCCTGGTCCTACCCGTGGGCAGCTCTCTTGGCCTCTCTTCCCATGTTAACGCTCACTCCTAGCTGACCTCTTCTCACCTGCGCTTGCTCTGTCTCCCCGCCCTGCCACCTCTGAGTTTCTAGTTTCACCTGGCTTTCCTGGGAGCCCAGCACAAGTGCTAATCCCAATTGAGGGGCTAAGGGCTGTGGGGATGTGAGCACCTACAGTGTTTGCTTCTCTGCCCTGTGAATGGTTTTAGTGTTTGCTGGGTCCCTCTCTAATTGGGCAGCCTTGTGAGCCTCTGGGATGGGACGGAACGGCGGCTGCAGACAGGTTGGGAGGAACCCAAAGATCTCCAAGAATAACCTAGTAAAACCTTGTCATCTAATGCAGCTCTCACTCAGTCTGCAGCCAGAGAGACAGGGAAGGGAGGGGGCTGCTGGACCCCACTCCTGCTCTCTTGGTAGGGCCTGCCTGCTCTCCCAGCCTCCCCTTTCCCGCCGGGGGGCAGCACTCACTGTCTTTCCCCTGAGGCCTGGTGGTGGTATGGCCAGCTGGGCTCTCCAGCTGCCCACGGCTCTCTGGAGAATCTGCACTCCCGCTCATGTAAACTCCATCAAAGGCACTTATTAAAGCGTTATTAGCCATTATGGGCCATGCGGGCCCTGCCAACTGGCGGCGGCTGCTTGCTCAGAGCGGACGGAACCAATTAGTGCAGCTTCCCCTCCGGCGGCCGGCTTGCTGCAGGCACGCCCCGCACACACCCGCAGCCTGGCACTCGCTGCGCTCCTTCCCCACCTGGGCTGGCGACCGCTCCCCGTGTCTGATGGCTGGGCCTGCAGTAATGGGCTTGGCAGCTCGTCTGGTGTAGGGGTAGAGGGAAATGCGCACTCGTGAGCGGCAGCGGCACTCTCGTGAACATGGCCAGTTGGCTGCCTGGGTCGCTCTCCTGGCCATGGGCACTTCTCTCCAGGGCCAGCGGTAATGGGCGTTTTCACTCTGTTCCCCAGCCGCCAGCCCTGGACATGGGAGAGCAAAGAGAGATTAAGCTGTCTGTGCGCGTCTGTCTGTCTGTCCCTGTCTGGAGCATGCCTGGCATCCTGGCAGTGGCGGGTGGAGTTGAAGGGAGGCTATCACTGTGCTGGCACCACCAAGGTTAATATTAGAGCTTGGTGCCATGTTGATATTCCTGAAAGCTGCAGTGCTTGTTAATATTCATGAGCCCACAGAGACTCATCCATATTCATGATCCTTCTGCGGACTTCACAGCCCATGTTTATCTTTCACCTGCTTTGCTAAGAGCAGTCCAGGGAAGGCGGCTTTATCTAGGCTGAGCCCAGGTGCCCAGTGGGTGCGATGGTCCTGTTCCTGCATGGTGGGGAGCAGAGCCAGGTGGGAGGGGGTGTCTCTGCATCACAGCCAGGATGTGATGCAAGTGGATTGAACAGTGGTGTGGGGGGGGGGCTATCCCTCTCTCCCTGCCATGGTGGGAGGCTGTCCTTGTGTCACAGCTGGGACACGGCATGATTGGATTGAACAGCGGTGTGTGGGGGCTTTCCCTCTTGCCCTGCCATGATGGGGTGGTTTGGGTGGGGTGTCCCTCAGTCACCATTGAGATGCGGTTTGATTGGATTGAATGGCGATGATGGGGGGCATTCCCTCTTGCCCTGCCATGAAGGGGTTGGTTGTGGGGGGGTGTCTTTGCGTCCCAGTTGAGACACAGTGGATTGAATGACGGTGATGTGGGGCTTTTCCTGTCGCCTTGCCATGATGGTGCTGGTTTGGAGACACTGTCCTTATATCACAGCTGGGACGAGGTGTGATTAGATTGCATGGTGGTGATAAGGGGCTTTCCCTGTTGCCCTGCCATGATGGTGCTGGTCTGAGGGGGTTATTCTGCGGAACCCACTTTCCATGAGGATGATCCCAATCCTTGTCTTTCCCTGGTGACTGTCAGGAAATGGGCAGAACCACTGGGAGACGTCTCAGGTTTCTACAATAGCTGGGCATGGGACATCCCAAGATCTCAGGTCCCCCACTTAGAACAGCATTCAGCCCCCCCACCCAGCGCACCGCTGCCCCCATGAAACACCCAGCTGCTCTGATTCCCCTGCCCACCCTATCTCGTCCTTCCCAAGCGCCTATCATATGGTTGCAACACGAGGGGATGCTGGTGAGCAACTCATCTTTGTGCCCGGCTCCCGTCTCATGGCATGGGTCATTATAACATGTCCGGAGTCTGCCACATGGCAGGGTCAACGTGCATTGACTGCAGCGGCTACTGTTACACGTGTCACCCCCCACCCAATGTTCCTGTCACCTACCCATCCACCCATGGCCCCTCACTTTGCAGCTGCTGTGCTCTCTGGGATTTCCCATACTGCCTGCGGTGGGGATGCGGATGTACGAAGTTGTGCTCCTTCGCGTTCCATATCCTCGACTCCGGGTTTGTGGGATTCCGCAGGAAATGGAGACACCGGAGGACTAGCTCAGGGCTGTGTTAAGCTGCGCAGTCAGGGAATACAAAGGTTCAGAAGGCCTCTGAGGCAATGTCAGCTTCCCCCACGCAGGGTTTGTGGATCGCGAGCAGTGTCCCAAGGGGTGCTGCATTTCACAAACCTTTGACCAGAGACTTTTGGTAGCAGTGTCCATTCAGTCCAAACACCCCCTCCCCCCATTCTGAGCGTTGGTAGGGCACTTCCTTCTCCCCTGCCTTTGGCCTGTGGTGGAGGGAGTCTTGCAGTACCCACTTCCTTACTTAATTCGCAGATAGGATGGGATGCTCATCTGCAAAATCGTACCATTCAAGGTAGATGGACATCACACAAATCTATTCTCCACGTCAACTACTGGGGCTCTGAGTGGTCGAATTGCTTGCAGACATTTCCTGCCTCTGATCAAGGGGCAATCCCTCAGAGTTTTGTGAGGACAACAGAGCTCGCATGCATTACACAAATCGCCAGGGAGGAGCGAGCTCTTCCTCCCTTTGTACGGAAATTCTGCTCGAGAGGAGATCTGGTCATCGTTCCCTGGGAGACACCTTCCTAATTTCTGTGCCAAGAAGTCAACTCTAATCCTATCATCTGACTCCTGTGCTTCACAGAGTCCTGAACAAAATGAAGACAAACCTGGAGCCATTCTAACTATGATGGTTTGGCCCAGACAGTATGGTTCCCCGACTTGATTAACTTCTTATCTCAGCTGCCACTTTGCTAACTGCAAATATATGACCTACTAACTCAGGACTGGGGGAGGGTTCTTTACCCCATCCTGTCTGCATTGCATCTCAAAGCTTGGCTCCAAGATGGCTCTCAGGGGTAGAGATGGACTGTTTGAGGTGTTACAGCACAGCAGAAGGGCATTCCCTAGGAAAACATATCTGCAGAAATGGAAAAGATTCCCTCACTGGTGTACCCACCAAGGTCTGTCTCCTGTTGATACTCCCCAATATCACATTCTGAATTGCCTCCTGGGTTTGAAGAACTCAGGCCTCTTGTGTTCTGCTGAAATGCAGTTAGCAGTGATCTCGCATTCCATTCCTTAGCAGAGAGGTTCTTGTTATTTGCTCTTCCTACCACATCTTGATTTGTTAAGGGATTAATGAATCTCTTCCCACATGTCAGGCAACCTACCCCAGCATGGGAACTGAATTTGATCTTCAATTCTCTGATGAGGCCACCCTTTGAGCCACTGGCTAAATGTTCCGTACTTCATTTGTCCATGAAGACTGCCTTTTGAAGGTTTTCTCCTCTTCTAGAAGGATAGATGAGCTAGGGGCTCTAATGGCCAAGCTCCCCCACGCCCATTTTTGTAGGAAGAAGGTAACCTCAGACTTTCATATCAACAAAGACATTCAACTGCCATTTTTTACCTCAAACCTCACCAGCTAGGGAAGAAGCTGCTCCTCACCCCTTAGATGTCAGGAGAGCTTTGACTTTCTATTTAGAAAGCACTAAGCCTGTTAGGGCTGCCTCTAGATTGTGTCTGTCACAGAAGGAATGCAAGGGGCTCCTCTTTCAACCCAAAGACACTCCAGATGGGTTTCTGACTGTGGTTTGTCTCACTATGAGGCTGCTAATTCTCAGCCCTCTCCTCGGACTGTGGCTCATGCCGCAGGATCAGCTCTATTGAAAAATGCTCTGATTGCAGAAAGCCATGAAACTGCCATGTGAGCTTTGGTTCCTACCTTCCCTAGGGCGGATGCTGCTTTTGGAACTGCTGTTCTTCCAACAGCCTTAGGCAAGGCTCAGAGCACCCATTTCCAATACAGAGTCACCTGCGGAGAGGCTCCCAAAGGGACACGGTGAGAAAGAAGGAGAGATTTTACTTCGAGTAGTGCCCCTATAGATGCTCCACTTTAGGGGTCTGTGCGCCCCCGCCCCTCTAATCAGAGATTTTTGGTAGCAGTGTCCCGTTGAGCCCGCGCAAGTGTTCCCCCTCCCTCCTGATCTGCCTGGAGGCCAATTAGCGCTGCACAGGGCGAACCCCCCTGGCTTTGTTCTCTACCGCCTTTGGCCTCTGACGGGTCATTAGCATAAGGAGTGTTTGTTGTGTTACCTTTGTTTTCCTTAAAAGTATTCAGGCTCTAGAGTTTTTCTCTTCTTCATTTTCTTTTTCTTTCTTGTCTTTGTTTTAAAAGGAACAGAGAGAAAGGAAAAGAACTTCACTTTCCTTCCCTATCTGGGGGCATTTCCCCCCTCCCCCCAGGCATCTAGTAGACTCATAATTATTTTCTTTTTCAGTTAAAAAAGAAAAGAAAAGAAGGAAGAAAAGTAAAGACCATGTTCTTCTGCATTCCTCCCTGCTAGAGGATGACAGCTCCCTGCCTAGGGACCTATCCGCTCAAAGCGGTGCCTCTCCTGCCAGGAGCCAGTTCCTGTAATGGCCAGACACTCTGTGCCTGGGAGAGCCTCACACTGAAACTGCAGCCTCACAGGAGCTGGGAGCTTAAGTAAAAAATTCTTCCCCATGGAGGAAACACTTCAGCCTGTAGGGGATTCCGGTGGTTGTTGACCCCGGATCGTCCCCTGAGCCTTCACTTCAAAAGGGGTTGACTCGTGAAGAGGAGAAGAGAGAAGCAGCCACCTCGTTAGGACAGTACCAGCAGAGGCGCTTCCTGCTGTCAGCCCAGCAGCCGTGTTGGTTCGGCATGGACGTAGGGTGACCAGGTGTCCCAATTTTATAGGGACAGTCCCGTATAGGCACCTATTACCCCTGATCGCTGTCCCGGTTTTTCATGCTTTCTATCTGGTCACCCTACATGGGGGCATCCTGCTCTCAGCCCAGCGGCCGCGTTGGTTCGGCATGGGGGCGTCTTGCTGTCAGCCCAGATGCAGCATGGTTCGGTGCCGAAGCTCTGGAAGCTGTAACCTGAGCAGAGGCTTCCTATTGTGAGCTCAGCTGCCCACCTATGGGCAGGGAAGTGCTGGGAGCTGTACCCTGAGAAGGGGCTCCCCGTGGTGAGCTCTCCCCTGCTTTGAGCAGAGGACAGTTACCCTACACTCCCTAAAAGAGTGACATAGAAAAGTCCTGCTGTCATTTCTGCTTGGCACTGAGATACCAGGGGCCTCCACTGTCATGCTCTGAGGTAATGATAAGGAGAGGGGACAGTTTACCATACCATATCTAAAAGAGGGGCACATAGAAACCCTTTGGTACCAGGTGCGACAAAATTCCCGTCTAGGAAGTGTTCTGCACCTTTCCAGCCATTGATACTGACTACAGATGCTCCTCTGGGGTTCCACATGGTTCCATTACTTGGAACCAGGACCCCCATAGCGAGCATATCCCGGCACTCAGAATCGCTCTTAGCACTGGGCTGTATACTGCCAATACCCCACTCAGCGGCACCCTTACCCACCGACGAATCTGACACTGGCCAGGAGGAGATCATTCCCTGGCCCCTCATGGTGGCCCACCACCACGCTACAAGGGTCATCCCCAATTCCATCATGCCAGCTGCCCATGCCTGCCTTCCTGCCTCTCCCTCTCAAGGCGATATTGTAGCTCTTCAGTGATATACACACACGGCGCGACCGTCTCCGGTGTCTCTCAGGAAGAGTCCAGCAGATGGTTTGCTACAGCCTGGCGTCTGAGCCAGGATAGGAGAAAGCTTTTTCAGAACAGCAAACAAACAAAAACAAAACAAAACAAACAAAACCCCACAACCCTGAAGAGGAAGCTACTTCAGCACACTTCTCCTCCTCCCTCCCAGATGAGACTGTGTCCACCCTTCATCACTACATGAAGATTTAAGAACTTTTGGATCTTACCAAGAGAATGGCAGATGAGGTGGCAGAGGCACATCACAAGTTGGTGGAAATTCTGCACACGACCTTCTCATCTAGAACTGTCCTCCGGTTAATGAGCTGATTCTAGATCCTGTCCTCTGGCAGAACCAGCCTCCATCGCACCAGCCAGCAACAGAGTGTAAACAAAAACAACCATACATGTGGGCCAACAACAACCACCACCCTACGGGAAACTACAGGCCAGTCAGCCTCACCTCAGTCCTTGGAAAAATCATGGAGCAGGTCCTCAAGGAATCAATTCTGAAGCACTTAGAGGAGGGGAAAGTGATCAGGAACAGTCAGCATGGACTCACCAAGGGCAAATCATGCCTGACTAACCTAATTGCCTTCTATGAGGAGATAACTGGTTCTGTGGATGAGAGGAAAGCAGTGGATGTGCTATTCCTTTACTTTAGCAAAGCTTTTGATACAATCTCCCACAGTATTCTTGCCAGCAAGTTAAAGAAGTATGGGCTGGATGAATGGACCACAAGGTGGAGAGAAAGCTGGCTAGATCGTCGGGCTCAATGGGTAGTGATCAATGGCTCCATGTCTAGTTGGCAGATATCATCAAGTGGAGTGCCCCAAGGGTCGGTCCTGGGGCCGGTTTTATTCAATATCTTTATCAATGATCTGGAGGATGGTGTTGACTGCACCCTCAGCAAGTTTGCAGATGACACTAAACTGGGAGGAGTGGTAGATGTGCTGGAGGACAGGGACAGGATACAGAGGAACCTAGACAAATTAGAGGATTGGGCCAAAAGAAATTTGATGCGGTTCAACAAGGACAAGTGCAGAGTCCTGCACTTAGGACGGGAGAATCCCATGCACTGCTACAAAATAGGGACTGAATGGCTAGGCAGCAGTGTCATGGGGGGTGGGGGAGTCCCGTTCCCACACCCCCCACTTCCTGGGATTCACAGTGATTCTTAGCCAGCCAGTAGATCAGAAGGTTTATCTGAGATGCCAGGCACACAATCCCACTTAGAGCTGTCAGTACAAACAGGCCCCCTTGGCTCGGCCCTTCTGGGGGACAGGGAGATGAGACCCCGAATCCGGGCTCCCTCCACTTTCCCAGCCAGCGTCTAACCCCTTTTCCAAAAAACTCCAACGTCTGCCTGCCCTTTGTTCCCTTGCCAGCCCCAAGGTATCAACTCCCCTCCTCCTCCATCTCAGGTTAGAGCTCCAGGTTTCCAGGTCAGAGTAGCTTAGCCTCAGGAGTCATGTCCACCCTTCCCCCTACTTGTCACAAGCAGTTCTACAGAAAAGGACGTAGGAGTTACAGTGGAGAAAAGCTGGATATGAGTCAACAGTGGGCATTTGTTGCGAAGAAGGCTAACGGCATTTTGGGCTGTATAAGTAGGGGCATTTCTAGCAGATCAAGGGACGTGATCATTCCCCTCTATTCGACATTAGTGAGGCCTCATTTGGAGTACTGTGTCCAGTTTTGGGGCCCACACTACAAGAAGAATGTGGATAAATTGGAAAGAGTCTAGAGGAGGGCAACAAAAATGATTAGGGGGCTGGAGCACATGACTTATGAGGAGAGGCTGAGGGAACTGGAATTGTTTAGTCTACAGAAGAGAAGAATGAGGGGAGATTTGATAGCTGCTTTCAACTCCCTGAAAGAAGGTTCCAAAGAGGATGGATCTAGACTGTTCTCAGTGGTACCCGATGACAGAACAAGGAGTAATGGTCTCAAGTTGCAGTGGGAAAGGTTTAGGTTGGATATTAGGAAAAACTTTTTCCCTAGGAGGGTGGTGAAGCACTGGAATGGGTTCCCTAGGGAGGTGGTGGAATCTCCTTCCTTAGAGGTTTTTAAGGTCAGGCTTGACAAAGCCCTGGCTGGGATGATTTAGTTGGGATTGGTCCTGCTTTGATGACCTTCTGAGGTCCCTTCCAACACTGAGATTCTATGATTCTACATCTCTACTCGAAGAGGCAGACTTTGTTTTCCACATCTGCAACCCAACTCCATCGTAGTGGATGTGGTTAATGCATAAAGCAAGCAACATAATGCCAAGTCAACTCCGTATGTTCGGGCTTCGCAAGATAGCATATTCATCGTCATCATTACTCCACTGGATGTGGCTGTTACAGCTGCCCACCCAGTCTCCATGACACTGGTACTGAGGTGGGTTTTTTTGTTTGCTACACATCTCTAGATTGCCCAAAGAGCTACAGACTTTCAGTTTGAAGGGCCAAACTCATTGCGGAGAAAACAGATTTTCCCTCCACATCCTGAAGGATTCTCAGACCTCACCTGACAAGCTGAAACACGTGTTGCAACAACCACAAGTTGACCACTCCACATACCTATCTACAAAAAGGAAATGACTCCAAGTTTGTACCATTCTAAACAGACAGATCCAACCTCATTTTTCCTCTGTCTGATTTTCCACTACATTTAAACTCTCACTGAGCTCCCTTAAAGTACATCTGATGGCGAAAATGGCTTCCCACTTGGAGTTTGCTCAGCCATTAATGTGTAGGTTCTTTAAGGGCATTGGGACTCTTTTCCACCATGTGACGCCACCCACTCTAGCCTGGGACTTTAACCTGGTTCTCAGGGCTTGGACTAGACCTCCCTCCAAGTCCAGGACAACTTATTCTCTCTTACACCTGTTCGTGACGACAGCATCTCTAATTGCCATCACCTCAGCTAGGCACATAGGAGAAATAGCGCCCCTGATGGCACATCCATCATTCATGGCCTTTGTTTTTTAAAGACAAAGTAACTCTAACGTCATATGCCGAGTTTCTCCCTACTTTTTCTGCACTTTCCATGTGAATCAACAGACTCGTCTCCCTGTTTTTTCCCAAAACCACATTGTGACAATTGGGAGACAATTGTGCATATGCCAGATATTAAAAAGACATTAGCATTCTACTTGGACAGGACTAAGGACCTCAGAAAATCCTCTAAACTCTTCCTTTCATCCACAGAAAGATCCAAAAGCTCTGTGATATCTCCTCAAAGACCATCCAACTGTGTCTCTAGTTGCATTAATCACTTAGCAAGGGCACAACTTGCTTCTGTCCACATGCATTCCATGAGATCAGTTCTTACCTCAATCACATTCCATAGGGATACCCCTGTCTCCCCAATCTATAGAGCAATGATTGTGCTTCTGTCCATACTTTCGCAGAACATTATGCGATCACTGAAGATTTGGCCACTGACACCATCTTTGACTTCACAGTACTCTCTGTAGTAAAAGGCTCCGCTCTGAAGTCCCAGCCTCTAGTGGTGGGTACTGCTCTGGAGTCACCTAAAGTGGAGCATCCACAGGGACACTACTTGAAGAAGAAGAAGTTGTTACTCACTGTGTGCAGTAACTATGGTTCTTTGAGATGTGTGTCCCTACAGAAGCTC
>ML677353.1:580730-614014 GCA_007922305.1 Dermatemys mawii
TGTCCCTATGGGAGCTTAGCTACCTGTCCTCCATCCCCTCTGCTTTGGAGTCTTGGTGTTGTCAGCATTAGGTCATGGAGAAGGAACCGAGGATGGCTCATCCATCACTTCCTATGTACTCTTGGTATGAGGCACAGGGTTAACTAGGACATGTGTCAATGGGCATTGCTGCTTCTGATCAAACATGCGTGTCCCCCTAAGCTGGAGTATCCATAGGGACAAACAACTCCAAGAATTCCAGTTACTGTACTTCTCCTTGTCTGCACAGCCCCCCTCTTCGGGCTTGTGGATCGCTGGCCTGTCTACACAGACCCCCTTCCTTTGGGTTTGTGGATCGCTGACCTGTCTACACAGACCTCCCCTTTTGGTCTTGTGGATCGCTGGCCTGTCTACACAGACCTCCCCTTTTGGTCTTGTGAATCGCTGACCTGACTACACAGTCCCCTCCACTTGGGCCTGTGGATCGCTGGTCTGTCTGCACAGCCCCCCGCCTCCCCTTGGGCTTGTGGATCACTGGCCTGTCTACACAGACACCCCTCCGCCCAACACACACGGGGGTTGTGAGGTGCTGGCGTGGTGTTCAGTGGAGCCTGTCCACATGGGCTGTGCAGTGTGGATGAGATAACTTTTGCATTGTCCCCTCCCAGGAAAATACCCATGACAGGGGAGTACTGAAGCCATGAAATACTGCAAGCTCCCCTGGCACAATGTCCAGATAAACATCCCTTTAGGTAGGCTAGTTTCACAGGGCAGGGGCAAAGGGTGCGGGTGAAGGGTGGGCCCTGTCCCATAGGGGATCACGTCACTGCAGCACCCATGGTCTGACAATGTACCGCGGATAGACACTATGCTAGCCACGGCCTTTTATATTGGTTAGAACAGGGATTCTCAAACTGTGGGTCAGGACCCCATTTTAATGGGATTGCCAGGGCTAGACTTGTTGGGGCCCACAGCTGAAGCCCGGGAGCTAAAGCCCTCGATGGCAGAGCTCAGGTTTCGGCTTTGTCCCTTCCGCCCAGGGTGGCGGGACTCAGGTGAGCTCAGGATTCGGTCCCCTCATCCTGGGGTCATGTAGCAATGTTAGTTGTCAGAAGGCGGTTGTGGTGCAATGAAGTTTGAGAACTGCTGTGTTAGGACACGAAATGGCACGGCATTGTGTAGGTAATACAGTAAGTGGTGCTCTTCCCTCTGAATCAGAGCAATGTTAATGCCCCAGAGTGTGCAGTGGTTCTCAAACCTTTCACACAGCAAGCCTCTTATAAATGCTGACTGCAAAGCTGGGTTTGGGGTGGAGCCTGACAGCTTGTGACCCCCCATGTATTAACATTGCAACCCCCTGCGAGGTCCCAACCCCAGTTTGAGAATCCCTGGTGTAGGGAAAGCTCTGAACTGACTTTCAGTTGAGAGGTAAAACTGAGATCTCAGCCACTTTGGATCAGTGTTGATCCTGGGGCACGTTCCCCAAGTGCCGGACTGTTCCCCCTCTTGTTTTGCCAATGCTGCAATTGGGGAACTCCGCCCAGCCTCCCGCAATTCCAGCTGCAGTCCCAGTTGGAGTCTCTGTTGCCTTTCGCTGCGTACCCTGCCGTGGGTGGGGGTTTGCTGCTAGGAGCTGGCTGTTTCCGCATGCCTTCAGTGGGATTCGGGGCAGGGGACCCCTCTGGAGTCCCATGGGGCTGAGGCACTCTGGAGAGCAGGGTTATGAGTGTTCTGATTTTCTGAGGGGACTTTGAGCTCTCCAAGTTAGCAGGGAAAGGAGAGAGCCTTTCTCTGAGCAGCAACTCAGGAGGCTGTTAGGGAGCAGGTGCTGAGCATCTTGAGGTTTATTCTGCAAGGCTTTGGTGCCACCCTGCCATGCAGCTGCTGGATGCATTCAGGAGCTGCTGCCTGGCTTAGGTGCTCTCAGCCTCTGCCTGGAGCTTTCCAATTTCAAAGCTTTCTTCTGGTGCCATGGTACCTTTCCTCATTCAGTGCAGAGTTTCCACACAGGGCGAGATCCCTAGGGCCTACTGATCACAACCTGCCACTTCCAGGGGCCGGCACAGAAGAAGCATGTTCCTGGTTGTTGGTTTGAGTTCTGGTCTTGGATTTCCTCATCCGAACGAGACCCCATGGTCAGTTGCATGAGGAGCCCAGAGGGTTATACTTTCTTCCCTGTGCTCTCTGTATTTCCCTTTGCTTTGTTAAAGGGTGTATGTGGATGGACGCTGTTGTGGAGCCTAGGCCCCAGCTTTGGTGAGCGGGGGTTCTTCCTTTGCTTTATAAAACCTAGAGAGGATGGAAATCTGTCAGCAATGGATTTATTGTTCTCCTTTCAGGGACAGGAGCTGGTGGTTTGGATCTGAGAGCCTGTTCAAGGGTGGTGCGCTACTGCATGCGAAGGAGAAAGCAAAATTGAATTGGTCTGTTTTTATGGTCTGCTGAAAGCAAACAGCATCAGTGGGGACAGAAAAATGAGATTGTAGAGCTCTTCCGCGGCTCGCCCTGTGAGGTTCTGTCAGGCACACAGGACATGGGCAAGAACGAGCAACTCTTCATTTGATCTCAAGTCTTGGGACATTTGGTGTGTTGGTGTAGTCCTGCCTTTGTGGGAAACAGTCCACTTCCACTTGAAGAGACAGTACGTTTCTAGTGCTAATAGTTGAGGAGAAAAGTTTGAAAGCCAGGAGGCAAATGAAAGGAATGCGATGGCGATTATTTTGTAAAATGAAATGATTTTTGGGCCAGGCTCATTGTTGTTGAATATTTGGGGTTGGCAAAACTGCAAATGTTATTTTACTTCTGACTCCGCCTCTTGCAGTAGAGTATCAACATTAGTTGTTATAATTAATATACTGTTGTCTTCAGGAAGTAGGTGCCACATGTTGCTAAAACTCTGTAAACACACTGGTGGCTGCTGCCTGGCAGTCTAGCTGTGTGGGAGGGGAGTGCCCCTTCATACCAAATGGGTGAGCTGCCAAATGCAGCAGTGAGATGACGGGGCAGGAAGCTGTCATCAGCTGTTGCATTTATAGTTTGCTTTCTGGGAGGTGGAGCTGTGCATTTGAGTGGCAGCGGGGGTGAGGTGTGGGAGACCCCATAGAATCATTGAACCACTATGGACTAGAGGGGACTGCAAGGGTCATCTAGCTGCAACCCTGCCAAGATGCAAGACTTGTTGGGTCTCACCCATCCCAGACAGATGCCTCCAGCCTCCTCTCTCAAATCTCCAGTGAAGGAGCCTCCCCGACCTCCCGAGGCGTCCGTGCCATTGTCTGACTGCTCTTACCATGAGGAAGTTTTTTCTGAGATTTAATCTACATCTGCTGTGCTCTGGCTCGTGGCCACCAGCCCCAGTAGTTCTGCAGAATGTTACCTTTCAACAAAAACAACCGCTCTAACCTTTCTGGTTCTGAAGAAACCCTTCCTAACATGGCCCAGCTGGCAGCCTGCCTGAGTCTGCAGGCAGCATGAAGTGCAAGTTTTGAGTGTTGAGAACTGCTCCCACTCATCTCAGCAAGCTGTTAATACTGAACCATAGTGGTGATGAGGGAAATGCCAGCACTGGTCATTATTTCACTCTTGATATTTTAGCCAGAGCATCTAACTCCTTTGGGATTGTAGCCCATGGTATTTTTGTTGCTAGTATTAAAAAAAAATATGTTCAATTAAAAATCAGTACATTGGGAAAAATCTTCTCTTGGGGCAGCAGCATACCCCTTCCTGTGACCCCCATGCCATCCCCTGGCAGGGCTGATGGGTGGAGGTTTGGACTCAGATCCACTTCCATGTTGGGCGGGGGGCAGCCAGTGGGTCTCAGGAGGCCATCCAGCCCACCACTCTCAGGCTCCCACCCCGAATTGTCCTGGCTGGATCCAGATGCCTGCTGGTTTGGTGAGGAGAGGGCTGCAGGGAGGGCCCTGGACTCTGGGACTTGCTTCCCTTTGGCTGGCCAGAGCCTGGGTGTGGGCAGGTTACAGGGCAATTCCCTAGGCATTTCCTGGGGTGAGTGGTGCCTGGCAGAGCCTCCTGTGATCGAGTGCCATTGTTAACACTGGTTCATGCCCTTGGGGCCTGTGCTTCGAGCCAAATGGCCCCTACAGGCATCCTGAATGTCTCACATTGACACCTCCCTCCCAGCCCCCAGGACCTGGCTGTGCCCTCAGCTCCACAGCCACTTCTAGGGGAGCCCCGCAACCTGGCACACAGCACTTTGCCCAGTAGGGTGGCTGGGCAGGGCCCACTGCTCTCAGGTGATGGCCATGCTGGGCAGACCCCAACCCTTATATCCATGTTCTTGTCACAGCTCAGTGTCACCATGTTCCCCCAATTAGCCTAAATTCCATCCGCAAGCTGCTGATCACGTCTGCCCTCCCTGTTGGGCCCTGCCAGCATCACTCCCTCCTTGCTGAGTATGCCTCCCAGGTGTGTGCAGCCAGTCCCCAGCCCCTTCGCAGCCAGCCGTTTGTCCAGTGGCACAAACTCAGCACTCTTCTTCTCCCATCATTTTAGTGGCACTTCTCTGGGCTCCCTCCAGCTCGTGGCTATCCTAGCTCCCCACAAACCCCCACCTGAGCCAGGTAGCAAGTGCTGCTCCATCTGGCACCGGAGGCTCCTGGGATTGATGTACCCAGGGCTGAGTGCAGGATTCTGGCAAGGAGCTCCCCCATCCTGTAGAGAGGACGCTCCCTTCTCTGCGTTGCCCAGTCCCTATCGTGGTGCTGGCTCCCATCCTCTTCCTGTCTGTGTATCATCCCCGTGCCCCGTCCGTCTCCCGCCATGGACTTGCTGCGTGCTGGAGGAGCTGCATCTGCTCCCTCCCAGCGCCTGGCTGACTCCACGCTCCCTGCTGCTGCTGGCCTCAGTGGCTTCACTTGGGTCTCTTGTTGTGTGTGTTTACAGCTGGGGGGGAAGCCGTCCTGCCCCAATTCCCTGTGTACTCTTAACTTCATAGTCTCTCCACAGATCCACATATATGTATATATCCATACAGCATTTGATACAGGTTTTATTGGCATTTCCATATGCTCACAGACACAGCCATTACAGAGCCATGTTTCCCCTGAGAAGCCTCAGGGGAGACCAGCACTGAATCGGCTTAGTCTTGGCTCCAGAACAAGGCTCTCTTCTCTCCCAGGCAGGCGCTGCCGCTATCAATGCACCTGGGGACGGCACACTGGCTGAGCTGCCCTGTCCTTAGGGGAGAGGGGCACTGCTGGAGTCTGGCTATGCCAGTCCCCCTGCAGCTTTTGCTGTGCTGTGCCCTTGCAGGGGTGATTGATTGTGGAAGGGCTCTGAGGCTCTGGCCAGGATCACAGCCCCATTGTGGGGCATTGTTTACCTGTGCTGAGAGCCAGCCCTGCCCCCAGGAGCTCGCTGTGGGGCAGAGAGTTGGGATGATGAGGTGACAGAAAACTCATACAGATACAGCCACTTAAAATTGGTATAGCAATCTCCACCTCTTCGTGTTCTCTATGTGTATGTATATCTGTATCTCTTCTACTGCATGTTCCACTCCATGCATCTGATGAAGTGGGTCCTAGCTCACAAAAGCTTTTTCCCAGATAAATGTGTTAGTCTCTAAGGTGCCACAAGTACTCCTCATTCTTTTTGCGGATTCAGACTAACATGGCTACTGCTCTGGAACCCGTGACAGGACTGTGATCCTATGGGCCATGGACATGACTAGACAGCTCCCAGTTGCCCTCTTCCTGCCCCACTACTTTCGGGCTGAAGTGGCCTCTGGATTGGTATTCGTCACCCTAACAGCCCTGCCATTTTCATGTGCTAGTGGTCCAGGGCTGCCAGCCAGCAAATGCTTGGGCAAGATGGGTCAGCAGTGCATGTGTCTGTCTGTATGGCCCTGTGGCATGGTGACGTACAAACTCAGCCCACCTGGCTGCGATGCTCTTTGCAAAGGCGCCATGTCATGACATGCCAGGACATCTGACCAGGGTGCTGCCTGGTTCTACTGGTCTGTCAGCCAAGTCTGAAGGAATCTAATTTGCATCCCATCACCCTGGCATCAGGGTGCCAAGAGTATCTGCGCCGGTCTGACGCAGCTCAGGCTCTGCGAAATGGAGGTCATGCTTAGTGGCTGTGAGCAGGTGTTCTGGGGTGGCATTATTGAGGGAAGGCCTGAGCAGAGAGACTCTCTCGTGCCTTGAAGGTTGCGAGACATGGGCTCTGGCTGATCTTGCACAGGAATTAGAGTGTCCTGCCCCAGGCCTCCTGCAGCATCACCCTGGCTCCGGCCTGGAGCGTGGTATGCAGCTGTCTGAGTGGCTGGGTCAGGATGATCCACCCACATGCTGGTGGTCAGGGCTGTGCTGAGCCTGCCACGGAGCAGGGGCTGTTCTGCCTTTCCCAGCCTGAGTGCCTTGAGAGTGAGTCTCATTTCTGCCCCATGCTGCTGCTGCTTCTGCTTCAGTCCTCGGTGAGCCCAGGAGGATCGGTGGTGATGGCACGAGGGATGGAAATTAGGGCAAGCGTGTCTCACCTGTCCGGGCCACCTGCGTGCTGGTCTCACACAGGGGAGGGGCTCTCAGCCCAGCCTGGGTCCAAATGCCCATCCTTGGTCCTGCCCTCTTGGCGGGCACTGGGTGGATGTGGGCATGGCCTAGTAGCTGTGCCACTTTAACTGCACAGCTGGGTTCCCTACTTGCTTGTCCCCAGCCCCTCAGGAACCCACCAATCCCCCCCTGTGCAAGGTGAGGCCCAGCTGACTCCTAACCTGTCTGCTCCCTAGGTGAGGCAGGAAGGCCAGCATTTGGCCCCTTGCCATATTCATCCAAGCCCAGGACAGGAGTGGCTCCCCTGCTCTGGCTATTAATGGCGCCTCTCTGACCCCTGTCAAAGTTTGCAGTGGCCCAGGTTACATCCCACTCTGTTTTCTTGAACAGGTCGCGAAAGCAGGAGTCATTTGTGGCTTCCCGGGCTGGCGTGCCCCACATTGGTCTCCAGTGTGTGTTCTTTGCTGTGCTGTTTACTGTTCTTTCGTGGGCTGTCAGGTTTCCGTGATGGTGGAAGGCTTGTAAACGAGGTGGAGTAGGAGTATGACCACGTGGTGGAGCTGGGGTCGCTGAAATGCACAGGCATGGGATGTGTGGCTCATCAGTCTGACCCAGGTGAGTAGGAGACAAATCACCCCATCCCGGCACTGGTGGTTACCCACGGTTAGGAGTTAACTTTGTGTTGGATGGGCCCCAGGCTGTGGGATGGGAAGGAGACGCTGCCTCGGGCAGGCTGTGTCCAGCCACCCTTCATTCAGGCCTGCAGGCAAACCAGCGGATCCTTGGGCCAGCCTGCTCCCTTGGCCCCGCTTGGCCTGGCCCCTCTTGGTACCTGGAAGTGGAGGCAGGTGGGTGAGTGAGAGAGGGAGGGATGGGACTGGGGAAATGTAAAATCCCGTTTATAAACAAACCCAGCCCAACGCGCTGCTAGGCAGATGCTGCGGCAGAGCCTGCTGTGAGCAGGGTTGCCCCCTGGTGGTCATGCTGAGCATAACCAGCTCACTCCGAAGCTGGTGATGGCCTGGCGGGTAGACGACAAGCTGGAGGAGCTGTGCTGGTTCCGGTGCGTGAGGCCAGGCAGACGGGGGGCTCCAGGAGCAGCCTTGTGTCCTCACCACCCTTTTCTGGGCAGTGGACTGGAGCTCCTCTGTAGGAACTCCTAGCATGTGACTTTACCTGCTCACCCCTCTAGTGGTTAAGAGGTGATGCCATGCTAGTTGCTCTGTGTCCAGGGCAGGAACGTCCCCTGTCTGACGTCGCCCAGTCTAGTGCCAGTGCCATCAATCACAGGAGCCTCGCCACCTCTCTCAGGAGACCACCCAGCGCTGCCCGTGGTACCCATCCATGTGGACATCCCCAGGGCACGTGTTATCTCTGGGCTGCACTGGACATTGTGAATCCAAGGCCGGACACCTTCTCTACAGCATCTGGCACTGGCCACAGCCAGAGGCAAGAGGCAGCCCTTGGATACCATGGGGTGCCCTGCGATGGATGGATGGATGGCGTGAACCGGTGCATGAAGGAGGGAATCTACCCTGGTGTTCCAGGGAGGTCACAGTGAAGTCAGAGGCATAGTTACCTTCCTGCCCCTCTGCTGATGCCTAAGTGAAAGTGCAGTGTGTTTCCTGGTGAGGGGCTACGAGGATAGAGAGACTGACTGCCTGGGGACAGGGCTCGGGGGAGCAGCCCAGGGCTTGGCCTGGTTCTAAGGGGTCCAGTTTGCCATGTGAGTGCCTGATATCAAGGGGGCTCCAGCCCTGGGAGAGTGCAGGGGCAGACTAACCAGAGGCTGGCTCAGGGGAGCTTGGCCAGTGCTGCTCAGGACACACAGGGCCACACTGTGGAGAAGCAGAGGGGACTGTTTGTTTGCAGTTGGCTCTGCTTTGGGTTCCCTTCCAGCTGGGAGCTGAGAAGGCAAGTGCCTGGTATGACTGAGCGGATCTTCTAGTCTCTCTGGCATTGCCTAGTGCCAGGCTGCATTGGCATGGGGTCAGCTAGGGCCCTGAGTGTGCTGCCACAGAGCTCTGCAGTTCACTCAGTGCTTCAGCGACAGCATGCAAAAGAACGGACCCCCCTGCTTAAATCTTTTGTGACAACCCTTAGTAACTCCTTGTGCTGCCTTCGGCCTTTCTCTGCCGCTGGTCCTCTCAGCCGCCAGCAGCTATGGGGGAAACCAAGGCACAGAACAGGAAAAGGACTTTCCCAGGGTCAGCCAGTGAGTCACTGGCAGAGCTGGGAGTAGAATCTAGATCTGTAACCACTAGCTCAGCCTCTCTCCTTATCACAGACTGTGGTTAGTGTACTGGGCCCTGTGGATGCCAGGCCGTGGCTCTGACTTGGGCGTGTGCACGCCATATTGCATGTGTACAGGGGCAGAGAGCCATGCACACACTCCACACATGTGGGGCCAGGCGTCTGTATGGGGACCCGGGCGGCTTTGTGCTCCTGGGGTCTAGGTTTGTGTGTGAGGAGTGGATGTAGCGGGCTGTGTGTGTGTGTGTGTGTGTACATGGAGTGAGGGGTGGGATTGTGTGGCCTGTCTGGGGGTGGGGGTGTGTGTGCAATGTGCTTGGTTCGTCTCCAGCTGTTGGTGCACAGCAGGACTCAGACCCACTCCCTAACGGTAGCGCTCGTCCCAGTGTCTGACTGGGGTGGGTCAGCTGAAGGCACACAGCAGCCCTGGAGTGGGGGTGGGGGGTAGCAGTACAGACATAGGTTGCACATGTTGCTGGGCTCCAACTGCCTTTGGCTACTAGAACAGCTTGGTCTGCTCTCACTCTGCCTGTGGGAGCTGGCCAGTGACTCATGAACCTACCAGTGCAGATGGCTCGGGAGCAAGACAGAGGGGGCTGCAGAGGGACCAGACGAGGACAGTGCTGGTTGATTCTTGCCATTATGTAGGAGAAGGGGGAGCATGACCTGATGCTTCAGCACCATTTGGAAATGTCCTTTCGAGCCATAACCCCCCCGGCCCCTTAGCATCACCCCTACCCTCCTCCCTCTTAGCCACATGGGACAGGCTGCTACCTCTCCTCACCCACTTTCTCTCTACCCCACGGAATGGCTTGTAGTGCTGGAACTGCGACCCTGGGGGAGCTAATGGTGTGGCGGGGCTGTGCGCCTGGAGGAGCGCTGGCTTATCCCCCCGTGTTGCTGTCTGTCCTTCCCGGCTGCTGGAAGTGGACATCTCAGCCCGGCTCGCTCCTGGCCTGCTTTGCAGTGCCCTGTTCTGGAATAGCTCCCCAGCTTTTCTTTCTAACGAGGCTCTAATTGGAAGCCGGTTCTGCTTCCCTTCCCATCTTCCCAGGGCTCACTAGTCCCAGCGGTGCAGGCCGATTAAGCTGAGGTTTGGGGTTTTTTTAATATGGCAGAATTATTTTGGAAGGACTGGAATCGTTACATGAGGGACTGCTTGAAACACCCCCAGGCTTTGCCTTTCATCCGGGGCCCGTTTCAAGTGGTTTTGCTCCGTACACGTCTCTGGGCAGCGACCATCTCAAACAGTTACTGGTAATTATAGCTCCTCTTTCCCGCTCGCCCATTAGTCAAAGGAGTTTTGTGTGTTTTCGCAGTGTTCTACATCGGCCTGAATGAGACTCTGTTCAGCATTTCCTAGGACCCGGATCGCCCTGTGCATGCATGGAGCTTTCCACACTGCTTTCCCAGGGCGTGGAGTGACACGTGACAGCAGGCGTGCACACACCGCTTCCTTTGCACATGCTTTCAGTTCTGTGCACACGCACTCCTCTTTGCACTCGCTTGCTGTCAGGCACAGGCACACACGTGTCTCTTTGCACATGTTTTCTATTGCGTGCAGGCCCTCACGCCTGTGCTTGGCTTTTCCCTGCAGGCCTGTCAGGCACAGCCAGGTTGTGTGCTCGCTCCTCCAGGCCAGCATTTCAGGCTCTTGCACTCCCTTTGCACAAACTAGTAGCTGCGCCCAGATGTGTTTGCATGTGTTGTCAGGTCGTTCCGAGGGCATGTGTACACGTGGTCTCAGGGCTGCACAGCTTGTTGGAGGCATTCTCAGGGGTGAAGCCCCAGCAGCGTGCTCTGGGCTGGGTGAAGACAGCCTGTGCTCCCAGGCACTCCTGCTTTAGCATGGGATTAGAGGTACCTATTGAATCACTTCTCCAGTCACTGCGTGCTGCCCCCTCGCTGCCTCATTGGGGCAGCTTTAGAGGGCTCTTCGGGCAGTGCTCCTACCTTAGATGGCATAGCCCAAAGGACTTCTCAGGCAGCTGGCTGGGCCCCAGGTGCGCCACAGCTCTTGAGGTTTAACTGTTCTTCAGTCAGGAGAAACAGCACTGGGCCATCACAGAGCAAGAGATGATGCTCTCGTACTGGGTGCCCCCAGTACATATCTGAGGTGCTGAGCTATTGGAGAACTGGTGTGTGCTCCTTTAACTGAAGGAGGTATCGTGTCAAGGGGCTTGTCTTCACCACGCGCGGTAGCAATTGGTCTTTTGGCGATCGATTTATCGCGTCTCGTCAGGACGCGATAAATTGATCACCAGCGGCGCCCCCGTCGACTCCGTAACTCCAGCTTGCCAAAAGGCGCAAGCTGGAGTCGACAGGGGAGCGCGCCGCCGAGAGGATGGCAAGTAAGTCGGCTGCAGATACGCCAACTTCAGCTACGGTATTCACGTAAGTGAAGTTGCGTATCTACAGCCGATGCAACCCCCTAGTGAAGACCAGCCCTTGGAGTGTAGGGACAAGGGAGCATTGTCCAGGCTGCACAGAGCCTGAGCCCTCAGGAGAACACTTCATGTTTGCACAGAGATTCTCACGTTCAAAGTGAAGTGGTAAAGCAGGTGCCGTGGAATCAAAGAAAAAGGGATGGAAAAGACCAGGGATTTCCCCAACACCCGCCCCAGTTTTGTGAACTAGTTACATGCCAGTTTTGGAAATTTGAATTTAAATTGAAACATTAATACACACTTTAAAAGCATGTACAGTGTAGGATAAAATATGTGTATATGAAAAAGTATAATAGATTTAAAAAGTATGAACATAGACTAGCTTCGTATACATTGTAAGAAAAGTCAAAATGAGCACTCCCTGACAGCTAGTGATGAACTGGAGGCTGGGGGGAAAGCTTCGGGACCAGAGTGTATTAAATCTACCTAGGTATCCAGCAAACAGAGCTATGTTGCAAGTGATAGATTTTGGCTGGGGCTGAGTTGCAAATCACTTGAATGGGGGAGAGGGATGAAACGTTGTTGTTGTTCTTATTGTATGAGTAAAGGGCAGTAGAATTTACTTAACCTGTGCTAACTGAGGGCATCAAGAGAGAGGGTGGGAACAGGTGTTTTGCTCTGATGGTCTGTCTGAGTCACAAGTACTATCTGACCTGCCCTTCTCCACTGTTTAAAAAGAGAACTGATTAAGATTCATAAAGAGTCTTTTGGTTTGTTAAGTGACCACTACAGCTGAAATCACTGATAACTAAGTCACGTAAGGACCAGGCTTCACATAAACACGTAGTATAGGCCAGTACTTAGTCCTCCTGTGGAGACACTTTTCCTACCACACTGAGAGCTCAGTTGAAATCACTGAAAGCTGGGTGGAAACTCAAGGGACCAACTCGCAGAGGTAACAGTGGCAAGTGGTAGCAGAAGGTGACGGGCCGCGCAGGGCCATTGGCAGCAGAGCAAGGGAGTGATCGGTGGCACAACAAACAACAGTGGCCAGAGCAAACAGAGAGCAGCTGGAGGAACAAGCAAGTTGCCTTCCTGCCCCTGACCCAGGAGGTGAACTCACAAGAAAGCACCTCTGAACTCTGAGGAAAACACTGGTGAGTGGGGTGAGGTGGAGGGGAAAGTGAGGGGCTGCAGGGCACGTTAAATAAACATTTGTTTTTGGAGTATATTTTAAAGACTTTGCTCCAGAATGCTACTGTAGATTTGTGACTGGGAATGGAAACTTATATAAATGTGTTTCGTAATAGGCCAAGATTTTTAAAATGCATTATTTGCCAAGGTTGTTATCTCACATCATTGCTATCTTGAGAGGTCATTATGTTGGAGAGTTTTTGTACTAAACTATTATAATTAATTTTTACATAAGAATGATCATACTGGGTCAGACCAATGTCCATATAGCCTGGTATCCTGTCTTCTGACAGCGGTCAAGGGCAGGTGCCCCAGAGGGAATGAATAGAACAGGGAATCATCAATTGATCCATTCCCTGTCACCCATTCCCAGTTTCTGACAAATAGGCTAGGGACACTCAGAGCATGGTGCTGCATCCGTCCCCATCCTGGCTAATAGCCACTGATGGACCTATCCTCTAGGAATTCATTTAGTTCTTTTTTTAATCCTGTCATAGTTTTGGTCTTCACAGCATCCCCTGGCAAAGATTTCCATGAGTTGACTTTATGTGGTGTGAAGAATTACTTCCTTTTGTTTCTTTAAAACCTGCTGCCCATTAATTTCATTGGGTGACTGCTAGTTCGTGTGTATTCACTTTCTTCACACCAGTTAATATTTTATAGACCTCTATCATAATCCCCCATAGTCATCTCTTTTCTAGGGTGAAAATTCCCAGTCATTTTAATCTCTCCTCCTGTTTCACACCCCTAATCATTTTAGTTGCCCATTTCTGTATCTTTTCCAATTCCACTGTACCTTTTTTGGGAATGGAGTGACCAGATCTTCACACAGTATTCAAGGTGTGCGTGTACCATGGATTTATATAGAGGCAATATGATATTTTCTGTCTTATTATGTATCCCCTTCTTAATGATTCTCAGCATTCTGTTTGCCTTGTTGACGGCTGCTGCACATTGAGTGGGTATTTTCAGAGAACCATCCACAATGACTCCAACATCTCTTTCTTGAGTGTTAACAGTTAATTTAGACCCCATCATTTTGTATGTGTAGTTGAGATTGTTTTCCAATATGCATTACTTTGCATTTAGTTAAATCTTATTAGTTAAATCTAATACAATAGTCATGAAACATTTTTTAGTTTTTACTATGGTGCCATACAGCCCACCTTCACCCTCACGGTCTCACCCCTCATTGGCTCTGACACCCCTGTGTAGCAGGGTGATAACCCCACTCTGGCCCAGAAGAGGTGTTTAATTTATCAGTTTGTTCCAAAACCTCCTGTCATGGAGTCCCTGGGTGATGCTCTGGAACTGCTCCCTAAGAAGCCAGTCAGGACTCTGGGGGGAAACTTCCTCTCTGTGAACAGCCTGTCTCCAGGGCTGGGAGCTTCACAGCTTACAGCTTCCACCTTCCTGAGTCTGACCTCGGAGCATTCATCACCTTCTGCCCCTCCGTGCGAGCCTGTCCAGGTGGGGTTCTGGGGAACCCCGTGGGTCCTGCCCCACAACTCCACAGTCAGACATGACTCTCAGCCAGTCAGTAAAACAGAGGTTTATTAGACGACAGGAACATGATCTAAAACAGAGCTTGTAGGTACAGCGAATGCAACCCCTCCGCTGGGTCCATTTTGAGGGCCAAAGAGCCAGGCAGCCTGCATGGAGCTCTCCCCTGTTCCCAGCCAGATCCAGATTACTCCCTAGCTTCTACTCTGCTTTTCATTTGTCTCCTTCCCGGGCCAGGAGGTCACCTGACCTCTTTGTTATGCAACATTTTTAGCTAACACCTTGCAGAGGGGGAAGGGCCCAGGCCATTAGTTGCCAGGAGACAGAGTGTGGCCACTTCTTCCCACTGGTCCTTTCAGCCCCTTATCCATCCAATTTCAGCCCCTTATCCGTCCACATAGACACTCAAGGAATGCACAGGGGAAACTGAGGCACCCACACAGTAACCAGAGAGAACATTACAAACAGCCCCACTTCGTCACACTTCCTTTTACTAATGGCTGAATCTGGGACAATTCCTCAGATTTGTCCCCTAAAACAAATGGCTCAGATGTGAGAATCTCCCTCTATGCTCTGCACTGAGATTTCTCAAATGATTGGCCTGGAGAAGGGAATCATCGCCCGCTGCTGGTGTCAGGGCCAATTGCTGAAAGAGCAGCCCTTCCTGGGGCAGTCACTGGCCCTGTGATTGTCTAGCCATGGGAGAGCCCGATGGGGTCGTATAAGCATTGCACAAGATTTTGCTAACAGTTCCGTATTTATTGAGCCTAGGGCTTTCTTGTGTGAATGGTACTACACCCTGGTTCTGGTGGGGCTCCCATGTGGGGCAAAGGATTCCCCCTTGAGTCTGACACCAGCAGATCCTGGTGTGCCAGGCCCCGAGAAAAGAGACACCCAGTGTCACTGGGTCTGTGTCCGGCTCCATTTGAGATGTGGTGCTTGGCTTCCTGTCCTCCCCGGGCCTTTGCTTTAAACTCACTAGGACCAGAAGGGACCATCATGATCATCCTGTCTGTCTCCTCACATCACAGGTCTCTCTCTCCCCACACTCTTGCCATAGGATCCTCTGGCTGAACTGCTGCAGTCCTCAGGTCTTGATCTGAAGACTTCAGGTTACAGAGACTCCAGCATTTACTCTAGTTCAAGCCCGCAAGTGACCCGTGCTCCACGCTGCAGAGGAAGGTGAAACCTAACCGGGGTCTCTGGCACCTCTTCTTCTTTCTCCTGCTCTTTAAATATGTCCAGCTCAGTGGGAGTGGGCAGTGCGGAAGCACAGCTACCTTGTGGGGAGAGGTAGGAATGCCCCTGCCCTCATCCTCACGTCCAGGTGCCACTGCGGCCTCTTCTCATCCGGCTACGCGTATAGGGCACCTGTGGTCAGTCCCATTTTTAAAGCTGGTAAATGTATCGGGACTAGTTTCTGTCCCCTCCAAAGGACAATATTTGTGCAAAGTTTAATTTTAACTTAACAAGCAGTTGTTAGCTGAGGCTGCCCTGTTGTGTTTGGGTGTTTTCGTTTCTCTTTTCCTGTGGATGTGAGCGGTGGGGCTGTGTGTGAGCGTGTACTTGTGTGTGCTGACTCACAGGGGCTGGGGTGTGAGGACTGGCACATCTGCCTGCTCCTTGGCGCACACAGGAGGCTGCCAAGCTCAGCCCAGCCTGGCAATGGTACTGAGGTTCAGAGGGTGTGCAGGATGGACTGTGGCCAGTGACGTAAGCTGTCAACATAACCCACAAACCTCTGGTGAGCAGTGGCCGGAGGCTGCTGGGGGTGTGACCAGTGAGATGCCCCCAGTCCCGTGGCTCAAAACTATAGTGGGCAGTGAGAGCAGCTTTCCTGGGCTTCACCAGGCCATTACACCCCTTGGGGGTCACAGACAGCTGTGCTGTCACTTGGCCAGGCCAGGCAGATCTAGGTCTTCTCCTCTTCCCTCTGCTCCGGAAGGTTGTGTGTCTCGCACCTGATTTTCCCCGGTAGGCAGAATCTGGTGCTGTGTTACTCAGATCAGAATGCACCATTCCAGCCTGTTCATCCATCACATTGCTGCCATACTGCATGGGGGGCTCCAATCTAGTCTGCCCTGTGCACTCCCCCTTAGCTGCTCTGATAGCAGAGACTTATGCAGTGTGTCTCCCTAGACAGACAGGTCTCCTTCAGCGTTGCTGCTTCCCACCGAATGCAGTACACCCTCAGAGGTGCACCCTCACTTCCTGGGATTCACACTGACTCTCAGCCAGCCAGTACATTAGGAGGTTTATTAAGGATGGCAGGAACACAGTCCAAACCAGAGTTTGTAGGTACAAACAGGACCGCTTAGTCAGGTCCTTCCGAGGGCAGGGAGATTAAGCCCCAAACGTAGGGTTCCCTTCTCTTCCCCAACCAGCTACCCACCACCAAATCCCTGCAGCCGCCTCTCCCCTCCTTTGTCTAGTTTCCCCGGGCAGAAGGTTTCAGCTCTTCCCACCCTCCTCCTGGGCTCAAGTATCTTCTCTTCAGAGAAGCTTCCCATCTCCAATGTAACTTCCCTGCCCCACTCCCAGGTGAAATCCACCCTGCTCCCTGCTGCGTCACACAAGGCCATTGGGAATTCCCTGGACTGTCCCCGCAGGCAGCGAGCTGGCTGGGGCTGGGCTGTGTGTGAGTTGTGGATCATTTCCCTCAGCTCACACTTTCATAGCGCTATGGAAGGCTTTGATGGAAAATCCCCATTCACCACACCCTGGGCAGCTCCTGTGTTCTGGTGCTTTGGCCAGTCCAGTTTGGATTGAAAGCAGGAGGCATATTATTGTTTCTAATCTCTTCAGAGCCCCTCTCTTCATTCTCTGTCCTGAGTGGGGATTGCAGCAGCTCTCCCTCTGCCCATTCTAGTCACATGCTCGTTTCTCTCCTTCCAGAGTGTTCAGAGTCTCGGACCAGACCGGCCCCTGCAGCAGGCCCATGGCAACTCCTTACTCCTGTGCTCACATAGCAGTATTGGGAATGTCAGAGTAGGTTGGCCCCCAGCCCCACAGCCATCTCCTTTCTCTCACATGGGCCAGCACCAGCTGTTTTAGAGGAAGGGGCAGGCATCCCAGTAGGAGAAAGAAATGGGATAACCTGCTTCTAGAGTATGTCTCCTGACCCCCAGCAGCTAGAGGTTGGCCCACACTCTGAAGTACAAGGGCTTAAAGCCCTGCCAGAGCTAATATTTACTGTAACAGCTCTGGATGTTCTCATTGTCCAGCAGAAGGTTTGTTCCCCTTTTGAATCCTGTGGCTGCACTGATGTCTTGTGACAGTGAGTTCCACTGGCTAATCGTGCACTGTGTGGAGAAGTATTGCTGTTGGTCAGTTTGGACGTTGCAGCCTGTCAGTGTTGTTATGTGTCTGTCCCCTGGTGAGATGGGTAAATAGCAGTGCTACTCCTTACTCCCTTGCACCTCAGCAACTTGGCTCGTTGCTAGTTTGCGTACCAGTGCCGTGTCCGAGCCTGTCGGGGTCGTGGTTCATTCCAGAATTTTACCTAAATCTCTAACATCTGCCACTTTCCCTTCGCATGTTTCACTCTGTGCTCCACTAACAGCAGCGTCTCGGGGTGGGAGCCAGTCCAGGCCCTAACTCATCAAGACTGTAGGCTTCTGGGGTTGGGACATTGTCCTCCCAGTGTTTGTGCAGTGTCCAGTGTGGAGGGTCCTGACTGGGCTCTGGGGGTGAATGGGAAGCCTGAGGTGCACATTCTCTGCTGGGGTGATGTGTTTCCTTTGCCCAGGGGATAGTTTTGGCTGGGCTAGTTCAAAACTGGGCTGCCGAGTTTTGAACCTGTTGGAGTATCCGTGCAGTCCTCGCAGTCAGACAGATGGAGAGCAGGCTGCAGGAAGGTGCTCCGGGCCAGGAGGTACAGTGATCCCTATGGCCAAGTCCTGCTCAGAGAGTCATTGGCACCTGCTTCTGGCTGGCATTCCCCCTGCAGCCTGGCTATCTGTGGGCCAGGGGGACTGGTTTTTATCTCTTGCCTCTGAGGCATCCGGGCCATCGGGCGGGGAGGGGCAGGGCTCTGCAGTGGCGCCGAGGATTCTCTCTCTCGGGTGTGTGGCTGGCTGGCTCTGGCTCACACCCCCGGGTCTAGCTGATGCTCTGTGTGGGGTGGGGAGGGAATTTTCCTGCAGCTCAGACTGGCAGGGACCTTGGGGGTTTGTCTCCTTCCTCTGCAGCATGTGGGTCACTTGCCAGGTTCATCTGGGTGTATCTCACATTAGCATTGCCCTGCCATGGCGGGGGCCTCAGGCACTGGTGTCCTCGCTCCCTCCTCTCCTCTGCCTGTGGCACATCACGGGCTGGTCTCCTGTGGGTCTCATTTCTGTGGTTGGGTTCCTATGTGGGGGCTGGTTGGGATTGGTGGCCTGTGATACACTCACAGCAGGTCAGATTGGATACCTGGTGACCCCTTCTGAACATAAGAACGGCCGTACTGGCTCAGAGCAAAGGTCCATCCAGCCCGGGATCCTGTCTACTGACAGTGACCAATGCCAGGTGCCCTGGAGGAAGTGAACCTAACAGGTAATGATCAAGTGATCTCTCTCCTGTCATCCATCACCCCCTTCTGACAGACAGAGGCTAGGGACACCATTCCTTACCCAGCCTGGCTAATAGCCAGTAATGGACTTAACCTCCATGAATTTGTCCAGGTTTCTTTTAAATCCCGTTCTAGTCCTAGCCTTCACAGCCTCCTCAGGCAAGGAGTTCCACAGGTTGACTGTGTGCTGTGTGAAAAAGAACTTCCTTTTATTTGTTTTAAACCTGCTGCCCATTAATTTCATGTGGTGACCCCTAGTTCTTATATTATGGGAAAAGGTAAATAACTTTTCCTTCTTCACTTTCTCCACACCACTCATGATTTTATGGACCTCTATCATATCCCCCCTTAGTCTCCTCTTTTCCAGGATGAAAAGTCCTGGCCTCTTTAATCTCTCCTCATATGGGACCTGTTACAACCCCCTGATCATTTTAGTTGCCCTTCTCTGAACCTTTTCTGTTGCCAGTATATCCTTTTTGAGATGAGGAGACCACATGTCTATGCAGCATACAAGATGTGGGCAAACCATGGATTTATATAACGGCAATAAGATATTCTCCATCTTATTCTCTCTCCCTTTTTTAATGATTCCTAGCATCCTGTTTGCTTTTTTGACTGCTGCTCCACACTGCATGGACATCTTCAGAAAACTATCCACCATGACTCCAAGATCTTTTTCCTGATTAGTTGTAGCTAAATTAGCCCCTATTTGGCCTTAGACATAGCTCATTGGGTGGTAACTGCCATGGTGGCGTCTCCCGGCTCACCACTAGAGGAGACTAGGTCTGGCGGGGTCCATGCTTGGACCAGCTAGCCCTGCCGCTGGGCTGTAGTTGACCAGGCCGTCTTGTGGGGCTCTCTGCTAGTGACGCTGAGTCTGGAGAGCACATTCACCTGGCTCAGGGTGGTCCTGCTCACCCCTTGTCCCCCCTGGTGGGGGCCAAGACCTTGCAGCATGCAGGTCTTGGCTCCCACCAGCCCACATTGGTGCTCTGTGGCCATGTTGTGTCTTTCTGTTCCCCTGTCCCTGGGGCAGTGCATTCAGCAGGGAAGGGGAGACAGGCAGTTGGCTGAGAGCAGAGGGTGAAGGGGGTAGTTGCTGATCCCTGGCGACAGACTGGATTAGTGGCTAGGATGGAACAAGGCTGCATCCCACGGCAAGAAGGCTGATATGCTGGTGCACCCCATGGTGAGGTCAACACTCCTCCCCTCCGTGTGCCTTGCGGTGAGAAGGTTGGTGCCCTCGTGCACCCCATGGTGAGAAAGGCAGAGTAGCCTGCTCTCCTGGTGCCTGTGGGACCAACCTTGTCTCCATGTTTTGCAGGCTGCCCCGTGGGCGCTGAGGTTTGTTGTTTCTGTTATTTCTTTTCCTTTCCCTCGCCAGGCCCTGGGCTGCCAACCTCAAAGAGCAAACAGACTGGCTGTATTGTGAGTGACACTGCTGGGGGGCCATGTGCGTAAACACAGGGCTCTTGATGGTGAGGCAGTGAGTGATGGAAGTGAACTCATCTCGTGACATCAGCCCTGTGGCTTCAGGGGAAAGCAGTGGTCAGGCTGCCCCAGAAGGAACGGCTCTGTTTTCCTTCGTGCTCAGTGCCCGTCTAACTTATAAACTTTAATGGCCAGTTTAAGAGGTTCCTGCATGGGCACCTTGTTGCCAGTTTTAGATTTTTAATGTGGAAACTTTTTCCTTTGCGGTCGTGGGAGGAAAGACTTTGGGTCATGGGGCTGTAATCAGGACTTGTGGGTGCCGATGAGACAGCCCAGAAGGGCTCTGGTTCCAGTCGCTGTTGACAAAGGAGGTTGGCTGCGCCGGCATGTGAGTGTCACTGACCGAGCTGACCCCAGCCGGCCGGCCTGCCCCAGGAGCCCTGCCTGTACAGAGAGGATGCGCAGACGGGACGGACTTCTGCTGGAAGGGAACATGTGCAGCGAGAGTAGAGGGCCTGTCACAGCATCCAGAGCCATTTCAGCAACTGCCCAAGGCGTAGCCACGTCCTCACACAAACACACCCAGTAAACTCATGACCCCAGGGTTAGCTTCTTCTCAGCTGCTGGCTACAAATCTCTGGAGTTCGCCAGCGAGAAACCCCCGCTATTGATCTTGCCCCCAGGTGAAGTCTCTCTGGGTCTGGGCTCTGGACAGTGCATGGCAGTGAGAAGCCCTCGAAGAAGAATTGATGGAGCCCTTTCCTCCATTGATCAGGGGGTAGTGCCCCAGTGCAGGCAGGCTAGAGCTTCAAATGCAGAATTTGGAGCCTGGTTCTTCTCCTGACTTTGCTACTGACTTACTGTGTGGCCCTAGGCAGATACCTTCCCCAGTCTGTGCATCAGCTTCCCCCTCGGTTACCCTGAGGCTATCAATGTGTCTGTCTCCTCTGTGGGGAATCTCCTGTGTTTGTGGAGTAGGTTGGATGGGGAAGGACAGTGGCCATTCCTTGGTGCTTGTGGATTGCACTGCTGAGGCTGTGGGGTTAGTGGGGCACCTTGTGCAGAGTGTGATAAAGCCAGTGCCCGTGCTACCCATCCAGACTGGAATGCCATCTGAGTCAAGGGGCTGGAGATGGGTGGACAGGGCTCAGAATGGTGCCGGAGCTAGCAGTGTCTCACCTCACTCAGAACCGCTCAGGGCTCGTCAGACCTTCCCACAAGACAGAGAGGTGCAGTCTAGACTAGTGGTGACACAGGGGGCCTTGGCTTTGGGCTGCCTGGATGGGGAGGCAGCTCCGAAGAAAGCTCAGCTCCTAGGTCCTGGTTGCCCCATGTCCATGCTCAACAGGAAGGTCTTGGCCTTTCCTTTGACCCTGCCCTTGCCAGACTGATCATGCTGTCTGTCCCTTGGGGACTGGATTGCGGGGGAGTGGGCAGAACAGCCTCGCTGCACAATGGAGCTACTTGCCCTGATAGTCACAGGGAGAGCACTGCTCTGGGGCCAGACTGCCCTGAGTGGGGGAGTTGAAAGCGGCACCTTTTGGTTCAGGAAGCCCCATGGATTGTGTCCTGGCTGCCAGAGAGGCCAGCTCTGTGGTAGCTCATCACTGTGAACAGCTGAGGCATCTAAACTAACAGCTGTGTGGGATAAACTGGAGGACAAATGGCAGGAGAACCTCTGGCAAAAGCCCTGCTAGTTCCCTCCCGCTCTGACAGAACCCGGATTGCTTTGCAGAGCCCATCTTGCCAGGCTGTCCCTGGTGAGGGGTTTCTTGGGGTTGGGGCAGGAGATCCTTTTGTGGAGACTGATCCATGTGGCGTTTTGGTAAATGCTGAGGGCATGAGACTCTGCTGGCATCATAGAATCTCAGGGTGGGAAGGGACCTCAGGAGGTTCTAGTCCAACTCCCTGCTCAAAGCAGGACCAACCCCAACTAAATCATCCCAGCCAGGGCTTTGTCAGGCCTGACCTTAAAAACCTCTAAGGAAGGAGATTCCACCACCTCCCCAGGGAACCCATTCCAGCGCTTCAACACCCTTCTAGGGAAAAAGCTTTTCCTAATATCCAACCTAGACCTTCCCCAATGCAACTTGAGACCATTACTCCTTGTTCTGTCACCTGCCACTACTGAGAACAGCCCAGATCCATCCTCTTTGGAACCCCCTTTCAGGTGGTTGAAAGCAGCACTCTTCTCTTCTGTAGACTAAACAATCCCAGTTCTCTCAGCCTCTCCTCATAAGTCATGTGCTCCAGGCCCCTAATCATTTTTTCCCCCTCCTCTGGACTCTTTCCAATTTTTCCACATCCTCCTTGTAGTGGGGGCCCCAAAACTGGACCCAGTACTCCGGATGAGGCCTCACCAATGTCGAATAGAGGGGAACGATCACGTCCCTCGATCTGCTGGTGTTGCTCCTACTCATATTTAGCACTTCCGCTGAATCCAAATACATCTAGAGACGGAGAACAGCATCGATCCCAGTTAGAGCTGCATGGTTAGTGCATTGGCGCTACCTAGCAGAGCACAGCTAAAGAGCACTGCCAACCTGAAATCCAGTCCACTGAGAAACAAAATTAAGTAGTTTTTAGGTGCTGCTCCTGTTCTGCTTGCTTCCCCCTTTCTCCCCACACTCCCTGCAAATGGATGTGTTTGTAGATCACATTTTCCTATTTTAGTGAGTGTGTTTTCTCTGCCCACTTGCTGTGCGACAGATCCACAGGGATGGGACAGACTCACTGTACAGGGGACTGATGCTCTCGGCGGCACCAAGGAAACCCATGGAGAATCTCCAGGAGCTTCCATCTTCTCTAGTGTCTCTCAGTTCTGACTAGCTCAGGTGTCTCTGTGTGCAGCAATAGCAGGGGCCACTGCTCCCTCTGGCAGCCCAGCCCAGCCCATGTTCCCACAGCTCAGGGCATGATTTCTTCTGCCCGGTGCTGACATCCCTTTCTTTGGGAGCGATGGACTCTCCTTGTGAACTTGTGTGTAGCTCAGTGGGCCCTCCAGAGTGCTCTGTCCTTGGATAGCATGGCTTCTGTGCTGTCTTTGCTGCTCACTAGCTCTGCCATGCCCACTGCTTCCTTCGCCAGCCCCTGGGGTCTCAAGGGACTAAGCTCATGTTTCCTCTTTTGTGATCAAGGAGCCCTGGCCCACAGGGCTCTGTTTTTCCCCTTGCCTGGGAGGTAGGGTATGTGATGCTGTCTGGGGTGTTGCCTGCAGCATGACATCCCCAGGTGTGCAGGCAGGGCTCCGCCATGTACCTCTAGCTAGTTTGTCCACCGAGATCTGGTTGAGGAAGCTGTCGGGCCAGCTCCATCTCAGAGTGTGGCGGTGCTTTCGCTGGCATTGGGGCCATTCCCAGGCTGCCCTACTGGTTGTGGGGAGGGGTGTGCAGGGGAGCTCCAGCTTGGCAGAAGGTTGTGCCACAGCTATTGAGCTAACCCCGGGGTGGCACCAACAGCTCCATAAATAGCACTCCCACCGAGCGGCAGAGGAGTGGCCATGGTTTACCAGCTATTTCATACCATGAGCTTTCAAGTGGTCGACATGCGCCTTCCACATGAACCATTTGTACAGCTGCTTTGCGTGGGGGAGGGTTTTAAAGAGAAAACCCAGCATGCAGAGTCTTTGTATTTCCAGCCTGTCCCAGAGCAAGAGACTCCTCCCTGGGCTCAGCCCAGGGCTGGTGATGGGTGCCTGAGAATGGCCCAGAGCAAACTGACTTATAGGTACTCCCTGAGCTACCTGCCCAGCGGGATGCCCAGTGCAGCCACTCCGGTCCTGGGAGAACCCTGCCTCTCCTAGACCTGGAAGTGATTCCTGAGAGCAGGAGCCGAGTCCTCTCCCCTATGTTGGGAAACCCTCCAGCTCTGGGAGTTCTGCATAGCCCATTCCATTCACCTGGAAGCATCCTATCTACCAAGAGTTCAGAACGCACTGGTGGACCGCCTCAGGAGATCCTTCCACACGCACGAATGGTCCATCTGGCTGCATGTCATACACCTTGTCTTACAAATGTGGGGCTTTCCCCAGGTTGTCCTGTTTGCCACCCAGAGCAACAAGAAGTGCCCACGGTTCAGCTCTGTCCAGAGACAGCCCAGGATCAATCATGGGCAGGATCTTCTGGGAGAATAACATGAAGGGGAAAGAATCAGAGAGGTAGCCGTGTTAGTCTGGAACTGCAGAAGTGACAAAGAGTCCAGGAGAGCTGGCTGTATTTTAAAGAATCCTTATTGAGGTTGCAGGAACAAACCATCCCGATGTGTAGAAAGAATAGTAAATATGGCAGGTGACCACCTTGGTTTAACAGTGAAATCCTTGCTGATCTTAAATGCAAAAAAGCAGCTTACAAGAAGTGGAAGATTGGACCAATGACCAGGGAGGAATATAAAACTATTGCTCAGGCATGCAGGAGTGAAATGAGAGAGGCCAAGTCACACTTGGAATTGCAGCTAGCAGGCAATGTTAAGTGTAACGAGAAGGGTTTTTTCAGGTATGTTAGCAGCAAGAAGAAAGTCAAGGAACATGTGGGCCCCTTGCTGAATGAGGGAGGCAACCTAGTGACAGAGGATGCGGAAAAAGCAAATGTACTCAATGCTTTTTTTTGCCTGTCTTCATGAACAAGGTCAGCTCCCAGACGACTGCAGAGGGCAGCACAGCATGGGGAGGAGGTGACCAGCCCTCTGTGGAGAAAGAAGTGGTTCAAGATTATTTAGAAAAGCTGGACGAGCACAAGTCCATGGGGCCGGATGTGCTGCATCCGAGGGTGCTAAAGGAGTAGGCGGAGGTGATTGCGGACCCATTGGCCATTGTCTTTGAAAACTCCTGGCGATCGGGGAAGGTCCCGGATGACTGGGAAAAGGCTAATGTAGTGCCGACCTTTCAAAAAGGGAAGAAGGAAGATCTGGAGAGCTACAGGCCCGTCAGCCTCACCTCAGTCCCTGGAAAAATCATGGAGAAGGTCCTCAAGGAATCAATTCTGAAGCTAATGGCTAAAAGTGCATCCTGATTAAGAGGGGAAGTGAAGGTAGTAGTTAGACATAAAAAAAATATGTAACAAGTGAAAAAAGAGGAAATAGCAATTCATATAAATTAGAAGTTATGAAGTGTAGAAAATTGATAAAGAAAGCTAAAGGCATCAAGGAAAAATCCATGGATGGCAGGGTTAAGGACGATAAGAAGGATTTTTAAAAAATTATATCAGGAAAAATAAATCCTAGCAATGGCATAGGTCCATTAAAATTGTTAAGGAGAAAGTGTTCAATAAGTATTTCTGTTCTGTGTTTGGAAAGAAACATGATGATTAACTCATATAATATGATGAAGTACTTTCCAGCCCATTAGCAAATAAGGAAGATATTAAATAGCATCTTCTAGGGATAAACATTTTTAAATCAGTGGGCCTGGATAACTTGCTCCCAAGAGTCCTGTAAAAATTGGCTAAGGAGGATTCTTTAATAAATTTTGGAAAATGGGAGAAATTCCAGAAGATTAGGAAAATGCTAATGTTTTGTAATAGTAAAAAAAAAAAAAAAAACCCCAATCAGATGCCCCAGATAATTACAGGCCAATTAACTGATAGCTTACCTCAATACTGGGCCAAGTAATGGAAAAGCTGATATGGGAATCGATTGATAAAGGATAGGAATATAATTAATGTCTGTCAGGACGATTGTATGGAAAATAGCTCGTCAACCAAACGTGACTTCGTTGTTGGTGAAATTACAAAACTGGACAGAATGGTAAATAATAATGACAGGGCAGTCAACCACAGCAATCTGGAGTGCTTGAAAGACTGGGTCCAGTCACACAAAATGCATTCTAATACAGCCAAATGCCAGATCACACATGTGACAAGCAGGGAGAAGGATGGACATGATCTCAAAAGTTTCACTGAAGGGGGGAGGCTTTTCTGAAGGGAGATACCTGGAGCTGTAACCTGAGATGAGAAGGGGGAGGGGAGTTGACACCTACGGCCCGGGAAGTGAACAAAGGAAGGCAGATGGCTGGAGGGATTTGAGAGAGGGAGAAGCTGGCTGGGGAAGAGAGGTGGGGAGCCCGGATTCGGGGTCTTATCTCCCTGCCCCCCAGAAGGGCCTGACTAAGGGGGTCCTGTTTGTACTGACAAGCTCAGAGTTGGATTGTGTTCCTGGCATCTTAAATAAACCTTCTGATCTACTGGCTGGCTAAGAATCACTGTGAATCCCAGGAAGTGGGGGGTGTGGGAACGGGACTCCCCCACCCCCTGTGACAACACATCTAGGAACAAAGACTGCAGGCCACACCTACAGAATTGGAGACTGGGAAGCAGTGTCTCTGAAAAGGTTTAGGGCTCATAGTAAACAAGCAACTGTGTGAGAGTTCCCAGTGCGACTTGGCGGCTAAAAGGGTTAATGCGATCCTTGGATGTATACAGGGGGACAGAGTAGAAGCAGGCAGGTGATTTTACTTCTGTACTGGTAAGACCCCAATACTGGAATCCTGCGTCTGGGTCTGGTGTCCACTTTTTAAAAAGAATGTTGAAAATGTGGAGAGGGTGCTGAGTGTCACAGTAACTGCACCTTTATCCCATGGTCTACTCCAGGAGTACCCACTCAGGTCTCAAGCCATCACCTGTCTCTGGGCAGGGATTCTGGTTCCACTCCCTTCTGATCAGGAGTGTAAGGGCTGACCAGCTCACTGCCTAGCACTGTGATATCTCCAGCAAGTCTCTCCAGTGACTGCGCTTTGCTTTCTCTCCAAGGGCTATGAAGAGTGTTTTGCCAGCAGGTGCAAGTTACAGTGTGGCTCTTCGTAAGCAAGCACCTTTATTCTTAAGATAAAAGCATTACAGAAAAAATAGAATCAAAATAATAAACATCTTTAAATACATACTAAACATACTGGGAGTCACCCATCAGTTTTACAAGGCTCTTGCAGGCCAAAGTCTCTCCAGTCCTACCACAAGAGGTGAGGCTCGCTCTCTTTTCTGGGTCAGAAAAAAGGCCCTGTGTAAGTTCAACCGCAGCTTTTTCATGCCAAAAGCCTTTCTTTGCCTGTTGGTCTCTGAAAGCCCAGTTTGAACCAGGTTGTAAAGCCCTACAGGAATTGGTATCTCTCTACAGTTGTTTCATTTCAGTGACTAGCTTTAATCACTTTAAGTGTTAGCTCCTCCCTCCCCGCAGTTTTTAGTTCTAGGTGGAGCTGTGGTAACTCTGTCCCATGGAGTAGAACATAATCAGACAAAAACCATTCACAGATTGAATTCAGTGGTCCCCAAATATCCTGCTGATAGTGGTTGCAATATCTGTCACAGAGAATAGCCACAGAAATGATGTGGGTGCTGGCCTAATGCCTTACAGTGAGACTTAAGGAGGCCACCTGTTTAGCTTATTAAAAAAGAAAATCAAGAGGCAACTTCGTTGCTGCATATCATTCCCCTCACGGAGGAAATTTTGGTTACTAAAGGGCTCTGTAATCTATCTGGGAAAGGCAGAACAAGAACCATTGATTGGAAGCTGAATCCAGACAAATTCTAATCAGAAAAAAACCGCAGTTTGTAACCAAAGAGGATGGTGAACCTCAGGAGCAACCTCCAAGGGAAGTAGAATAATAGAAATGTTGGGTTAGATGGGACTAGTCCAGCCCTCTTCGCTTAACCTCCTCTGACAGGTGTTTGTCCAACCTGTTCTTAAAAACCTCCAGTGACAGGGATTCCACAATCTCCCTTGGAAGCCTATTTCAGAGCTTAACTACCTTTAGAATTAGAAAGATTTTCCTAATCTCTCACCTAAATCTCCCTTGTTGCAGAATAGGCCCATTACTTCTTCACTGGACCTAGAGAATAATTGATGACTGTCTGCTTTTCAAGGACTCTAGCTGAGGCCTCATTAGTGCCAAACAGAGCAGGACAATGACCTCCTGTATTTTACATGCACCTTTCCTGTTAATACACTCAGAATAAAATTAGCCTTTTTCACAGCTGCGTCACATTGTTGACTTGCATTCTTGAACCACTGTAACCCAGAGGTCCTTTTCTGCAGTGCTATCACTGGGCCTGTCAGTCCCCGGTTTGTACTTGTGCATCTGAGTTTTCCTCCCTTAGTGTAGTACTTTGCACTTGACTCTGTTGAATTCGTTTTGTTGATTTCAGACCAGTTCTCTGATTGTCGAGGTCGCTTTGGATTCTAATCCTGCCTCCAAAGTGCTCGTGACCTCCCCAGCTTGGTGCTGTCTGCACATTTTATAAGCATCCTCTCCACTCCATTATCCCCATCACGACTGAAAATACTGAATAGTGCCAGACCCAGGCCTGACTCTGCAGAACCCCACTAGACACAGCCCCAGTTAGACAGGGAGCCCTGGATCACTACTCTTAGGACACGGCCTTGCAGCCAGTTGCGCAGCCACCGGATAGTAATTTCATCTAGACCACGTTGCCCTACTTTGTTTAGGAGAATGTCATGTGGGACTGGGCCAAAAACCTTACTGACTTCCAGAGAGATCACGTCCACTGCTTCCCCCGGCCACGGGCCAGGGACTCTGTCAAAGGAGGAAGTTAGGTTGGTTTGTCAGGATTTTCTTGACAAATCCACGTTGATTTTTACTTAGAACCCTATTATTCCCCAGCTTCTTTGAAACTGATTGTTCGGTCATTTGTTCCAGTATTTTTCCAGGTATCAAAGTTAGGCTGACTGATCTATAATTCCCTGGGTCCTCCTGGTTCCCATTTTTATAGATAGATGCTATGTCTGCCCTTCTCCAGTCCTCTGGGACCTCAGCTGTCCTCCAGGAGTTCTCAAAGATAAGTGATGGTGGATTCTCTATTTCTTGATGACTTCAAATCCAGACTGATTTGGAAATTGTTTTAGCCAAGCAAAAGTTACTGGGTTCAATGCAGAGGGAACTGAGTGAATCCTCTGGCCTGGCCTCTAGAGGAGGTCAAACTGGATGATCTTATGGTCCTTGCTGGCCTTACACTCTGTGAACTTGAGAACCAGTGAACTGGGCAGACAACCTCCTAATGTCAAGGTCTTTGAGAACCTAGCAAAGAATTGCCTCCCAGCATTCCCTGCCAGTGTCCTGAAACCCTCACACCGGGGTTCTCCTCCTCCTCTCCTGCTCTGTCTCCTTTCTCACCTTCTCCTTTTCCTTCACTCTCTGCTGTGCTGTGTCTATGAGCCCTGTGTCACAGGGGGTGGGGGAGTCCAGTTCCCACAGCCCCCACTTCCTGGAATTCACAGTGATTCTTAGCCAGCCAGTAGATCAGAAGGTTTATTTGAGATGCCAGGAACACAATCCAACTCCGAGCTTGTCAGTACAAACAGGACCCCTTAGTCAGGCCCTTCGGGGGGCAGGGAGATAAGACCCCAAATCCGGGCTCCCTCCTCTTTCCCAGCCAGCTTCTACCCCATCAAAACCCTGCAGCCATCTCTCTCTTCCTTTGTTCACTTCCTGGGCTCTAGGTGTCATTTCCTCTCCTCCTTCTCATGTCAGGTTACAGCTCCAGGTATCTCCCTTCAGAGTAGCCTCCCCTCTCCAGTGAAACTCTTGAGATCACATCCACCCTTCTCCCTGCTTGTCACATCACCCCTCCCTTCCAGTCTGAACTGAGCAGGGTCGCTCTGACCAGCGACCTGGGGAAGTTCAGGGCCCCCTCTCCGGGACGATGCATCCGCTATCATGTTGGCACGTTCCTTCACATGGACCACGTCCATGTCATAATCCTGCAGGAGCAGACTCCACCTCAGGAGCTTGGCGTTGGCCCCTTTCATCTGGTGCAGCCAGGTCAGGGGGGAGTGGTCGGTGGACACGGTGAAGTGTCTTCCAAATAGATATGGTTGTAGTTTCTTGAGGGCCCACACCATGGCCAGGCATACTTTCTCGATGGCTGCATAGTTGTGCTCCCGTGGGAGCAACTTCTTGCTCAAGTACACGATGGGGTGTCTCTCCCCCTTTTCATCCTCCTGCATTAACACCACCCCCAGCCCCACATCTGAGGCATCAGTGAATACTACAAACGGCTTGTCAAAGTCCAGGTTTGCCAGAACCGGGCCGCTGACGAGAGCCTCCTTCAGCACACAGAGAGCCCTCTGGCACTGCTCGGTCCAGACCACCTTGTCTGGTTTCCCCTTCTTGCATAGCTCAGTGATGGGGGCAGCTATGGCACTGAAGTGGGGCACAAACCTTCGATAGTACCCCGCCATCCCGATGAAGGCTTGGACCTGCTTTTTGTTCTAGGGCGCAGGCCAGTCTCTGATTGCCTCCACCTTGGCTGGTTCTGGCTTTAGGCGGCCGCTCCCCACCCGGTGTCCCAGGTAGGACACTTCAGCCATCCCCACCTTGCACTTCTCTGCCTTTATGGTCAGCCCAGCCCCCTGGAGTCGGTCCAGCACTTGTCTAACCTGGGACACGTGGTCCTCCCAGGTCTGGCTAAAGACACAGATGTCATCAATATACACCATGGCAAAACTCTCCATCCCCTTCAGGAGCTGGTCTACCAGGCGCTGGAAGGTGGCTGGTGCCCCTTTGAGGCCGAAAGGCAGGGTCAGGAACTCATAGAGTACCAGAGGGGTGATAAAGGCAGATTTCAGCCTGGCATCTGCATCTAGTGGCACCTGCCAGTAACCCTTTGTAAGATCCATAGTGGTAAGGAACCGAGCTCCCCCCAGCTTGTCTAGGAGCTCATCAGGCCTGGGCATGGGGTAGGCATCAGACACAGTGATGGCATTGAGCTTTCGATAGTCCACACAAAACCGGATCGACCCGTCCTTTTTGGGGACCAACACCACTGGTGAGGCCCAAGGGCTGGAAGATGGCTGGATCACCCCCAGGGCCAGCATGTCATTGACCTCCTTCTCCAGGTCCTTGGCAGTGTTCCCTGTGACTCGGAAGGGGGAGCATCTTATAGGGGGGTGCGATCCCTTCTGCACCCGGTGGACAGTCAGATTAGTGCATCCAGGCTGGTTGGAAAACAGCTGCTGGTACAGTTGTAGCTCCCCTCTGATCTCAGCTTGCTGGGCAGGGGTTAGCCGATCCGAGAGAGGGATTATGTCCATGAGGGAGCCCACTCCCGTCCCAGGGAATAGATCTACGAGAGGATCAGCTCCCTGCTCCTCCCAATGTCCACACATGGCCAACACCATATTCCCTCTGTCATAATATGGCTTCATCATATTCACATGATACACCCGGCGACGGTGCGCCCGGTTAGACAGCTCCACCACATAATTTACCTCATTTAGTTGCTTGACAACTTTAAAAGGGCCTTCCCAGGCGGCCTGTAGCTTGTTTTTCCTCACGGGGATGAGAACCATCGCCTGATCCCCGGTGGCGTAGGCGCGGGCCCATGCCGTGCGGTCATACCAGGCCTTCTGCTTCCTCTGGGCTCTGGCCAGATTTTCCCTGGTCAGGCCCATGAGTTCCGCAAGTCTCTCTCGGAAGGTCAGGACATACTCCACCACCGATTCTCCCTCGGGCGCGGCCTCCCCCTCCCATTCGTCTCTCATCAGGTCCAGGGGCCCCCTTACCCTCCGTCCATATAGCAGTTCAAAAGGTGAAAATCCGGTAGACTCCTGGGGCACCTCCCGGTATGCGAACAGCAGGTGAGGCAAGTACTTGTCCCAGTCTTGCGGGTGCTGGTTCATAAAGGTTTTCAGCATCATCTTTAGCGTCCCATTGAACCTCTCCACCAGCCCGTTGGACTGGGGGTGATACGTTGTGGTCCAGCTGTGTCGGACCCCACATTTCTCCCACAAGCCCCGGAGCAGGCCCGACATGAAGTTGGACCTTGGTCTGTCAGGACTTCCTTGGGGAACCCCACTCGGCTGAAAATGGTCAGCAGCGCGTCTGCCAGTGTCTGCTTCGATGGAGGATAGGGGCACTGCCTCCAGGTAGCAGGTGGCAAAATCTACTACCACCAGAATGTATTTCTTCCCCAACCGGGTCGTCTTGCTAAGAGGCCCCACTATGTCCATAGCCACCTTCTGGAAAGGCTCCTCTATGATGGGCAAAGGCCTCAAAGCCGCTTTCCCCTTGTCCCAGGCCGCCTCCACCCGCTGGTGGGGGTCACAGGATCGGCAGTACTGTCGGACTGCTGTAAAGACCCCAGGCCAATAAAAGTTCTGTAGCAGCCTCTGCCCGGTGCGCCGGATTCCCTGGTGCTCTGCGAGAGGGATGTCATGGGCCAGGAACAGTAACTTGCGGCGATACTTCTGGGGGACCACCAGCTGTCTCCTGATCCCCCATGACTCCACTTCCCTGGGGGGATCCCATTCTCGGTACAGGAACCCCTTCTCCCACAGGAACCTCTCCTGGCAGCCTCTCCCCAGGGTCCGTACCTCGCTAAGGCCGGCCAGGTCCCTGAACTTCTGCAAGGAGGGATCTGTCTGCAACTCTCTGGCTTTTGTTCCTCCAACCACAGCCTTAGGTTGGATGGGCACCGCTTATACAGTTGCTCCAGCAAAATCATTTTAACCAGGTCCTCCTTCGTCTGGGCCGCATCTGCCCATCTGCGGGCATACCCCTCCATGCCAATGGCCAGTTCTAGATATGTGCCCTCAGGGGTTTTCTCCTGCCTCCGGAACCTTTCCCGGTACATCTCGGGAGTCAGCCCAAACTCGTGTAGCAGGGCCTTTTTGAACAGTTCATAGTTCCCTTTCTCTGCTGCTTCCATTCGGCCGTACACCGCCACGGCTTTGGGGTCTAGTAAGGGTATGAGACACCAGAGCCTGTCTGCGGGGTCAACCCTGCGCACCTCACAGGCCGTCTCAAAGGCCTTCAGGAATTCATCTATATCCTCCCTTTCCTTACACGGGGCCATGATGCCCTTATCAAAACTCCTCCTCGCAGTCTTGGATCCCCCGTCACTCGCCACAGCCGGGGCCTCACTGCTCCTCAGCCTGGCCAGCTCCATCTCATGCTGATGCTGTTTTTCCTTCTCCTCCCTCTCATGCTGTTGCTGCTTCTCTCGGTCCTGTCGCTCCTGCTCTCGGTCTTCCAACTCTCTCAGTCTTATCTCTCGGTCATATCCAAAGTGCCTCCGTTCCAGGGCTGGGGAACCCCGCCAGGAGGATCCCCTGCTGGCTGCCGTTGTCCGGCATAGGTGAGAGGGGCATCGGGATGTCCTCGGCAGCAGTCTGCCCCCTCTGCGTCGGGTCAGGCACCAGGGCTGGAGCTCTGTCTGCCGGGCGGCTCCCCTCAGAGGCAGGGCTCGGTGCATCCACACGTTCCTTCTCCTTCAGCTGCGCTATCAGCTGGTCTTTGGTGAGCCTCGCAATGCACAGTCCCCGCCGCCTGCACAGCTCCACCAGGTCGCTGTTAAGGCGCTTGGCATACATCTTCCTGCTGGCCACTCGCAGGCCTGTGCTCTCCGCTTCCCACGGTTTCCAGGAGGAACCCCCTTGTGTGCCAGCCCTTCTCATCACCACTCTCCCAGGGTCGAGCTGCTACTCTTCACCCCTAAGACTGCTCACCGCAGTGCCCAAGGGGACCCCGCT
>ML677353.1:614414-632108 GCA_007922305.1 Dermatemys mawii
TCTTCACCCCTAAGACTGCTCACCGCAGTGCCCAAGGGGACCCCGCTACTGCAACAGACATTCTTCTTTGAGTGATTGCTCATGTGCGTTCCAACAAGTGTGCGTGCACCGCGCATGCACGGTCCCGGAAGCTTTTCCTAGCAATACCCGTCGGGTCGGCAGGGGAGACCCCTAGAGTGGCGCCGATATGGCGAGGTATATATGACCCTGCCAACCCGCCCCCCTCCCAGTTCCTTCTTACGGTTCGTGGCGGTCGCTGGAACAGCTAGTGTCTTTTGTGAACTGTCTTAGCGGTTCTCATTCCAATAGTTATTGTTCTTAGTTATAGTTGTAGTTTAGAGTTGTAGTTAGCAGTTTTGGTTTAGTTAGAGTAGCATTCCGGGAATCCTTTTCCCGTTCAGTTACTCCGGCACCAGGGCATGCCTCGGGCGCCAGGGTTTAAAACTTGTGAAGGCTGTGGGAAGCCTAATAGCGACCCTCATTCCAAGTGCCTTAAGTACCTAGGGGAGGGCCATCAGACAGAGAAGTGCTCAATTTGCAAGAGCTTTAAGCCGCATACAAAGAAAGAAAGAGACTTTCGGCTTAAGCTCCTTCTCGTGGAGTCGGCCTTGCAGCCACATGTGGATCCCTCTCCCCCTACGGTGCACAGCGCACCGGCCTCGGTACGCGAGGCTGCAGCACCGAGGAAGGAGGCGTCTAAGTCTCACCGGCACCGATCCCCAGCACGCCGTTCAAGCGTCTCGCGGAGACACAAGTCTCAATCCCCGGTGCCCTCTAAGAAAAAGAGGCCAGACAGAGGTCGCTCCCCGGTGCACAAGATTCAGGGTGAGCCCTCCAAGATCCACTCGGCATTGCAACATCATCGCCAGTCCTCTGAGGAGCCCATGCCAAGCACATCGGCCTCGGTGCCTAAACCTCGGTCTCTGACGGGCGCGGATTCTCCGGCGCAAGACACTTTAGAGGACCTGGACCTGCCCTCGAGGCCGGATACCTATGAAGTGGCCAGGGACCTTATTGATATGTCCCAGGATGCTGCACTGGGACCGTTTATTATCCCGGCACCCATATCATGTCCCATGGCACTGGTCATCCCGCCCCAGTCCAGTGTGGCGTCGCCGCTCATGGCACCGATGGTGTCGGGCCATGTCATCCCCCCAGCACCGGGACCGTCGACGTCTTCCGTCTGCCGTCCTTCGGCGTCGGATTTGGACCATTCTTACTAGTCTTCGGCCCCACGGCACCCAGGGAAGTCAACTATGTTTTACCAGCACCGCTCCCCGGCGCTGCAAGGCTCTGCACCGCCATGGTTGGCGTCGGACTATTCGTCCGAATCAGACGCGGGGTCATCTAGGTCTGGCTGCAGTCATCGTCGGTCAACCTTGCACCGTTTGAGACTTCGTCATCTTCACCATGACCTTCCGTCCCCATCGTGGCCACCCCAGTGGCAGGAATCGGCACAATGGCCGTTCTGGACGCCCTGGGCGTATCATCAAGCCAAGGGCAAGGCTCCAGACCAATTTTTGTGGCTTGGGTACCACGGGCACCACCCTCCGCCACGGTCATGGCACCGTGCCCCGATATGGCACTGGAAGAGCTGGTACCAAGTCCTTCAGGCGCCCAGGAGCCACACCGTGACATACCTCCTGCTCCTCAAGATGAACCAATCATCGACCCCTCTCTCAGGGAACCTGAGGGGCAGGAGAAACCCTTTCCGGGTACATCCTCCTCATCGTCACTGGACGAGGCGGTGGCAGGCACGTCCGCAGGCCTGCCCCCCATGGATGTGAGAGGCCACCAGGACCTTCTCAGGCGGGTAGCCCATAACCTCAGTTTACCAGTGGAGGTTGTAACTAAGGAGGTAGATCCCACAGTAGACATCCTCGCCCCAGATGGGCCTTCCAGGGTGGCCTTGCCCTTCATAAAGACTATTCAATCCACCATGAATACCCTTTGGCAGACCCCGTCCTCTATCCCACCAATGGCCAAGGGCGTGGAGCGATGCTATTTTGCTCCCCAGAAGGGATACGAACACTTATACACCCACCCAGAACCAGGAATCCTGGTTGTGGAGGCAGCTAATCATAGGGAACCTCAGGGTCAGATGGGATCAACCCCGAAATCTAGAGATGCCAAAAAATTAGATCTTTTTGGCAGGAAGGTCTACTTGTCAGCAGGCCTGTAACTCAGGATTTCGAATCAGCAGGCCGCTCTGGGTTGCTACGCTTTTAACTCGTGATCGGCCCTTACTAAGTTCCAGGAGTCTGTCCCAAAGGACTTGGCCACAGAATTCAAGGCCATCGTTGAAGAGGGCAGAGTGGTCTCTAGGGCGGCACTACAGGCAGCTCTCGATTCTGTGGACCGTGCAGCCAGAACCATGGCAACTGCGATAACTATGCGCCGTAGTGCCTGGCTACAGGTGTCTGGTATCCTGCCGGAAGTCCAAAACACGATCCAGGACCTCCCCTTTGACTGGCAGGGTCTCTTTGCTCAGGACACCGATAGAAAATTGCATAGCCTTAAGGACTCTAGATCCACCTTGAGATCCCTTGGCCTGCACACCCCCCCAACCCCAAAGAAGGCCTTTCTGGCCCCCTCTTCCTCCTCCTTCTCGTTTTTATCAACCTCCCGCTAGATGGGACCAGCCCAGACAAGGTGCAAGGGGTAATGGTAGGGGGCGACCTCGCTCCTCCTCCTGACAGGGTCAACCTCCCAATAATAATAGGCAGCCCTCCGGTTCTAGACCAAACTTTTGAGGGCTTGCCCGAGGACATAGCACCAGTCAATTCGTTCCACCCTTTTGTCAACCGTTTATCCCACTTTTACCGTGCATGGTCTCGGATCACCTCGGACATGTGGGTCCTGAGCACGGTAAGAGTGGGATATTCTGTCCAATTCTTTTCTCTCCCTCCTTCCCACCCCCCCGCCCCCGTCCCTCTTCAGGGACCCCTCTTACAAGCAACTTCTCTTACAGGAGGTTCAAGCACTTCTTGTCTTTGGGTGCTATAGAGGAGGTTCCTCAAGAATTCAGGGGCAAGAGGTATTACTCCCGTTATTTCCTTATTCCAAAGGCGGTCTTCGCCCCATTCTAGATTTACGAGACCTCAACTCCTACGTAAAGAAACTGAGGTTTCGCGTGCTTTCTTTAACCTCGATTATCCCTTCCATGGAACGGGGAGACTTGTTCGCCGCCCTCGACTTAAAAGATGCATATTTTCACATATCAATCGTTCCAGCCCACAGAAGGTTCCTAAGGTTTGTCGTAGAGGATCGGCACTACCAATTCGCAGTTCTCCCCTTCGGGCTGTCCACGGCCCCGAGGGTGTTTACAAAATGCATGGTGGTAGTGGCAGCATTCCTACGTCGACACCATGTTCACGTATACCCTTACCTCGACGACTGGCTCATCAAAGCACAATCAGAACAGTTAGTGGCCCAGCACCTGTCACTAGTCAGAGCCACGTTTCTGCAACTGGGCCTGATCCTGAACGAGCCAAAATCAATCCTTATCCCAACTCAGAGAATCGAATTCATTGGGGCGGTGTTGGATTCCAGGGAGGCGAGAGCATTCCTCCCATCGCCTCATTGCGACACAATCACAGAAATTGTCCGATCCTTCATCCGGTTCCCTACAACTTCAGCCAGGAACTGCATGGCCCTTCAGGGGCACATGGCGGCGTGCACCTACGTGGTTCCGTACGCCAGGCTCCGACTTCGTCCTCTGCAGGCCTGGCTAGCCCGTGTGTTCAAACAGGGCAGGGACCCTCTAGGCATTCTCGTGACCCTTCTGACACATGTTCTAGACTCCCTCCACTGGTGGCTTCTGCCCTGTTCACTGTCTGTGGGGCTTCCCTTCCAGAAACTACAGCCTTCCATAACGTTGGTGACGGACGCTTCCGCCTTGGGCTGGGGGCCCCATCTTGGAAGCACCATGACTCAAGGCCTCTGGTCCGAGAGCGAACTATCTCTCCACATGAATGTCAGAGAATTCAGGGCGACTCGTTTGGCCTGCCAGACCTTCCGGGACCACCTACAAGGCAAGTGCGTTTCTGTGTTGACAGACAACACAGCGGCAATGTTTTATATCAACAAACAGGATGGTGCTCACTCCTCTCCCCTTTGCAGGGAAGCCCTAGACCTTTGGGAGTTCTGCATCAGGAATTCAATATACCCTCAGGTAGCCTACCTTCCCGGGCGTTAGAACGGGCTGGCGGACAGACTCAGCCGCTCGTTCCAGGGTCACGAGTGGTCCCTCCGGCCGGATATCGCCCACTCTCTCTTCCTACGGTGGGGTTTTCCCCTGGTGGATCTGTTCGCCACAAGGTCCAACAGGAAGTGTCAGAGGTTCTGCTCCTTCCTCAACCTCAGCCCGGGGTTGGAGGCAGACGCATTCCAGATTCCCTGGTCAGGGGGTCTGCTTTATGCATTTCCCCCATTCCCTCTCGTCCACAGGGTACTGCTCAAGATGGTTCGACAGAACAGGGCAGCTCTGATTCTCATAGCTCCAGCTTGGCCCCATCAACACTGGTACACCCCTCTACTCAGTCTCTGCATAGCCAAGCCCATAACCCTCCCACTATTCCCGACACTGATCTCCCAGGATCACGGCCGCATGCAACATCCAAACATTCCCTCTCTCCACCTCACGGCGTGGAATATCCATGGCTAAACCCTGTGGAGTTACAGTGTTCAGACCCAGTAAAGGATGTCCTTATGGGGAGCAGGAAACCTTCCACACATAGTACTTACACGGCTAAGTGGAAGCGTTTTCTCCTTGTGGTCCCAAAGCAAAGGGTTGGACCCACGTTCCGCCCCTGTGCCCTTCCTTTTGGACTACCTTTTTCACCTTAAACAGCAGGGGTTGGCTATTTCAACTTTAAAGGTGCACCTCGCTGCTATCTCAGCTTTCCATCCAGCTGTAGATGAGACCTCCCTATTTAGCAACCCACTTGTGGCTAGATTTTTTAGGGGCCTGGATAGGTTGTACCCTCCTGTCCGCTGGCCTATCCCTTCGTGGGACCTAAACCTTGTCCTTACAGCACTTACGAGGCCCCCTTTTGAACCACTAGTCACCTGCCCGCTCTCCTACGTTTCTGGTAGCCATTACTTCAGCGCAGAGGGTTACGGAGATCAGGGCGCTTACCTCTGAACCACCTTACACAGTCTTTCATAAAGATAAGATCCAGCTGCGTCCCCACCCGGCCTTCCTTCCTAAAGTGGTGTCCCCCTTTCATCTAAATCAGGAGTTGTTTCTCCCTGTTTTTTTCCCTAAGCCACATACCTCTAATAGGGAGAGGCTGTTTCATACTTCGGATGTTAGAAGGGCATTAGCTTTTTACATACAGCGTACGAAATCATTCCGTAAGTCTCCACAACTTTTTATTGCAGTAGCAGAAAGAATGAAGGGCCTTCCGATTTCAACACAACTGCTCTCGTCGTGGATAACTTCATGTATTAGATTGTGTTACAAGGTGTTGAATGTTGCACCTTCCCCTTTAACAGCACACTCCACCAGGGCACAGTCCACGTTGGTGGCGTTCCTGGTGCATGTCCCTATTATTGACATCTGTAGGGCGGCGACATGGTCATCTGTCCACACCTTCGCCTCCCACTACGCCATAGTCCAGCAGGCGGCAGACGATGCTCACTTCAGACAGTCGGTCTTAAGAACAGGAGTCAAGGACACTCCTAACCCCCCTCCGAGATGATTGCTCGTAAGTCGCTTGTAGGAATGCACATGAGGAATCACTCGAAGAAGAAGAGACGGTTACTCACCTCTTGTAACTGTTGTTCTTCGAGATGTGTTGCTCATGTCCATTCCAAATCCCCCCCGCCTCCCCTCTGTCGGAGTCACCGGCAAGAAGGAACTGGGAGGGGGGCGGGTCGGCAGGGTCATATATACCTCGCCATATCGGCGCCACTCTAGGGGTCTCCCCTGCCGACCCGACGGGTACTGCTAGGAAAAGCTTCCGGGACCATGCATGCGCGGTGCACGCACACACTTGTTGGAATGGACATGAGCAATCACTCAAAGAACAACAGTTACGAGAGGTGAGTAACCGTCTCTTCTCGCTGGTCACACACTCTCAGGGGTTAAGCGTTGTCACGGAGTCCCTGGGGCGATGGTCTGGAACCGCTCCCTATGAAGCCAGTCAGGACTCTGGGGGGAAGCCTCTTCTCCATAAACAGCCTGTCTCCAAGGCTAGGAGCTTCACAGCTTCCACCATCCTGGGTCTGACCTCGGAGCATTCAGCACCTTCTGCCCCTCCGTGCACTTCCCCCAGCGAGCCCAGGATCCTGGGGAAGCCCGTGGGTCTGCACCCCAACTCTGCAGTCAGACGTGACTCAGCCTGCCAGTAAAACAGAAGTTTATTATGCGACAGGTGATCTAAGACAGATCTTGTAGGTACAGCGAATGCGACTCCTCCGCTGGATCCATTTTGGGGGCCAGAGAGCCAGGCCAGCCTACCTGTAGCTCTCTGCCTCTTCCCAGCCAGACCCAGAATGACACTCCCTCCCCAGCTCCTCCCCTGCTTCCTTTGTCTCATTCCCGGGCAGGAGGTCAGGTGACCTCTTCCCCCCACCTGGAGTCAAGTTACAGCTTCAGGTATGTCAAGAATCAGAGGGGAATATGGACACCTTCCCACAATAGTAAGAGGAGCCACTGAGAGCATTTCTATTCCGTCACCAGCGTAGCTCCTCCGCCCCCCGAAACCACTTCTCTCTGGATCTTCAGCACACCTGGTTCCCGTCAGTCCCCCTTCGTTTTACTGTTCCCCAGTCACTTACTGCAGGAAGTGCTGTTCACGGGGTGCAGTACATCCCACCTCTGCCACCAGTTGTCACAGGGGGTGGGAGAGTCCAGTTCCCACAGCCCCCACTTCCAGGAATTCACAGTGATTCTTAGCCAGCCAGTAGATCAGAAGGTTTATTTGAGATGACGGGAACACAATCCAACTCTGAGCTTGTCAGTACAAACAGGACCCCTTAGTCAGGCCCTTCTGGAGGGCAGGGAGATGAGACCCCGAATCCGGGCTCCCTCCTCTTCCCCAGCCAGCTTCTACCCCCTCAAAATCCTGCAGCCATCTCTCTCTTCCTTTGTTCACTTCCCGGGCCCTAGGTGTCATCTCCCCTCCCCCTTCTCATGTCAGGTTACAGCTCCAGGTATCTCCCTTCAGAGTAGCCTCCCCCCTCCAGTGAAACTCTTGAGATCACGTCCACCCTCCTCCCTGCTCGTCACACCCTGAAGTCCAAGCAGTGAGGCTCACGCCTGCTGCTGCAGGGCTGCATAGCTAGTGCTGGTTCTGCTCCCCATTGCTGAGGAGCTCCAGACCTGGGTGCTGAGAAAACCCGTCACCCACTCTCATGAGCTTCACCCTTGAGTCTAACAGCGTCTTATTCCCTGAGGAATCTACCTGCTGCAGGCAATAGCTGTTGTGGAGAGGGGTGCTCGGAGGGCTGTGAAGTTTGACACAGAGACCTGGACTTGGCGTAGCGTGGAAGCTGGTGCAAAGTGAAGCTTGGTGCCATAAATGTTGAGATTCTAATCTACTTGGGGTGCTCCGCCCAGGCCCTGCCTCCAATCCACCCCTTCCCCCAAGACCCCAGCCTGTCCTGCTTCTTCCCACCCCTGCTCTGCCCCACCCAGTTCCGCCCTCCTCCAAGCGCGCTGTGCCCTGACTCCTCCCCCCAACTCCTCCTGATGCTGCAAAACAGCTGATCCGCAGCAGGTGGTAGATGCTGGGAGCGAGGGGGAAGCTCTGATTGGCAAGGCGCACTGGCGGGCAGGAGGCGCTGAGGGGAGGGAGAGGTTCTGGTAGGGGGCTGCCAGTGGATGCTCAGCACCCACCATTTTTTTCCGGTGGGTGCTCCAGCCCTGCAGCACCCCCAGGGTCGGCGCCTGTGCATGGGAACGTGTGATCTCTCCACTCCAGTCTGTGCCAGAGCGATGATGTTCCAGGGACAGGTGACCCTCTCTGTTTCCGGCTCCTTGTGTGTTGTGGGGGGACTGTAGCGTGGTCAGTCCAATCTGCCAAAACTGTCGGTGGTTTGGAGAAGTCCTGGAGGCTGGGGTTTTGCCTCTGCTATGGGGAAAAAACAGAAGCGCTCTCAGCTTCCCCCGGCTGTGGTGCAGGTGCTGGGAGACCAGTGTATCTGCATCTGAATGGGCACTGATGCTCATCCAACTGCCTTCCCACCTGCTTCCCCTGAGTCAGAGCATCAGAGAACGGCAGCGAGCGGGGAGGCCAGTGTGTGCTCGTGGTATCCACCAGCTCTCGCTTTCCGTGGCCCATGAGTCGCGGGAGGTTTATGGTGAAGATCCCCTGGAATGTGGCTGGGTCCCTGAGCTGAGGAGAGCTGGAGGATCGTGCTTGTGAATGAAGGCTCTTGTGGCTGCTGGGGCAGGGAGAGGGATGGGCAGCCATTGTTTCCTGCATCTTCTTCTAGGGGGAGCATGTGTGTGGGGGTGCACTAGTGTAGGGATGTGCACTAGTGCATGGGGGAGTGTCTGTCTTGGGGGAGCACGCTAGGGGGAGCACTATCCTTTGGGTAGTTACTGCTCTGGTCCCGGATGGTGGTGTATGTGCTGAGGCTTGGAGCTGGGTCTGAACCACAACCAGGAGCTAACGCGTACAGGGATGTGTTTGGATATTTTTTTCCACCTTTGCCCTGTCCCTCCCCCCCAAAGAACAATGTGAGTGGTGTATGGGGGAAGCAAGTGGCCAAATACTTGATGGTCTGTTTTCCTGTTGTGCTCTTGGTTATTTGTGAGGGCTCTGGGCAGCTCATCCGCTTGGGAGCAGAGCTCTGTAGGAAGAGCAAGGAGATCACATGGAGTCAGCGCGATGTCTGCTGTTGGCCCTTCTTTCTCCTGGAGCTCAGGGAGTCACCTTCAGCTGTTTGCAGGCCGAGGCTGCGTCCCTCCGTTGTAGACCCTCATATGCTGCAGGTAGAGCTAGATACTCCTGCTCACTGTCAGGCAGAGGAGTCCTTGCCTGGGATGGCCAATCGACACCAGGGCTCTCACCTCGCTGCGGGGATGCAGAGGGAATCCACATTGCTCAGATTCACAGCTCCAAGCTGCCGCTGGGTGAAGTGGGTGCTCCCCTCCCACCGGGACCTAGGGGGCCTCCACAGCGGTGGGGCTGGTTGTCTCACCACTTCACGATGCCTGCCTTCCTCTGTCTGTTGTTACTTGGGAATGACAGTGGGCGAGGCAAGCCAGGCCACCTCCCTTCCACACCTCGCCCCTCACACTGGCCTGCCTCTCAATGTTCTCCTTCCTTGCCCATCCTTGAATTAGCACTAGGTCAGCAGAAACAATGAGGGGTCCTTGTGGAACCTTAGAGACTAACCAATTGATTTGGGCATAAGCTTTCGTGGGCTAGACCCCACTTCATCAGATGCATGGTGTGAAAAGTCCAGTAGGCAGATATAAATATACAGCCCATGAAAAGATGGGAGTTGCTTTACCAAAGGGGGGTCAGTGCTAACGAAGCCAATTCAATCAGGGTGGATGTGGCCCATTCCCAACAGTTGACAAGAAGGGGCAAATGTCAACAGAGGGAAAGCTAACTTTGGCTAGCTAACTACAAGAGCAGTTTCTCCTCTCTCGCTGTTCACACCTCCAGATCAGCTGCTAGAAGGGGACCTCATCCTCCCTGATTAGAGATAACAAGCTGGTTCAGCCTAATTGAACTAAACTTGTTAAACAGGGACGTTGAGTGGCTGTGTCATTATACTAATTGAATGTATTTTCCTAGTTAAGTCTCTTTTACAGATTCTTATCAACTGTTAGACAGATCCACTAAATTTTCACTACAATAGCTTTTTTTTCTCCTGCTGATAATGGCCCATCCAAATTAAACAGCTTCTTAGAATTGGTATGGTAATTTACAACTTTTTTTGCTTTCTGTGTATATAAATGCATCTTACTTCTGTGTGTTCCATTCTATGCATCCGACGAAGTGGGCTATAGCCCACGAAAGCTTATGCTGAAATAAATTGGTTGGTCTCTAAGGTGCTACAAGTATTCCTCGCTTTGTTGTTATCTCTAACCTGGTTCTTGCCTACTTATTTATACCTGCCTCTGGATACTTCCACTGCGTTCATCCTTCGAAGTGGGTATTAGCTCCCAAAAGCTTATGCTTCAATACTTTTGTTAGTCTTTAAGGTGCCACAGGACTCTTTGTTGCTTCAACAGAAGGAAAATTACTTTTTGTAGTGACCCAGCTACTCCCAGTCTTTATTCAAGCCTAATTTGATGGTATCAAGTTTGCGAATAAATTCTAGTTCTGCAGTTTCTCGTTGAAGTCTGTTTTTGAAGTTTTTTGTTGTTGTTGTTGAAGAATGGCCACTTCTAAGTCTGTTGTTGAGTGTCCAGGGAGATTGAAGTGTTCTCCTACTGGTTTTTGAATGTTACAATTCTTGATGTCTGATTTGTGTTCCATTTTTTTTTTTGCATAGAGACTGTCTGGTTTGGCCAATGTACATGGCAGAGGGGCATTGCTGGCACATATCACATTGGTAGATGTGCAGGTGAACGAGCCCTTGATGATGTGGCTGATGTGGTTAGGTCCTATGATGGTGTCCCTTGACTAGAGATGCAGACAGAGCTGATAATGGGATTTGTTGCAGGTTTGGTTCTTGGGTTAATGTTTCTGCTGTGTGATGTGTAGTTGCTGGTGAGTATTTGCTTCAGGTTTGGGGGCTGTCTGTAAGCGAGACCTGGCCTGTCAGCAGAGATACTGGCTGCTTACCACAAGGAGCAGCTCCTGCAGGTACACAGCAGCCGCACAGCTGAGGGGCAAGAGTGCCTGTCATTGCCCCCTATGAGGAGAGAGTACCCAGGGTGCCCCTGTGCATCCCCATCCCCTGTGGGACCAGAGCACTCCAGTATTCTCAGGGGACTGTCCTATGGTTTTTTCCTCCCGTCCTGCCTAGTTCCTTACCTGCTGAGAGGGAGACATTATCTACACCCTGTATGGGCTCTCACCTCCCCGGCAGCTCCTGGGACAGCTCTCCTGTCCTCCTTGTGTTCCTGCCCCTTCCCCTGCTGAAGGTCTCCAGAGTCTTGTGCCAGAGTGTTTTATTGGCAGCAGGTGCCCTGTAATTCGACCTGTCTCCTGTGCATCCTGGGGCTCCCTACCCTCACCTGGAGATGAACCCAGGGGCCAGGGCATCCCTACCCAGGGTCAGCCTGAGTCGGTGCCAGGCTGGCGCTTCCTTCCAACGTGGGGATTACCCAGCCCGTAACCGGAGGCGCGAAGTATTCAGCTCCCTACAACTTGACAGGCTGGTGCTGCCGTGGGTGACAGGCGCGTAACGTGCGATTTCACAGCCACAGGGTGCTGTGTTTGCTTGAGGCAGTGATCTCTGGCCCATGCTGGCTCCCAGCTCTCTCATCTTCTGCCTCTTCATCTCCTTCCTCTGGGCTTGTCAGCTGGGATTACGCCCAAGATTTAGGCCGAATCGCTAATTCCCCTTGTGGCCCAGGGAATCGGTGGCCTGATCCTCAAATAGGAGGAGCAGCGAGAACAAAAGGAAAACCTGCTCCAAGAGGAATTGTCCCCTGAGCCAGGAGCCAGCTGTTTTCCCTGCACCGTGTCTGGGGGTCAGCCCCACCTGGGCTCTGGGAAAGCTTCAGGGGCAGGGTTCCCCACGGACACTGCCACTACCACCCCCGGGACTGGGGAGAGAACATCCCAGCTGAGCTGCAGCCTCCCGCGTCCCAGACCAGTCAGGGCTTGAGCTCAGCCCTGCTCCTGGGGCAGCACAGCAGTGGTGACCAAAGCGCACCCCCCGTCAGAGGAATGGGCATGACCCCTTTGCGGCTCCCCAGGGACTCTGGGCACGATGGGGCCCAAAGGGCCTGAGGCTGTGAGCTGTCGTGGGGGCGGGGGGGGGGGGGCGGCAAAGCAAACCTCCCTTGATAGTACAGGCCTGCCTCCATGTGCTCCCGTGAGCGCCTCCTGCTGCGTCGCAGCAGCGCAGCCCCCTGCTCATGACCAGCCTACAGCTCAGTTGTTTTGCTGGACTCCAGGCTGCATTGGCGCCGGGAGAGGGTGTGATTGTAGCACTGGGGAGGCAGAGCTCCGGGTCACTGGCACTTTGGGGCTCTGCAGCCCACCTCATCTCTGCGCTAGCAGCTTTGCATATGCCCCAAGACGAGGGCAGGGGAGAGCCCAGCCCAGCCTTTCCACGCTGAGCCCATGGGTGGAGGGAGCAGTGGCAGCTCTCTGGGAAGGGCTCTGGTCTGGTCTAATGTGGCACTAGCTGCACCCCAGGGTGTGTGCCTGGGTGACCCTTCATGCTGCCCTCCTGCCGTGCTCTGCCATGCTGAAGCTCCTCTGCATGGCAAGCTGACTGGCCCGGGCAGGCTGTAACTCCCCTGTCGCAGCCCCCTGCTGCATGAGGGCTTTGTGCAGGGCTGTCAGAACTGTGCCGCTCCCTTCCCTGGCAGCCCTGTCCTGCCCTCATTCCCCCCATCCCTGCCCAGCTCCTGGCAGTTTCTCCTGAAGTGTCACTTCCTGGTTGGTTCCCCGGACCCCGGACCTGTTGGCTTTGTTGGCTGGGACCATTTAGTTGTGACTAACTTTATAGTGCGCTGGAATGCAGAATTGCTGCTGGCCCCCATCCAGCCTAAACATCCCCGCCCCGTGTGCGACATTAGGTGATAAGAATGAGTGCTCTGAGTGGGCTTCGCTCCCTGCGCAGGGGCAGGCATCTCCTGCCCAGCCCGCGACCTTACAGACACATGACCTTGAAGGCTGCCAATATCGTGTGTGTGTGTGAATGAAATGTTCTCAGCATCTCTGGTTTGTGCTATGGGGCCAAACCCACACGGCCGTTGTTCCAGACCAACTGCGAACAGACTCCTTTGATGAGCAGGGCTTAAATATATATTTGGCATTCCAGCTGCAGCGCGCAGAGTTGCTGAGGGTGTGAAAGTGTTTGCTTGACAAGCTCTGGGGGCTCTAGCCTCTCTCCCCCACCCCCTGGCCTTGGGCACTGTGGAGGAGAGAAACGTCCAGGAATTTTTCACCCTTCTGGTTTGTTTTGTTTTTTTATTTTGTTTTGTTTTCAAAGTGAATGTTTAGCTCTGGGGAAAGGTGTGTGACTGGCAGCCCTGGAGCCGGAGTCCTCTCTCTATCCCTCAGCCAGGGGCCGCCTGGCCCAGCGGCAGGGAAAGCCCTAGAGTAAGAGGGGAGCGCCAGCCCTTGGCCTTTGTACCGCTTCTCCTTACCTGTACAGATAAGAACGGATTCCTCCCAGCTCCTCGGCGCCCTGAGCCCCTCTGTGCAGCTGAGAGACTGGACCCCAGGGAGCGGAGTGAATGGTCCAGGGGAGCCAGGCGGCCCTGCTGTGCCCACGCTCTGCGGAGCCTGCCCAGTTAGTGCTGTTAAGGAGGGGCTGCCTGTCCCCGGGGAATGGCTCTGAGACCCCACCCCCCACTCCCTGCTCATCTCACCTTGCTCAGGATTTGGGTTTAACTCCTCCTGTTTTAAAGGGCACTTCGGAGCCTCTGGGCCCCCTCTCCCTGGTCGCACTGCTGCAGGTGCTTTGTGGAATCGAAAGGGCAGCAATAGTCCAGCCTCCCACACTGGAGAGAGCAAAATGATGGGGTGCTGCTGGGTCGGGGAGCTGCTGAATCTTTCGCTGTGCTGGGCCCCCCATGGGGCAGTGGCTCTCTGCTCTTCAGGCACCTGTCTCTAGAGCCCTGTGGGAGCTCAGGCTGGCTCTGGATCCCTGAAGTGGGAACACAGGCAGCTGCTACTAGGAGGCACCTGCCACCTTGCCTGCATGTGCACATCTCTGAGTATCACTGAGCATCATTGCTCGGTTGTGTGTAGCAAAGGTGTCACATGCCTGCCCCTGGGGCCCATCCCCAGTGTGTGCTGCACTGGGACGCACCAGGCCCCCTGCCCAAGCTGCCTGGCAGCCCCAGGGCAGCATTACTTTATGGCGCGATGGCTGTAGGAGAGTGGAATGAAACCAGCCCGAGGGCAGCCTGGCTCATGCTGCAGAGTCCTGCACAAGGAGCAGCTGGTCACCTGCTGCCACCCAGGGGGTGTTTCTAGCCCCAAGGGTGGGCACAGCATGCTGCTCTGGGCTGACGGGTCACAGCCTGAATGCTCTTGACCACGTCTTGGAGGTTAGTTCCAGGGGCAGCGCCCAGCTCCTCGTGTGTGGCTGTGGGCCCCAGGGCTGGCACTGGCAGGGGAGGAGGCTCTTCCAGCCTCTCTCGACATGTATCTGAGAATGGCCTTTGGGACAATGTCTCTCCTTGCACGGTCACGCTGCGCCACTCAGTAACTCTGGGGCCAGCGGGCTAAGGCCCGGGCTGTCTTTCTTCTCTGTCCCAGAGCATCCAGGCACTGTGCGGACAGTGTGCAGGGTGCATAAAAATCAATGGCTTTTTTTATTTAAATCAGGTTTTTTTGATAAACTGCTTTTTGAGGAAGAAACCTGTCTAAAGATCGTTTAAGTTAAGATACATTATAGCTCAAACAGATCTCATCATGGAATAAAGATTCTAAATTCTAATTCGATAGTATGAGACAATATATTCATGTAATGTTTAAGAAACGGTTTTTGTAAATGAGTTCCAATAGTTCATGGATGGGGACCCAATTTTATGGGGTTCTGGGGGCTTCTGTGTAGATTATTTAGGTTAATCTTTCTATCTACCCAATGGCACTCTGTGCTCAGTCTAGAAAATACCATCAGAGATGCTTCATTTTGCAGTTCTCAAACTGTGGATTCATGTCTCCAGAGATAACATGCTTGTTAACAGCAAACATGTTTTGAAATAAATATATAGAGGTGAGAAATAACAGACCTCAACCGTATTGTCCCTCTGCAAATTTGTCTACAGAGTCAATCCCTTACCTCTCTAAAAGTGCAAAGTTTCCAAAAGTTCAATGACTAGAAGATTGTTGGGAGTGGAATAGATCTGGGCAAAGAGAAGAAGTCTGGAGATAAATGTGAGGAAGGGGGGACGGGCAGTAGAAACAAAAGTGAAACACTTGAGCAGTGTAATCCAGAAGTCTTGAGTCTTTCTCAGTGTAGCCTTCATTGATTTGAGACCTACCGTACCATCCTCTCACTAGAAGAAAAACCTCTATTGGCAGCAGGCCATAAAAGGGACTCGGTTTGGATCTCCTTTATCTCTGGGATGTGAAGAATATGTATTAAGGTTAGAACAACCAACAAGCATGCACTTTTATGCAGAAATCGAGTCTTCCTGACTAGTCATTTAAATCAATTGGATTTAAATCAAATCCACCCTAACAGTATGTAATGCTGGGCACCCCAGGTGCCCTGGTAAGCACACGCCAGGACCCCCAGGTCCTTAGAGGGCTTGCCAAGCTGAGCAGGGCCAAGGCACTGACAGCGGGCGCTACATGCTGTCAATCTGCAGGTGCCTGGGGATCCTGGACGGGGGAGTTGCAGCGGAGATGTGAGAGGGTCTTGGCAGGGAGGGAGTTGGAGCAGCCCTGTGGGGAAGGGGCTCTTGCAGGTGCAGAGGCATGGGTGGGAGATGGTAGTGCAGAGCTGGCAGAGTCCGTGGGCAGAGGGGAGGGAGGGCAGCAGGATGAAGGCTCTGAGCAGTCCCTTTCTCCCCTACCCTGCTGCGTGGGAAATGGAGCGTGCAGTGCTCACTGGCAGTTTCCGTTTCAGGCAGGGGCAGGGGCTGAGCAGAGGAGCAGGCTGTGTCTGTGTGTTCCCAGCTGTCCCATGTGTAATCCCCTCCGAAAGAGAATCCCTCACCCTGCACAGTTCGGTCTTCCATCAGCAGCCACCAGCCAGCCCTAAATCATGCACATTCCCCAGCCTAAAGATAACCCAGCTCTACCCCTGGGGCAGTCCCAGCAGAGCCCTCGCTTCCCCTGCCCCGGCGGGGCCCTAGCTACCCCTGCCCGTCCTGGCTGGGCCCTCTCTGTCCCAGGCACTGTTCCAGCTGGGTCTTGCTGTCCTGGCAGGACCATCGCTACCCTCCAAGGCTGTCCCAGCTGGGCCCTCACTGCCAGCCTCAGTGCTCAGGCTGAGGAGCTGACCACCATCCTGGTGCATAGTATCACGCACTCACAGCACTCATGCTCTCTCGCTGCTCCGTATAGCTCAGATCGCTGCAGTGTTTCCCTGGCTGCCCCCTGCGACTGGCAATTCCAGAAGTGCCCAGAAATCTGGTGCTGCCTCCTGTTAAGTGTAAGGGGAAATCCATTAAAGACGGTGAGACTTAGGACGGAGTGGGAATGTTCTTAATGCTTCCTCTGAATGTTGTGTGGGGATGAGAGACTCCCCTTTCTGGAGGATACCTGAGGCTGTAACCTGAGCTGAGGAGGGGCATGGAGGAGGTGACACCTTCTGCCCAAGAGACAAAGAAAGAAGAGGGGCTGGAGAGTAAGTTTCAGTCTGGATCTGGCTGGGGACATGGAGTGAAGTGCAGACGGGGTGTCTGGCTCTCTGCCCCCCAAAATGGTCCCAGTGGAGGAGTCGTGTTCTCTGTACCTACAAGCTCTGTTTTAGATCATGTTCCTGTCGCCTAATAAACCTCTGAGTTGGGGGGCAGGACCCACGGGCTCCCCCAGGACCCCGCTTGGGCGGGCTTGCTGGGGGAAGCGCATGGAGGGGCAGAAGGTGCCGAATGCTCCGAGGTCAGACCCAGGAAGATGGAAGCTGTAAGCTGTGAAGCTCCCAGCCCTGGAGACAGGCTGTTCACAGAGAGGAAGATTCCCCCCAGAGTCCTGACTGGCTACATAGGGAGCAGTTCCAGAGTATCGCCCGGGGACTCCGTGACACTTAGCTACTGGGGTACCTGGGGCCAGACTGACTGGGGAATCCTCCTGGTACAGCCCCTTCTCCCATTCCTCAGCTGCTCGTCCTTGGCAGGGAATGGAGAGCTCCTGCAGGTGCTTCTGGGCCTGGCACCGCTAACAGGCAGGGATCCCAGGGGCAGACTCCTCTGGGAGGTGGGCGGGGCTGGGCTGAGGTTTAGAGTCCCTCCTGGAGGTGGTCTGTGTCACAGCGTCCCTGGGCGATGGTCAGGAACTGCTCCCCCCGGGGTCAGTCAGGACTGTGGTGAAGCCTCCTCTCTGTGAGCAACTGTCTTCAGGACAAGAATCTCACCCAGCTTCCACCTTCCCAGGTCTGATCTCGGAGCATTCAGCATCCTCTGCCCCTCTGTGCATTTTGGGGGTGCCTTCCCTGAGTGGGGGCACCTGGCAACCCAGCTGGCACCAGGGGGCTGTGTGCAGAGGGTGGTGCCTGGGAACCTGGCTGGCACAAGGGGAGGCTCTGCACAGATGGCAGCACCTGGATACCCGATTGACACTGAGGGTGCCCCGAGGGAGACACTGCGGGTACCCACCTGTGACAAGCAGGGAGGAGGGTGGACATGACTCTTGAGGGGAAGCTGTTCTGAATGGGATTCCTGGAGCTGTAAAATGAGATGAGATGAGAAGGGGGAGGGGAGATGACACCTAGAGCCCGGGAAGTGAACAAAGGGGAAGGGAGACGGCTGCAGGGTTTGGAGGGGGTAGAAGCTGGCTGGGGAAGTGGGGTGGGGAGCCCGGATTTGGGGTCTTATCTCCCTGCCCTCCAGAAGGGCCTAAGGCGTCCTGTTTGTACTGACAAGCTCTGTTATATTGTGTTCCTGGCATCTCCAATAAACCTTCTGATCTACTGGCTGGC
>ML677353.1:642921-663337 GCA_007922305.1 Dermatemys mawii
GCACCGGTGGGGTTGGTGTGTCGGTGGGGGAGGAGGGCACCGGTGGGTTTGATGTGTGAGTGGAGCAGGGCACCGGTGGGGTTGTTGTGTCAGTGGAGGGAGGTGGACACCAGTGGGTTTGGTGTGTGAGTGGGACGGGGGCGGATGTTGGTGTGTTTGGTGTGTGAGGTGTGTAGGGGGATTCTGGTGGGTTTGCTGTCTGAGTGGATGGGTGAGGGGAATGGCTTGGTATGTGAGTGGGCCGGGGCACTGGTGGGGTTGGTGTGTCAATGGATGGAGGCGGGTATGTGAGTGGGGGAGGTGCTGGTGGGTTTGGTGTGTCTATGGGGGCAGGTGCCAATGGGTGAGAAGAATTTACGGAGGGGGAAGCTAAGCTGAAGGGAGTTTTGCGTTCCATCCCCTGTGGTGCAGCCCACGGTCACTGTTCTCTAGTGGTGCTCAATTAACATAAGAACATCAGAGTGGCCAGACTGAGTCAGAGCAAAGGTCCATCCAGCCCAGGATCCTGTCTACCAACAGCGGGCAGTGCCAGGTGTCCCAGAGGAAATGAACAGAACAAGAATCGTCCAGTGACCCATCCCGTCGCCCAGTCCCAGTTTCTGGCAAACAGAGGCTAGCGACGCCATCCCTGCCCGTCTTGGCTAATAGCCATTGATGGACCTGTCCTGCATGAACTTATCTAGTTCTTTTTTGAACCCAAGTATAGTCTTGGTCTTCACAACATCCTCTAGCGAGGAGTTCCACAGTGTAGCTCAGCTCCCTGGACAGTTCAGTCTTCTGCGCTCCCCCTAGTGGGAGATGGCGTGCCTGTCCCAGGGGCCCGGCTGAGGGAGCTGGGGCCAGTCCCATGACGGTGGCATGGCATGTCAGCTGTCTGCACAGAGCCTTGCACTGGACTCTGTATCACTGGCCAGCCAGTGCAGGGAAGGGGAAGCAAGCAGCAAATGGGCGTTTTGTAGACAAGTCATCGAGGCTGGTTGTTGGCTCTCCGAGGGCTGATCCGGTCTGGAGGGGCAGTGACCTGCCCAAGATGGGCGGAGGGGGCTCTTGTGCTTCTTGTGTCCCTGCCAATATGGGAGTGCGGGGGCGGGAGGGTTCGGGTTGAAGATGTCGCTGGCAGGGAGGGATGTGGGAGACTCCCCAGAGAAGAGGCCAGTGGTGTCTGGAGGGGTAGAGATGAGCAGGGGCGCTGGTCTCTGCACTCACCAGGCGAGCGCGGGCGCTTCTTTCTCTCCACTTGATCCAGGACGGGAACTGAATGGTCCTTTGAAGGCACCAGCTGGCATTCCCTCTGCTGATTCCAGCCTGTACTGGAGGGGTGGTGGTGCTGATCTGGTGGGAGCTGGGTACCTAGACAGCAGCGAGGCAACCCAGGGCTCCAGGGTGCTGAGGGAGGAAGACTGAGAGAGCCAGGGGTGCGGCATGTGTTCTCGACGCCTCTGAGTGCATTGCTGTTGCTGTGGAAGGGGATGATGTGGGGGAGGCCTGGTGATGGGGGGCGAGGGCCTTGAGGGCTGATTCTGAAATGTCCCAGGCCACCGAGTCATCCTGGTACAGAGATGCCAGCCTTTGTTGCTGGGCCCGCCTCAGGAGTCCCAGTGCCATTCCCTGGGTGCCATTCCACCACACCACTTCCATGGAGCCCGCCGGTGGGAAGCTCCCCTTCCCTGGCCCACGCCCCGTGGTGCCTGGCTGCAGCGTGAATGATGAAGCGTGCCCTTGGTGGAACATGTGCTGAGGCTCGCCACGGGAATGTGGGCAGATCTGACATACAAGCCGCAGCAGCCAGCCTGTAATTTCCAACAGGCCCCAATCGCTCTGTTTTTCAGTTAAAAATATATTAAAAAATAGGACTGTGGGGTGTGCAGAGAGGAATGTTTGCAGCCACTGAGAACGCTCTGGTGTGATAATGAAAGGGTCAGTGCCCATCCGCGAGAGCGACAGATTTAGACTCCAGCATTTGGCACTAACACAAGAGCTGAGGATTTGCTCTAACAGATCAGACCATTGGTCCAGCCAGCCGGCAACCCTGCCTCCAGCAAGGCCAAGAGCCGATGTCTCGGGCAAGGCAGCGTCCTGCATGCCCTTAGTGTGGACAGGAGAACCCTTCTCTGAGGCCTGCAGGGCTGGGCTAGTGCCAGGAGGTGGTGGTTTGCTCATACCCAGTGGATTCCCCGGGTTGGCTGTAAATGAAGCACTCCCTCGCGTGGCTGTGAAGGTGGTGTCTTTCCATTCCTTTGTGCACCCTCCTTGGTTTCATGCTGTGGGGCAGGGTGGAAGGATGGATGGACGATTGTCGCTCCAGCCCAGGGCGATCCCCTTGTCACCTGCAGGCCACTGTGGGCAGCTCAGAGAGAATCTTGGCTGAGTGCAGTGTGGTTCCAAAAGCAAAGGGGGAGTCAGGCTGGTGAAGGAATGGGATGGAGAACCAGTGGAGTGCCCTTCTGTCGGTTAGTTGGACGCCCTCCTCTGGGAACCTGGCATCCTGTCTCAGAGAAGATGAAGAGAAATCTCGGCATTATGCATTTTTGTATAACTTTTGTATGACTTTTGTATTGTGCCTTTTTGTGTAGCCTTGTCTTGGAAACTCTGTGTTGAACCTTGGTGATATGTTATAGCCTCTAAGGTAGTATAATTAAGGTAAAAGAAAAATGTCTTTTTGCTAGGAGTAGAATAAGATCTTCCCCCCACTTTGTAATCAATGGCCCCGTTGAATGAATGAGGTGTGAATGGGGAAGGCGACACCTCCAGACAGCCACAACTGTTGGAGAGGGGATGGGGCCAGACCAAGGACAATCAAACTTGTGGGCTGACTAAGGAAGATCAGACATTTTGACGCCTCGGGGGTTAGCAGCCAGCACCTCCTTTGGGAACACCCTCTCTGCAGCATTGGGACAACAGGGCAGGTCAGAGAGTGATTAGAGGCCTGGAGAGACATCCCATGTGGGGAGGGGTTGTAAAGAATGGGATTGTTTGTTTGGAGGGGAAGCGAAGGAAAGGGACCATGACAGCAGCATAGGGAACGATGCTTGGGAGAGAGAAGGTCAGCTGGGCTCTGCTCTTCACCCTCCAGGAGACACTTATTGTCACTGCAAGATACCATCAGGTATGATTGAGCCAAAGAGAGACGCGTGTTAGCCGGTCACCTGTGGAACTCACTGCCTGTCCTGTGCTGGGCAGGGCAGGGGGCTGGTCTGAGGCCTCAGTCTGAGATCCATGGGGTTACACAAAGCAGCTGTATAATAATGGTCTGTGCTTCGGGTTTAGCAATATGCTTTGTCAGATTAGGTTGTGCCGTGAACCTAAAAGCCACCATTTGTTCTTGCAGGCCATGGTCACTAAGAGGTGTCCGGCCCCAAAGAGTTCAGCGCTGTCCAGCTGTTTGCTGCAGCATTGGGCCAGACTCCGTCACCCTCCCTTGCCCGGAGCAGGGCCCAGGGACTCTGGAAGGGCTCTTTGGAAAAGGAGGTGCTAATCAGGGAAAGGGCTATATTGGAGTCCTGCCCTTCGGCATGAGCAACTAGCAACCGAGTGCGGAAAAGCCAGCCCTGGGGCTCCCTGGTGCCTGGCTTCTTTGGCACTGTCACGGGCCTGACGTGTGGAACCAGCAGCATTTCAAAGGGAACTACAGTGAAGACCCCAGATTGAAACCTTCCTCCTGACAATCTCGTTTTACACCTAAGGCCTCGCTCAGGTGGCTCTGGAAGTCCTTGTGCTGATGTACCCCATGCCCATCGCGCTCTGTGGCGCCACCCCCTTTGTCATGCCACGCAGCCTCTCTGGGCAGGAAAGCAAGGCAGCGATCAGCTTCCACAGCCTGCAAGCATGTCCCCTGCAGAGACAGGTGCAGTCTGCCCAGCCAGCCCCTTCCAGCTGAGGTTACCCAGGGCAGGATAGGGAAGCAGCTCCTCTCTACTCCTCAGGCACTGTCTGCCTTGTAGCAGGGATCAGGGCCTCTGTCTGCCCTGGACCCCCCTGGAAGTCTCTGCTGGTCACTAATTGCACAGCTCCACGGCGTGCTGCAAAGCCTCCTGCACTCCTGCCGTAGCCTTGAGTCGCTCCATCTGATACCCGCGCAGCCCGCTTGGCCTTGTGGCCAGGTAGTCATAACATGCTGGGCATCCCCCACTCGCCCTGAGCTGCTGCTGGCTCTCCAGCTCTCCAACCCGAGCTGAGATCGGGGCTTTGTGGATCAGCCGCTTACCTGCTCCCCGGGCAGAGGACGAACGCGAAGTAGCCCCCCAGCAGTGCTTCCTGGACAAGGAGGGTTGTGTGTTCCAGCCAGCTCCTGTCCTGGGGCCTTCCCCAAATGAACCCATTTGCCCTGCATCCCCCTCTTCTGCCCCAAGCTGGCCAGGAGCTGACTTGGCTGTGGTGCAACTCCGCTTCTGTGGGCACATCCAGAAAGCGGCTTTGCAATGGCTCCTAGGCACTGCCCAGCCCACTCCCTTGCTGCTGCCCTTAGCTCACAGCAAGTTTCCCCAAGAGCGTGGTAAGGAAAAAGAGACCCCAAGGCAGTCTGGAGCTGGGCAGGGAGGGAGCTTTGTGATGGGAATGGAGATGCAGGGAGGCTGCCTGGCAAGAGCCGGATGTGCCAGGCTGGGACCAGGCCTCTCTCGTGTGTCATTGACTCACGGGGGAGGTGATCAGTGGCCTGAGTCCTTTGCAGGTGTCACCTACTGGATCTGTTAGCAAAAGTCACTGAGGATTGTGGTCGGCTCCCTGGGGGAACGGAGTGTGACGGAGTAGGAATGGTCTTAATGTTTCCTCTGGATAGTGTGTGGGGATGGGAGACTTCCCTTTCTGGACGATCCCTGAGGCTGTAACCTGAGCCCAGGTGTGGGAGGGAGGGGGTGACTCCTGCCCAAGAGACAAAGAAAGAGGAGGGTCTGGAGTGTGAAGGGTCAGTCTGAAGCTGGCTGGGGACATGCAGTGAAGGGCAGATGGGTTGTCTGGCTCACTGCCCCCCCAAGATGGACCCAGCAGAGGGGTCGTGTTCTTTGTATCTACAAGCTCTGTTTTAAACTGTCTCTCTGATGTCTAATAAACCTCTGTTTTACTGGCTGGCTGAGAGTCACGTCTGACTGTGGAGTTGGGGGGCAGACCCACAGGCTTCCCCAGGACCCTGCCTGGCTGGGCTCGCTGGGAGAAGCGCACGGAGGGGCAGAAGGTGCCGAATGCTCCGAGGTCAGAGCCAGGAAGCTGTAAGCTGTGAAGCTCCCAGCCCTGGAGACAGGCTGTTCACAGAGAGGAAGCTTCCCCCCAGAGTCCTGACTGGCTTCATAGGCAGCAGCTCCAGACCATCGCCCCGGGGACTCTATGACAATATGAAGATTCAGGGGACTTGGGCAGCTGATGAGCTGCCGCTTGGGAAAGCGAGCCTCAGCTCCCAGAGCCACTGGGGTCTGAATGCAGGGTCCTCAACGTTTGTCCAGCAGGCACCCAAGCAAGACTCCACTGCAGCGTCCGGTGTGTTCGATAGGCATTGCTGGGATGGAGAAGGGCAGGTGGCTGGAGTGCGCGTCTACAGAGAGAACGCAGACCCAGAGCTCGTTTATCCCAAGGCACAGTTGGGTGGGGAGCGCTGGGGGAAGCCTCCAGCAGCGAGTCTCCTGTTGCAGAAGGAACAGCCGGGAGCAGTCCCACGTCCCCCTGTCCTACAGCCAAGTCTGCTCCTCGCCCAGCGACACAGAGGGTGGGGTGCTGTGCCTTGTGGCACTTCTGTCCCAGCCAAGCCCCCGTTTGCAAGAGACCCCCACAGGCAGTGCCAGCCAGGCCCCGAGTGTAGAAGGTCAGTCGGACACAGGTCAGCCACAGCTACTTCCCACGAGTGGGACAAATGCCACAGCCCCAGGTTCTTTACTCGTCTCCATGGCCTAATTCCAGCATTACTGGCTGACCCCGAAGTCCCTCAACCCAGCACACATCTCCAGCCCCCAGGACACAAGGATTCAACTTCATTGCAAGAGGTAGAGCGGCGGGTCTCAAACTTCATGGCTCGGCGGCCCTTTTTCCACTCCCCATGGGCAGCTGTGACCCCCTGCATGTCTGCTGAAAAGCCGCCGAAGTGAAAGTTTCCGAAAGCAGAAGCATTTGGCTCGGCAGCACTTCAGTGGTGCAGGGAGCTCGTGACCCCCCGAGAATCGGGGGGTCGCGACCCCCAGTTTGAGAACCGCTGAGATAGAGCTCCTGACGCACATGGTGACTGAATCCAGAGCCAGGCCCCACGTGCCTCCTGCTTCTCCCGAGACATCCAGATGGCCAGGGCTCAGTGGGGGAGCTGGCGGAAATGCTGTGTGTCTGCGGGCAATGCCACCCTCTGCAGAAGTCCCTGCAGAGAACATGGGGCATCTCCCTTCTGGTCACTAGGGAAACTCACAGCCATGGTGCCACATGGGCTGCTCATGGTGCTATGAGAGAGTGCCTCAGCCAGGTGTGCTGGCAAGGAGTCTGCACCTCTCCTGGCAGTCCGTTGGGCCCAGCAACCTCCAGGCTCCTGGGTGTGCACAGGTGGGGACGCCCTCTCTGGGCACGTGATGCTGGCAACACAGTGTGCCCCAGGGGCTTGATGCCCCCAGTCTCTCGCATCCTCCTGGAGCTTGCAGGTGGCCTAATGCCCCGCCAAGTCACCACTCCGCAGGGAAGTGTTCCCGACTTGGCTTAAAAACTCCTCTCCCTTTGACCCCCTCGCACCCCACTGGCGCTGTTTGGATGTGGCTCAGAGCTGGTGGCTTTGAAATTCTTGGTGAGCTGGGGCAGCCCTGGGGGCATGGCGGTGAGAGGGAGCTCACTGCACCTGCTGCTCGGCACTAGGGAGACAAGCTCTTCCTCCAGTGGGGTCTTGCTGTGTGTGGAGCTGTGCTGAGTTATCCACACTCAGGATTGGGCCCAAGAACCGGGGCTACAAGCAGCTTTTGCTGAAGATCTCTCCCTGCTGCCTTCTCAGGGGTGCAGCAATGCCAGGGGTGTCAGTGTGATCCCACCACCTGTGTTGTGTGAGCAGATGTCTGTGGCACAGGGTGAAATCCCAGGAGCCCCAGTGCTCTGCCCACAGGCTCGGGCACTGCTGCATGGGGCCAGGGATTGACAGCTCCGTCCCAGCTCGGACAGATGTCTCCATTGGTAGTTGCAGGCAGCAGGGGTCGCTGTGCCCTGTGCTTTGCGACTTGCCTGTGCCCGCCTCCCCGGGGCATTGACCCGTGCGCTGTGCTATCCGGTACACTTTGCTCACTCCGCTGCCGTGCCCGACTTTCCTGGGAGCTGCTGTTTGCTTTTCTCTGAATTATGACTCCAGCTTTGCCTTTGATCTGGGCTGCGTCCAGCCTCCATTGGCTGCTGTTGGCCTTCCTTTGAAGTGCATTTACTTTCCCGGCTTTGTGTGTTGTTGCAGCCTTTGGAGCAAACCTTGGGGGAGCAGATCTGAGATGCCTCTGTGATGGGCACAGCACAGTGCCCACTTTGCCCAGGTGCCTCTAGGCACTGGTGACTGTACAGGAGCAACCTCTAGGAAGTCCAGAGCCTGGGGCAGTTCTGGGCAGAGGGCCCGTATCCTAATCTTAGTGCTAAGCTGCAGACATGATCAATAGCTATCAAATCACCCCTGCCCTACATGGAATGTGTGTGACTGCCGCACTTGCCTCCTGCTACAGGGAGTTCCACAGGGGAACACAGTGCTGCTCCCTTGTAGCGGTTCTGTGTGTGCTGTTCCATCCTGTGACCCATGTGTTTATGCTATGGGGCAGGGTCACCTGAAGGGCTGGACCCATTTCCTCGAGTCCCACTCCCTTCCAGGGCAGCCATGTGCATGTTGGCGAGGTGCTGGTGAGGTGCCAAGGATGCCCCAGAGAGGGATGTTCAGGGCCCAGGCATTGCTCTCACCCCTTGGGCGTCTCCCGCCTCTGGCGACGGGCAGGGAGACGCCAGGCTGGGTCACAGCACAAGGAAAGCAGCCGCTCCAGGTCATGGATCTTCACATTGCCAAGGCAGCAGGGGGGAGCTGCCTCCTGTGTCTGGCTGTGGAGGAGGGGCAGATAGGCAGCCTGTACCTTTGTGCCCCATGGCTCCCCCTTGCTCTCCCAGGATACTGTGCTCAGGGCTGCCGGAAGGCCTGGACTGCCTCCCCCAAAGACGCCCTGCAGTCTCCCTGGACAATGGGGTGGGGGCACCTGCTGGCAGTGTCTGCCAAGGGTGGTCCTGTCCCTGCCCTCTCCTCCTTGCCTTCCTTCTCTGGCACCTTTCTCCAAACCCGACGGAGGCTCGGCTCTGGGTCCCAGAGCCCCCGGGGAGGGGTGAGAGGCTGGGAGTCTCGTGCTAGATGAGCTGAACTGGCAGCGAGCCCGGCAGTGCTTGGGGACGTAGGAGCAGCAACGCAGTGAAGCTCAGGGTGCTGGAGAGCGCGGGGGCCATGTGTCAAAGGGCTGATTTCTTGGTGCTTTTGTTTGCCTAGGAGCTGCCCCCATGGTCCCTGACCCCCAGCCCAGTGGCTTGCCCCTGGAGTGGGGAGTGAGGAGCACTAGCCTGGGGACTAGCGCAGGCTCCAGGCAGCAGCCCTGGCTCCAGTTCCGTGAGGTTGGTGGTGGGCTGAGGCTGGCCCAGGCTGCCAGTGGGGGCGAGTGCTTGGCTGCCTGTCCTAGGGCTCTGTGCTGCCCAGGGGCTGTGCCAGGTGCCGTTTCCTACACCCCTGGGCTGTGGACTGGGACTGAAGTTGAACCTGCTGGGCCCATGGGCCCCAGAGCCTGGGTGCTGGTGGCAGCGGCTCCCCTCGGCTCCACACTGAGAGCAGCCTCTCCTGCATCGTGGGCCGCCCCAGCCCCAGCAAACAGGACGACCGGCCCAGGCGAACGGATCCAGCACCTGCCAAGGGGCCTGTCGGCAGCGGCTGCACCCCAGGCCGGGAAGGAAGGGACGTCAGCCACAGGCCCTTGCCGTGACTTGCCAGGCGCGGGCTGTGGACTCTGGCCTTGAGCAGATCCACGCCCCCCTCCCGCGCAGAGGAACTGCCCTTTATCGCTTACACTTTGTTCCCCTGCTGTCTGGGTGTGGAGCAGGCAGAGCCGGCGGAGATTAGCTCTCACCCGCAGACCTTTGACACACATGCTGCAGGCAGGTTTATGGGTTTGCTTTGGGCTGGGGTGGGGGTAACGTGCTCACAGTGTGCCCCCTCCCCCTGGCAGGGCGCTGCTGCGTCTCCCTCCGGGCAGCGTGGGCCCAGCGTGTCTGAACACGGCAGCGGGGAGTCGCGTCTCCAGCGCAGAGAGCGCCACGACCCAGCGCCCCCTGCTGGGAGGCTGGGGCTGATCTAGGTGGGAGCTCCTGCCCCGCTCCTCACAGCGCCCCCTTGCTGGGTAGGAGGAAGATGAGCTGGGGGTAATTTCCTTCCTTCCCAGTCTTCACGGTGGGCACACAGAGCTGTGCTTGCTGCTGCTGTCCCTGCGCCCGCTGAGTGGAGCCGTGATGCCTCCTGTGCATTGGCCCTGCTCTGCTAGGAGCTGCACGGGCAGCTGCCATCCCTGCCCTGCGGGTTTGGGGTTGGAACCGCCGCCAAGTCCCTGTTGCTACTTGGGTGTGTTTAAATAAAGGCGAGGGGGGGCTCTCCTCACTCTGGAGCCGCTGGGCCTATGGACTGGAGACCTAGAGGGAGCACGCGGAGGCCAGCAGCCCCATCCAGACTCAGAGGATGGTACAGGAGAGTCCCGCCTGCCTTGGGGAAGGGTCTGAAGTGCTCCCCCAGGAGCCCTGTGTTACTTGGCCAGGCCCATTCCCGTCCCCAGAGCCCTGGGATGGCGACTCACGTCAGATGGAAGTTGAGATGTGGCAAGTGCTGTTCGGTTTCCTATGGACACGCTGCAGCACTTGTCTCCCGGCTGAGCATGAGGCTCTTTCCGCCTGGCACCGCGCCGAGCTGGGGCTGGGCACGCACTCGAGCAAAAACAAAATCCATTAAGGAAAAACCAACTGGGAAAGTCATTGGCTTTGCAGCGGGCTGGCAAATGTGGCCGTTTGGAGGTATGGGGAACACTGAGCAATGCCCAGCCTGCGTGAGGCACACAGCCCCTCCTCGCGTGAGCCCTGCTGAGTCCCCACGGGCACCTGGGCATAGTTACCCAGGAAAGGGACCCTGTCTAGCAAACCAATGGGGGGTGCCAGAGAAGGGATGGGAGAGAGAGTGGTTCCCAGCAGAGATGGGTGCTTTCAGTGGCTGCTGGCACTGGAGTGCAGCATGACACTTGCACTGGGGAACATTGCAGCAGCCCATGTGAGCAAGCGGAAAGGGCAGAGGGCTGGTCTCACCGTGCAGGTACCAGCTGCTAGCTCCCCTGATGCGCTTGGGGGGCAGGGTACTGGTCTTCCGCAGGCAGATGATGATCTTGTGTCCTGGGGTGGGATGTCTCCCCTAGTGCTGGCCATGGACTCCATTTCCACTGGGCACTCAGATATTGGGGTGCTGGCCCATTCCCTGTTCCATGGGCAGTGCCTGCGGGGGGTGCCCAGGATTGGGGGTGGTACCTGGGCCATGTGGCAGGAGCAGCGCAGAGAGGCTCTGGATTGTAGTGGGCTTTGGAGTTATGCAGAAGGGCTCCGTCCTGCCTCACCCTGTCTCCCCGCCCCATGCCCTGGGGCTGCTGGTGGGCACAGCTTTGTGTGGTGGTGCGGAGTGCTCAGGAATCCCAGCCTCCTCTCTCTTCCTCCGTCAGAGCAGGGAGGGGATGGGGGTGTCCTGCTAGAGGTTGGGGTCCCGTCTCTGCTCTCCTCTGCCCAGCTGGAACCCAGACCTGGCCCTGGCCTCCCTCACACGCCCCTTATTGCACAGGCGGCTGCTTGATTCAGGGCCTCAGTGGCTCCTGCAGGGGAAGCCGCAGCCCGTCTCAGTAGATCTTAGCAGCAGCATTTCATGAATGACTCTCGGCTCGCAGAGCCCCTGGCATGGCCTCTGGAATCCTCTGCTGAATGGGACTCCGGCCCGCAGGCTGGAGCAGGTGTGTGTGTGCACAGCTGGGGAGGAGCAGGGCTCTGCCAAGTGCTGGAGCAGGCTTGTCCTGCCAGCTGCTCAGCCCATGCAGGAGGAGCTCTGCAAGGCCAGGTCCAGAGCAATCCTGCTGGGCGCCGAGTGCAGGCCTGTAGGCCCAGGCCCCCATTGCTCTGGTAGGGCCCAGACTGGCACCGAGCGGTCAGTGTCCCAAGGAGTCTGGAGATGGGTGCCAGCCACCTCTTCCACTCAGCAGTGCCCGTTGGCCCTGGGCCAAGGTGAGGTGGCTGTGCGCAGTGTCCCTGAACTAAGGAAGCTCCGTGTTTTTCATCTGCCCAGGGCGAGCAGGGCGCCACCACATCTCCCACAGGGCCAGGCTGGCCTTGTGGTCAAGGTGCTGGCCAGGGGACGCAGGAAACCCAGGCTCAGGCTCTGGATCTGCCAGAGACTCCCAGGGTGACCTCGGTTGTAATCCTGCCTCCTCGCCGCTCTCAGTTTAGAGCAGCGGTCTTCAAAGTGGGGTGTGCGAGACCCTGGCGCTGCCGCTGCCGATCCCGCCCGGAGACGCTGAACTCCCGGACACTTCTGTTTTCTGCGGCATTTCAGCGGACCCCGCCCCCGGGGGCCGCACGAGCTTTTCCTCTGTGAAAAGGGGCCGCGGAGGAAAAACTTTGAAGACCGCTGGTTTAGACTGCAGGGTCCTTGGGGCAGGGAGGATCTTTCAGGCCTGGCAGCGAGGGTCCTGATACCGGATGGTGCTGTTGCAACATCAAAAATAGTGGTGACATGGATCCAGGCCAGAGCCACCCACCAGGCAGTTTGAGGCACTGGGAGATGCCGGCATTAGCATTGGCGCTGGTTGCCCTTCTAGCCTCAGAGCAGAGGGTTGGGCTCCCATGGCCGATGGGGTCTGGGACCTACCCCAGTGATATGTCCCAGTCCCCATCGGCCGTGGGAGCAGCCCCTGGTTTGTGGGGTGAGTTGGTGGTGCTGGGCTCTGGAGAGGGAATGCCAGAGGGAAATGGCACAGGACAGCATCCGGACTTGCCAACTCTGATCACTGGATTCCCTCAGCCCTACAATAATGGGGTGGTAACGTGGGACCTATTTCTAGATTGAAGGGGACAATATGAGGCGTTGGGTGGGCAGAGGGCCTCTGAAGTGCAGTGATCCCAGAATGCAAAGCCAGGAGCCCACTTAGCTGCTGGCAGGACGGCCCAGCTGGCTTTGCACTTGCAGGGCTGGGGCTGGTCCTTGGCTGGGGCCCAGCTCAGGAATGTGCTGGGCAGATAGGATGATGTGCTGGGGGTGCAGGCAGTGAGCTCCCCAATGGTTAGGAAACTCTCGCACTGCCAGAAGAAGGCTGAGGAGACACCACAGTCGTGTTGAACTATCAAACCTCCATCACATTGCCCAAGGCACTGGGTTGGCAGACTGCCAAGCAGTACGTAGGTGCTATGGGTGGGGCTTGCTCTCCCGCTTTGCAGTCAGTGCTGACTCCAGCATGGCACTAGGGGGCGCTGTGCTGCAGGGAGCAGGGGGGTCAGTAGGGGGCGCTCTCCTGGCAGGTAGTGGCAATGTCACATGCTGGAGGACCTGGAGTCAGTGAATTCCACAGGTGGGAATTGCTGCCCCTGCTGACTGACGACTGTGCTCGGGTTAGTCTCAGTGTCTTCGGGTTGGCACCAGGTGCGGGCACAGCACAGAGAGGGGCTGACGGTGCCCCTTGTCCCTTTCAGAGTCTGCCCCAGCTGTGCGATGCAGGGGACGGCCAGGCGTTCACAGGCACCCTGCAGCATCTCTACACGGCCGTGGCCAGGCAGGAGGTGAGGGCAGCGCAGAAGCGGCGCCACGCAGGTGAGCAGGGGAAAGGGGAGATGGAAATGTGTACTGGGGTCCCCTCCCATGAGGAGTGGGGGGGCCCTGGGCATCGCCCCATCCCAGTGGTGCTGGAGCTGCTGGCTTGGCAGGCAGGGAGGGGCTGGTCCCTGTATTTAAGGGTGTCAGTATTGCTTTGCTCCCCATTGTCAGTGGGTGACCGACATCCCTCTCCCCTAGCTGTTGGCCTTTCTGCTCCCTCCCCCGCCTCTGACTCCTGCCGTCTCTCTTTGGGACAGGGGATGCGGAGACCCCAGAGCTTGCCTCATCTCCCCCGCTGGCTGGGGAGGCCACGGACTCCTTGGTCGTGCTGGGTGCTCAGCGGGAAAAGGTTGAGCCACCCCCTGACCTGCCCCAGGGCCTGGGAGCCACAGCGGTAAGTGGAAGGCTGGTGTGAGGGAATGGCTGGGCCTGGAGGGAGAGACAAGCTGTGCTGAGCAGCCTCCACTCCCCAGAGGTTCCACCAAGTGCCTGGGTTCTGCTCCAGAGCCCTCTGTTCCCTCCTCAGTCTCTGCCCCAAGCCAGCCTTGTGCGGACCAGCTGGCTCATAGGACTGAGTATGGGATGCAGGGCCTTTCCCCTCCGCCTGGCTCATTGGACTGAGTATGGGATGCAGGGCCTTTCCCCTCTGGCTGGCTCATAGGACTGAGTATGGGATGCAGGGCTTTTCCCCTCCGCCTGGCTCATAGGACTGAGTATGGGATGCAGGGCCTTTCCCCTCCGCCTGGCTTGCGGGGTGGAGAATGGGTCATGGGGCCTTTCCTCTCTAGGGGGCTCTGGCTCTGAGCCAGCCCCAAGGCAGGGACTGGCTGGGTCAGAGGACTGTGTACATGGAGGCTTTCTGGCCCTATTTGATCAAAGCTGGTTCCCATCCAGTGACTGGTGACCTGGTGGGTCTCAGCAAAGTTCCTAATGGGACGTGTTCAGTCCAAACCCCCTTCCCCCTCCCCAACTCTGGATCATGATCTCCCCTGGTGTGTGGGACAGTTACAGAGCTACCAGCTCCCCAGTGAACAGAGCGAGGTGACCCTGGCCTGGGTCACCTCGCTCTGCAGGGGGGTGCAGAGCTTCCAGCTCCTCCGTGCTGTGCCACCCAGCCCACTCCTGCGGCTCCAGGGGTTCGTCTTCCCCTTGCTCTGGCCGGGACGCTCTGCAGTGGGGCTCCCCTCTGGAGCTGCCCACAGAGGTGTTATAGAGAGGTGGGGGAGCCGGGAGCAGACTGACCCATTGACAAGGGAGGGGAGCAGAGAGCAGATTGACCCATGGCTCACAGGAGAGGGCCTGCTGGGCTCTGTGTTCTCCCTACTAGAGCTCTGCCTGGGACTGTTTTTATAATCCTGCTCCCGCCTGCAATACCCACTTCCACTCGCCCCCGCTCCACATTGTTTCTTGCATTTTTATTCCGCTTCCACCCATAAAAACTTAGATCCTGCAAGAGAGACAGATTCCCCCATGCTACTAAACTCCCCCACCATGGTTGGGTCATATATTATAAATGGAATTCAGACACAATTTTTACAACTAAGAGAATTAAACAAATCTTGCTTAAACCACGTAAAAAATACTTTAACTTCGGTTATAATAGACATCAAGTCTCTTTCTATCCCTCGCTTAAATGTAAGTATTAAAACCTTTATTTTAGAGAAGGAAAAATTTGCTTTACATTGCTGAAATTCTATTTATGACAAACGACTGTTGTGTGTCTATCACACGGAATGCCAAAACAAATTGCCCCACAATTTTGCCTTAAAAGGTGCAGGTTTTTTTAATGATTATAAAAAGTAAGTTGTTTAAAAAAAACCTGGAAATTTTTAACCCACTTAAGCGCTGTTTTTAGAACTTTGAAACATCCCAGTCGAGTTATTTCTGTCAAGATTATTACTGCTTTTTGAAAAACTGCTTGCAGCACTGACAGCCAGCTGATACAACAGCGACCGTCTGCACGTATGTGACGCCCCAGAACAACAAACCCTGTGAGTGTGATTCTCCGACCTGACTTGAGCCAGTGTACCGCACCGGGTCCGGAGCCAGGGAGATAAACGGGTGGAGGAAAGAGAAATTCAAAGAAAATCATTAGTAATGTCCTGAATAGGCCACTCTTGGTAAACTGAGGAGAGATTTAGTGATTTCCAGCAAACTCCCACAGTCTGTTCTTTTGCCCATCGAATCCCACCTGCAACAAAGCACATTTCACCCCCTCCCGCTATCCTAGGAGTGGGTCGTGCAGGATCCCAGTCCTGAGGCAGGGCTCTGCTCCCTACTCCCCTTCTGGGAGAATGGTGTTGGCTGCTCCCTCTCCCTCCTCCCCTGCCCCAAAACTCCTCTGGCCCCTGCAGGATGGGGTGAGAACTCTGCCTGCCTCCTACAGCACCTCTGATTGGTTGCTGTTCCCCAGGAGGCGGGGCAGCAGGGCAGGCAGCCACTCAGATGGTTTCCCTTGGGCATGGCTGGAAACTGCTGGGGCTGGAGTTTCTTGTGTGAGGGTGCCTGGGCTCCAGCAGGGAGCGAGTGCTGTGCTGGCGAGAGCTGGCGGCGTGGCACTGGGAGGGTGCATCCCGGCAGGGCAGGGCCGGGCCGGGCCGGGCCCCAGGGAGGAGGCGTCTGGCGCTCACAGCTTTCCTGTGTGGTGTTTGCACATGGCTGGGAGCCACTGGGGGGTATGGGAGCTCTGGAAGCCAGGGTAGGGGAGCGCTGGGGGTCCAGGAGAGTGGGAGCACTGGGTCTGGGAGCCAGAGTGGGGAGCTCTGGGATTGGGAGCCCCCATTGTCTCTGGGGTGGTGACTGGGCTGGGCAGTGTTTTTCCATCAAACCTGCACTTTTAATCAGAAACAAGGGGCCTTCACCGGCCCTGACCTGCAGGGTGGCGCTGCTGTGCCCAGCCCAGCTGGGTACGTGCTGGGTGCACCGGGCTGGGAAGTGCTTTGGGACGAAGGGGCTAGAGGAACTCTGGCTGGTTTGTAGTGCTCCTGTTCTATGCATGTGCGCAGACACACGGACATACGCGCACACAGATGCCCAGAGTCGTGGCTCCGCACACGCACATTGACACACATGCACTGGGCTGCTGGAACACTGTGTACAATGGGGGGGTCTATTGCCCCAAACTGCAAACGCTGTATATGACGGAAACCGCTTCAAGCTAGGGGTGCGGTAGCCCTCCAGTCTCCCTAGTTCCAGCACCTGTGGACATGCACACAGATGGGCACCGCGCACACAGCCTCACGCCCAGCCCCCGCCCGCGGGAGCGTCCCCGTTGGTTTGACAGAGGTTCCTTTGGTTCCAGACCCCCTCTTCTCCGGCCCAGAGAGCCCGGCTGCCCGTGTCCAAGGCCAAGAGGAAGAAGGCAAAGGGGCTCTTCGGCTGACACCCACTGCCCATCCCCTGGCACTCCTTGCTCACCACAGCAGCTCCAGGACACCAGCACAGAGCCTTGAATCCCTGACGCAGCATCTAGAAGGGCCAGTCAGTGCTTCCGCTCCAGGCAGCACCTCCGTGGGGCCCTCTCCCCCCATGGCAGATCCTGCTGAAGAAAGTTCGTTTGTCCCCTTCTCACTTCACCTGTGGGCACTAGGTGCTGGGAAGTCTCTAGTGCTGCCCATGGCCAGGCCTCTCCACTGGCAGAGCCGGTGTGGCAGGCGTCTCCCCTGCTCCTCCCCCTGGGCTCACGGGTGGCTCCACACTCATTTTCCAATAAAGGCCCCTCTCTGCCTGAGGACACTGTGTCTGGCTGGGAGTGGGGCCAATGCTGGCTCCTCCCATTTTGTCTTGCCGGGTACCCCACAGGAGCGGTTCAATCCCAGCCCTGGCCCTTCTCTCCAGCCTGTCCCCTTCACAGCCTCTGCCCTGGCAGCTGGTCCCCTGGCCTCCCATCCTGCTGGCCGGGACCAGTTCTCCCAGAGGGTTCGGAGAAGTTCTACCCAGCCAGAAGCCACATTAGCTGCCAACCAGGAGGCCAAGGGCAACACCTGAAATGGAGCCAATTGCATTCTCCCTCTTCTTCCAGCTGGAGACACGGCCCCCAGCATGCCCCACTCCAGGGTTCTCTCCATAGGGGCCGATGGCACCCAGCAGGAGTTGACCATGGGCTGGGCTGTGGCCGTTGGGTGCCAGCCCCTGAGATAACAGGCCTTGGGCTTCATGCCCAGTGGTGCCTTCCGGGCTGAGTGCAGAACTGGGCAGAAGGTCTGGGTGCCAGCCAGCCCTGTCCCGAGGCAGAGAAGTCTTTGATTTCTTCTTTGCTGGGAGTGGCCGGAGCCTCTAAAAGCCTCGACCCACTTGGGCATCCAGCCTGGGCCGGGGGTGATAGAAAGAGCTTCGGAAGGGTTAACTGATGTTTAATCCAGTGCTTGGTCTGGCAGGTTGCTTAGCCCAAGCAGGGGCTCGAGGGCGGCTCGCCTCCATGCTATACTATCCAGTCTCAAGGCCCTTAGAGCCTCCCTCACCACTAGCCTGTCCCTTACCCCAGCTCCGCCTCGCCCCCCACTCTGCATCAGTGCTGTGCTGCCTAATCCGCCCACCCACCATCACTTTTCTCAATGGCTCCCTGCGTGACCAGCTCATTCCCTGGCTTCACAGGCTGGAGCCAGCACTAGGGCCCTGTTCCCCCTACCCATGCCCACGAGCCATGCCCCATGGAGATCAGGCTGGGGCTGGCAGGGCAGCTGGGCAGGGCACTGCTCTTCCCTTGGGATGGTCTCTGTGGCCGAGCTGAGTCCCAGGTGGGGCTGCTGCGGGCTGGGCTGGCTGCAGCCAGTGTTTCTTGCATGCGTTGTCGAGGGGGAAATGAAAACATCCCGCGGAGGGAGAGCGCTCGTGTTTGTGGAAGGGAATGAACGGCCCTTCCCTGGGCCAGAGCAAGCGCAGGGAATATCCTGCTGCCTTTTATATTTCCTCTCCGAGCATGGAGCTTGCATGGCAGGAAGGGGAAGCTGCGGGCAGCTCCCCCCCCCCCCCAGCTGCAGCCCCCACCACAGCACGCTAGCACCCACCTTCTGCTTGCAGCACCAATGCTGACTGCAGTCGAAAGGTGGCCCCTGGAGCAGGAGTCTGCCCCCAGGGGCATGGCAGGGTTGGGGGCGTGGTGGTGTGGGAGCATATGGCAGAGGGAAGGGGTAGCATGGTAACTATGGGGTATGTGATGAGGGGTTGCACAGTATGTGGAGGAGTGCGTGGCAAAGGGGGCGCACAGCAAGGGGGCAGGGCTGGCAGGAGCCTGGGGTGCATCCCCCATGTCGTCCTGGGCTGATCGTGATTCCCCAATTACTGCCCGGGGACAGTAACGGGGGAGACTGGGTCCCCAGCACTAGGGGGCACTGCTGCACAGCAGCTTTGGATCTGTGGGCAGGGGGCGCTGCCCCCACCCCTTCCTCTGCACACTAAACTGTCCCCTTCCCCTGGGCCAGCCCTTCACGTCTGGGATGGGGGGGGGGCAGCCTCCATCGCATGTATCCTGGGCACCAAGCCTCTGGGGGGAACTTCCCCTAGAGCCCCCTGCTTCTGAACCAGCAGGGGGCGAGCACCCAGGCCCCAGCGGGGCACCAAAGCCAGGAATCTTGCCCCTCCTTGCCACGGGGCCGGGCTGGAGAGCAGGATCGTGGCCCCAGCTGCTGTTGGACCCAGGGGGTCTGTGCTCCCCACACACTGGCTGCTGTGGCCTGTCCTGCTCCTCTCCTATCCAGCAGGTCATCTCCTCCCCACCCTGTGCCTAGGCCAGCAGGAGGGGTGGGGTCGGGGTGGGGGTCTGTTCCTCTTCCCAGGGCAGGGGAGGTGAGTGATGCGGGAGGTCCGAGCACAGATGAACTTGTTGCCTGTGGGGAGGGGGTTCATGTTCCTCTCTGAGGGTCCGTGAATGTGCAGCTCCTGGACTGGGGGTGTGGCTGGCGGCTCCCTCTTCCCCAAATTGTTACCTGGGGGGCTGGGGCTGCCACAGGATACTTATAGGTCAGCTTTGTGTTCTGGAAGGTGGAGCAGGAGCAGGGCTTGCTGGGACTATAGGGTGTCCTGAGTCCAGACTCTTTCTAGCTCTGCTGGTGCCCCTCAATCCTGACCCACCAGCCCAGCTCTGGGTTCCTCCCACCAGCTCTGCCAGTGCCTCTCACTCCCGACCCACAGCCCCCTGCAAGCCCAGCCCTGGGCTCCCACCATCCCCAGCTCTGCCAGTGCCCCTCACTCCTGACCCACAGCCCCCTGCTAGCCCAGCCCTGGGCTCTCCCCACCCCAACTCTGCCAGCACCCCTCACTCCTGACTCGCAGCCCCCTGCTAGCCCAGCCCTGGGCTCCCACCATCCCCAGCTCTGCCAGCGCCCCTCACTCCTGACTCGCAGCCCCCTGCTAGCCCAGCCCTGGGCTCCCACCATCCCCAGCTCTGCCAGCGCCCCTCACTCCTGACTCGCAGCCCCCTGCTAGCCCAGCCCTGGGCTCTCCCGCTCCTATAACCTCAAACTCTTGCTTCCTTGTCACGGAAGTGCCTGTCTCAGCTGCCGTAGGATGGGGGCAGCAGGTGGGTGGTGATTTTGCCTTCTTTTGAAGCCTGAGCCTGGCACACCCACATTCCCATTCTGTGCCCATTCGCTGTGTGATGGCTTTTCCTGAATAAGGAAGAGGCTTTTGCCTGGGGGGTGGAGAGTACAGCCCTTTCCCCTCCCACTTTGGAGCAGAGGGGAATTACAAACTGGGAGAAGGGTGGTTGAACTCCTCAGTCCCAACTCCCATCATCCAGCTAGGATCAGCCAGTTTCTTATCCTGTGCTTCTGCAGGAAGGGTCAGTTGTGAAATCTTAATGCTGCTGCTGTTTAAAGTATCATCATTAGGCTCCAGTGTAAACCCAATCGACGAGGCCAGGGAGCGTTCCTGTGTCCCTCTGGGCCCATCTCCTGTTCGGAAGGTATTCCTGTCATCACAAAGGGGGGATGTTCAGTGCAAATCAGCACCGGGGGCCCTGCAGGCCTCCCTGGAGCACAGCAGAGACCCCATGGATAGCTGGGGTGGGGGCCGATTCCCAATGCAGGAGGCTGCTGCGGCCGTGCGGGGCGTCTCCCTGGGCCCTCGCCATGTGGGACGGTGGGAAGCGGATCCAGGCCTGGGGACGCTCCCGGGGACGTGTTCACAGGGCAGCCAGTGCCAGACAGGAGTTTAGTCAGGGCTGGGATCGCCTGAATTTCTGATTGGCCACTCTCCCCACTTCCCCGCCCTCTGGGGAAGGGCAGCCAATAGGAGTTGCTGCTCTTCACCCCACCCCTACCCCGGGAGCCAGGAGATATTTTAGGGGGGGGAGGGGGGATTCTCGTCCCTCTCCTGTGAGCAATGGGTGGTTCTGTTCCCCCCGCCTTGTCCTGGGGAAGGGGGCGGGGGGAGGGTGCAGAGCCCTGGAGCTGCAGGAGTCCAGGTGGGGTCGCGGGGCAGAATTAATTGCTGGGCTGGAGGAGGGGCCCCTGGGCCTCTGCCGTCTGGCAGCCCCAAGAGCCTTCGCAGTGGGCCAGGGACACGTCGCTCTGCACATTGGGGGGTGTTGGCTGCGCTGGGCTGCCCAGCCCATGCTGGGAGGTGGGTTTCAAACAGCGAAAGCCCCCCCCC
>ML677353.1:703337-752968 GCA_007922305.1 Dermatemys mawii
CCGACCCGCAGCCCCTGCCAGCCCAGCCCTGGGCTCCCCCAGCCCTGCCGGTGCCCCTCACTCCCGACCCGCAGCCCCTGCCAATCTAGCCCAGGCCAGCGGTTCACTATGGGCATCAATGTGAACGCACCAAATTTCTTTTGCTTCTGCCCAGCACCCAGGTTTGATCTGCAGGGCTGGGCCGGTGCCCTCCTCAGCTGCCAGGCTCCGGCAGCAGGAAAGGGGGCAGCCCCCATGCTCCACCCGAGCAGCGGGCGCCCTCCCACACTTTGGATCCAATGTTCTGTTGCCCCCCGCGCTCCGTCCTCCGAGGCCCCCGCCCTCGGGGGTCAGGCACCCCCCCCCTCCCCCCATGGGCCCGGGCCCCTGGCCAGCCTGCAGCTCTTTCCAATTGAGCTAATGGGGTCTCACGGGAGCCCCCGTGACAGGAGCGATCGATGGGCTGGGGGAAGCCGGCATGGGGCCATTACGCTAATATACTGGTGCCAGCACTTGACCCCCACCCTGGATCCCCCGGCTGGGCCGTGCTCTGGGGGGTTCAGGGGTATCTGCCCCCTCCAACCCCAGGACAGGGGGACCCAGAGTCGTCCCTGTGCGGGGCTAGAGACATGAGCCTGGCTGGTCAGAGGCTGAAGGCAGCTCATGCCCCCTCCTGCCCCCAGCCCAGCCTGGGCCAGGGCAGAACCTACAGCAGGAGCAGAGCCAGGGGATGGGGATGGTTAGACCTGCCCTGAAGCCCTTTGCAGCAGGCTCAGTTCACCCGCCCCCCCAGCCTCCCCACCCCCACACTTCGTCCTCTCACCTCCCAGCTCTGGTTCAGGATGGAGCAAAAGGAGACTCCCCATTAGCCGTCAGCAGTATAGGGGCTCTGATGTAAAGCTAAGCAGCCCTGATTTCTTCCTGGAGTGGGCAGTGTATGTTTGCCCGTATGCACTCACACACACACACGCGTGCTCACACAGAGCTCCATGCGCACACGCAGCTGACAGCCCAAGCTCACTGCTCAGCGTTAACCTTCCAAGTCCGAAAGCTGTAACGTAGCTGGTCCCAAATCCAGCCCCTCCAGGAGTTTTACCCCCACCCCCATCACCATGCTATTGGTTCAGGGTCTCCCCTGGGCCCAGCCCCACAACCGCCAGGCTGGCTCTGCACCCTTTATGTGCTTGTCGCTGGGCCCTGACTAATGCCCCCTGGGTTTGCTTTGGGCTTTGCCCTCCTGGAGTCTGGGCAGGGCGGGGCCTGTCCAGGCTCCCAGAGATGCCAGCTGAAGGGGATGCCCTGGGGGGGCAGCTCGCCCAGGTCCCCGCCCAGGAAAGAGCTTTGCGCCGGTTCAGAGGCGGTCGTTGGCACAGGCCTGGCAGGATCAGCCGTGCAGGGTGCACCCTGCAGCATGGGCAGGCGTGTGGGCACATCCCGTGACCTCAGCCCTGAACCCCAGCTAGCCCCCCCGACCCCGGCTAGAGCCCATCTGTCCCAATGCGCTAGACACAAGAATCGCTCCCTCCTGCTCCCAGGATGCAGCCACATCTGGGGCAGAGCACACCGGCTCTTTTCAGCCCTGTGCAGCCGTTTAGCACAGGAACGGAAGGTGAGTCCAACCTGCAGGTCAAGGATTTAGGGGGCAGAAGGTGAACTGCTTGCGAGACCAGCCCTCACAACACCTGGGTTTCCTTCCCGCCACCACGGCTCCACCACACCGGAGCCAGCTGTCTCGCGGGTCGGCACCCCGGGCAGAGCCGGGCGGGAAGGGGACGGGGCGGGCTTTGCTTTCCCACTGGGCTCCAGCCTTTCCCAGCGTTGGGCCCATCTCTGCTCCACCCAGCTATTCCCCACGCCTGGCGCATCACGGGGAGAGCTGGCCCCCTGCAAAGCTGCCCCCCCCTGCTACAAAGAGGGGCCCGGCACGATGCTCCAAGGACTCCCCAGCAGCTCCCCCTCGCCTGTCAGCCCTCCCTCCCCCCGACCGGACAGGCTGTTCACAAAGGGTGCTGCTCCCCGCTCCCAGCCCCTGCTCCTGTTCTCGGGGCGTCCCCTGCCGGGGGAGAGAGCTGAGGCCTGGGCTGCTTCATCCTCACTCACAGCCTCTCCCCATGCAGGATCTGCCAGCCCCACAGTCCCAGCCCTGGCCCAGCCCAGCCCCTCTGGGATCCCACCCACGGCACAGCCCCAGGGCGCTGGCCCTTCCCGTCATGCTCCCATCTCCTCTGCCCCGGCTTGGACACAGAAGCCGGCACGTGGCCCAGTGGGGCCACGTCTCTCCCAGGTCTGACCACGCAGCCTGCCAGCCGCTCGGAGCCAGGTCCGCCGGGCCATCTGCATGGGCCGTGCCCGAGGGGTCCCTGGGGTACCCTGGGGCTCCTGGAGAGTCACTGGGGCCGCCCCTGGCCTGCTCCTGCCCAGCCCAACAGCAGGCGGACCCAGGCTGCCAGACTCTTATATTGCCCCTCCCCCTGGGGGAGAGAGGGGGGCTCACTTGGGACTAAAACCCAGAGTTTCAGTGCTGAATGGCCGCGATGCTACGCCCGCCACACGCAAGGCCCAGTGGGCCACGTGGTAACTAGTCCACGTACCCGAGACCCCCCATCACTCGCTGCCAGGATGTGACCTGGGAGCCAGAGGACCCCGCTCTGGGGCCCAGGGGCCCACGGAGTGACAGGCTCACGGAGGGTTTGCTGGGGAAGGCTCCGCGATTTCATGGTGACCTTCCCGCAAACAACTCGGGGCAGGGGGGGAGTGGCCGATGGATGTGGGGGGGATAAAATCTAATCAGAGCCCTTTTCCTTAATAAATCATTCATCTTAATCAAACGCCCTCCCTCCTGCTCTAATAACTCAGGGCATCCGGGACCCAGAAGTCACAACAATGCAGCTAATGGAACGATTTATTTTCATAATGGTGCCGGTGGGGAGGGGGGAGAGGAGGGGGGAAATCGGACGCACTGGGGGCAAGAGTTTCTAATTAGTGAATGAAATTTGATGTAAGGCTGGAGGAAGATGGATTCGCGGCGTGACAAGGGCCTTTCAGCTCATCAACACTCCTGACAAGAGAGGTAAATTAAATTATTTCTAATTCGTCGCTAACCTCCGGGGAGTCACCCTGCCGCCAGGGAAGGTGGGGCCAGGCCTTAGAGAACCAGGCTGTGGAAGGACTGTGGCGAAGCGAGCGGGGAGAGGTGGGCTGGGTTCTCGTAATGCCGGGAGGGGGGGTTGGTCAAATTGGGGGGCGGAATTTATATATTGTCAAAGAATAAAATACTACTGCTGCTCAATGACGACAGTTTCTGTTTGGCTGGAATCCACCTGTCATCCTGGTGTCTCCCCAATGCCCATTCAATGCTGCTGCAGTGCGGCCAGCTCTGGGGTGGAACGCAGCAGGCCGCTAACCCCACGTTGGCTGGACTCGCTGCGGGTCGGGCAGCGGCGGACGGTTAATGTGTGTGAAAGAGTCACGTTTCTGGCACAATAGGAGTTGCAGGGCCTGAAGCAGCCGGCAGGCAGGTCCCGGTGCCAGGCTCAGGCCCGACTGGGCACAGGTCTGAGACCAGCAGGCAGCACCTGCTTTCAGGACTCAGGCCAGGTGTCAGCTTGACCCGGCCCGGCGCTGCTGAGGGGCTTTTTGGGAGGTCACTGGTTTCGGCAGGGCTGGGGCAGGAGGCTGTCCTGGCAAATCAGACTGGGCGCTCGGTGCCACTAATGCTCAAGATTTGCTCCCCAGGCTGGTAAGACTTTGTGTTTTCCCTAAAGCCCCAGCTGCTGGACTCCTGTGATGAGGGGCCCTGCTCCCACCTGGGGCTGGAGGGCAGACACAATTGTGGTGATATGGGGGCTCCAGAAGCCCACGAGATTCCCCCGGGCAGTGGGAGTGGCTGGGCCCAAGGCAGCCAGGGACGAGCACACGAGCAGAGAGCCTCCTACGCCCCCCCGCCCCCGCCCCGTGCTGCCTGTCCCTCAGGGATCACGCCCCAGGCACCTCATAAGCTGGAAATGTCGTGAGAGTCCCCACGGCCTGGTGAGGTCCTGGGGCTTCTCTAACCATCCACCACCCTTGCCTCCCTGACTGGCACCTCCCCTGTGGGTGGCACGTGGCCTGTCCCGGGCACCTTGGGGAAGACGCCTCCATCGGGCGTTGGTCAGGAACCGGGCGGCTGCATCGAAGGGAAGCCCTGGCGCAGCGGTGGCTGATTTCCCAGACGAGCAGACAGGGGCTGGAGCCAGGCTCCCAACCAGTCCCCTGGCCCGGGGCTGCCCCTTGATGTGGTTCTCTCTGGCCAGGGGGGCGTCCGAGCAGGAGTGGGCCAGCCTGGCCTGTGGCCCCGTCTCGCTGCTGGTCAGGGACGAGCCGAACTCAGCGTCACAAACAAAACTGGCCTGAGCTGGCGGGAATCCCGCGTCCAGTGTGTCGGACCCCCTTACGCCCTGGGGGATGACAGGAGGGGACAGCCCCGCCCTGGCTCCTAGGCCTTGGACCGAACAGGCCTCCTCGTGTTCATTTTAATGGGGCTACTGCGGATCTGCCCGTCTGTCCAGCGAGGCAGACTCCTGAGTGCAGACTGGGGCTCGGGCTGAGTTTAGCTGGAGGGATGAGAGACCCCAGAGGCCTCTTCTGTGGTCTCCAGGCCACAAACCTCGGGTGGGAGGGGACGATTTGCCAACCCTTTGGAAGACAGAGCTGCAATGCAGAGGGATCTTGGTAAATTGGAGAACTGGGCTAGCGACAACACATGAAATTCCCCAGAGACGAACGTAAGGTGCTGCACAGAGGGAAGAAAAGGCAAATGCATAAATCCAGACTGGGGAGAACGGGCTGGGCAGCAGCCCTGCGGAGGAGGAGCTGGGAGTTGTGTGGATCACACCCTCAGCGTGGGTCACAAAGCGATGCTGTGGCAAAAAACGCAAATGCCGTGTTTGGCTGCATTCCCAGAGGCCTGGCACGCAAGTCCCGGAAGGTGACTGACCGCACTACTCTGCACCGGTCAGGCCTCAGCTGGAGGACGGGGTCCAGTTTTGGTCACCAGTGTCTAGAAAGGATGCACAGAAACTGGAAAAGATCCAGAGGCGAGCGGCAAAGATGATCCAAGGGCTGGAATGCAAGTGATAGGAGCCAAGGCTGACGGGACGGGTATGTTCAGTTTGGAAAAGAGAAGATGCGTGGGGACTGTCTTCAAACACTGGAAAGGCTGCCATCAAAAAGATGGAGAAAAGTTGTTCTCTCTTGCCACGGGCCTCAGGACAAGAGGCCGTGGGTTCAAACTCCAGCAGAGCAGAGTTAGAGTCAATCTCAGGAAAAACCTCCTCACCCTAAGAGCAGTCGGACAGTGGAACAGACGCCTCGGGAGGTCGGGGAGGCTCCTTCGCTGGAGGTTTGAGAGAGGAGGCTGGAGGCGTCCATCTGGGATGGGTGAGACCCGACAGGTCCTGCCTCCTGGCCGGGGTTAGATGAGATGACCCGTGCGGTCCCGTGAGGGTCTCTGGTTCTAGGCTTGCTTTAGGGACTTGCACTGCACCCAGTGCCCTCGACATGGTGCAGTCTACGGGGTTACCTAATGCCAGCTCAGGGGGACCAGGGACTTCCCCAGACTGTTTCCTGCATCCCCTGGGCGCTCGCCAGCCAGCTACCAACCAGGCACAGCGGGACTCGGCTTGCCAGGCCTGCCCCGCTCGCAAGTCACTGCTGTCCTGTGGGTCCCACAGCCTGGTGCAGGAGTCTGGAGCGGGAAGGTGCAGGGTGGAGGATGTGGGCATGGGGCGGACTCTGGTCCCTGATCTTCCTGCGCCCCAGCTGCTCCCTCCCTTGGGGGCTGGGCCCACAACCCCTAGGGTTGCACACAGCCCCCTCCTGGCACAGATTGGGGTCTGCCAGGCACCGTGCCAGCCCAGCCACCCGCCCCGGCCCAGGGATTTCATTTGGTTAATATATTCCCCGGAAAGAAGTCCATAAATAAGCAGCGCTTGGGTGGCCCCTCATCTCGCTCTTGGAACGAAGGTGTCAGCTTAACGAGCCGAAGCCCTCAGCCTGATTAACCAGCCGCTGCTCCCGCTAAGAGGGTGCGGAGCGGAGTGATTGATCTAACGAGCTCGTTACACTCAGCGGCTTTGCAGGGTGCTGCCGGCCCAGGGGCGCACGCCTGCTTTATTTATTGCCCTAGGACCTGGCCGACGGGCAGTGGGGTTCACTTCTTCCACGGGAGGCTTTATCCTGCTTCCTCCTCCCCCGTCCCCCACCGCGGCGCCTGGCCACCCTCCGCGGCCACTGGCCTGGCTGTGCCCGGGCTGGGGGGACAATGACGGTGCCAGTGCCGATGCCATGAGGTGCCAAGCTTCCACATGCTGACGCCAGCCCCAGGGCAGCCTGGGTCCCCAGAGACGCTTTTCCACCGGCCCCCCAGAGTGGAGTCAGTTCAGGAACATTGGAGCGGATCTGGAGGGTCTGAGCCCCAGCCCCGTGCCGGCATCACACAGAGAGCTCAGCACCGCGCCGCATCAGGCCCTGTCGGTCTCCGTGGCCAGGCCACGGGCAGCCCTGGCCGCCCCCCCAGCCCCCGGCCCCAGCAGCGAGAGCAGGGCGGATCACCGGGCCCCAGGGGTGAGAGCCCCGCTGCGCGGGAGGCAGCAGCAGTGACTTTCGGGGGGTGGTTTGAGAAAAGCTGGCCCTGGAGGGTCCTGTGTCCTCCAAGCGCCCAGTGGCTGGTGGCCCAGGCAATCTGCTGATCCCCCCGACCATGGGCTTGAGGGGCCGCATGCCACCAGCCATCTGGGCAGGCCCCTCCCTGGGGCTGGGGGGGGGCTCAGCGTGGGCCCCTCGTGCTCCCTGAATGGGGGAAGCGGGGCAGCAGCGGGGTCCGCCGTGAGGCGCTGGCCTGGCCCTTGCCAACCCTGGCGCCAGGACCAGGTCTCGCTCCCTGTCCTGAGCCATGTGGCACTGCAGCACCCCAGGGTGCCTCCTGGATGGGCAGGGGAACAGGGGGGTGTCTCCCCCCCTCCCTGGCCACATGGTTCCCTCTCCCAGCAGGACGGGGACCCCTGTGTTCCCACCTGCTCCCCACCTCTGCTCTAGAGAGCTGTGTGGGGCAGGCCGGGGCTCTGGGGCAGTGGGGCTACGTGGGTGCCTCTGGGAACAGGCTTTGGAGCCAGACAGGCCCCTCCCAGAAATGCAGCCTGCTCTGGGGTGGGCCGTGGCAGCCTCTCGTGGCAACTGGGAGCTAGGAATTCTGCCAGGAGAGGTGCCAGGGTTTTGGCGCTGTCACCCCAGGCCAGAACCCAGGCCCAACGGATGAGGCGGACACCAGCCAGAGCCCCGTCTGCAATCTCATCACACTCCTCTGTCTGGCCTCATCAGCCCCCTGCAAGCTCCCCTGGAGCAGGTCTCCTATCCTGGAGGAGCTGGGCCAGAACATTCTCCCCATGGCACAGGTAGGGAAACTGAGGCAAGGAGGCTAACAATAGTGTCTGTTTCTTCTAGTGCGCTTTTCATCAGTAGAGCTCAGAGCCCTTCCCAGGCTGTAACAGGTTGATCCTCATGCACCCCGGGGAGGCCAGGCAGGGCTGTCAGCCCCTTTGCATGGAGGGGAAACCGAGGAACAGAGAGGCCTAGTGCCTTGCCCCATTCACACAGGAAGTCCATGACTCTCAGGGAATTGACCTGTAGCTCCTGGGCTTAGGCACTGGGCCGTCCTTCCCGCTCAAGGGCACTTCTGGGAAGAGAACCAGGAGTCCTGACACCGCAGCTGTGCATTACCCCCTCCTGTCGCCCCTCCAGCCTTCGCTCACTCCCTTGGGTAGCCCCAAGCCAGACCCCATCCCCCCCCCACAGAACTGCCCCCCACTCTCCTGCCAGCTCTGCCCTGGTGACGCCTCCAGGGTTTGGCGCTGGGGCCACCCCCTGCTGGGGAAGGGGTTAATCAGCAGCCAGGGGGCGGGTAATAAATGGCTGTTATCTCGCTAATGAGCTGACATTAACTAGAGCCCAAGGTCCTGGGAGAAGCCGCTGATTCAAGGGATGCCCCCATGAGCTGGCGCTCGTTAAACCCGTGTTCCTCCCTGTGTGCCCAGGCCCTTCCCACTCCCTGGGGCGGCTCGGTGCCAGGCTCCCCCTGCCCCCTCCACGGCCAGCGCTCAGAGCAGCCAGCCCTGGCCTGGGCCGGGGGAGCCCTCTGTGGACAAATACGGGTAGGGACGTCTTGGGCTCGTTCAGGATGAATGGCACTGCCACATCGGGGGAGGGGGCGCTCCACCCACCCACCCACACACACACACTCTCTCTCTGCTGGGGCGTGGACAGCCCCCCCCTCACCCATACAAGGGTGTGGGGGGAATCTCCTGGAAACAGCAGGAGTGAGGAGTCCTTTGTGCTGGGGCGGGGGTGGGGGGGGGTCTCCCTGGGAGCGGGTGGGGGGGGGAGGGGAGTGGTCAGGGCTGCAGGTAGGGAGACAGAAAATTCTTTGCCAACTTTCCTGGCAAGTGATGTGAGTGGATCAGAGGCAAATAGTGACAGACAGACTGTGTGTGTGTGTGTGTGTGTGTGTGTGGGTGTGTGTGGGGGTGTGTGTGTGGGGGTGTGTGTGTGTGTGTGTGGGTGTGTGTGTGGGGGTGTGTGGGGGTGTGTGTGTGTGGGGGTGTGTGGGTGTGTGTGTGTGTGTGGGTGTGTGTGGGTGTGTGTGTGTCCCATGAGCCCGTCCTGTCGGACAGGACCCCACAGCAGCGAGAAGTGCTTCACTCTCATCACTGAGCTGCGGTCACCTCTGGGGTGGAGTGCTGCCCCGTTGTATGTACGGCTTGATCCCCCACCCAACTGAAATGCAGCACCTCTGCCTGTGCTGGGCCCTGGCCCTGGCCCTGGCCCTGGCCCTGGCCCTGGATACACCGGCGCTGGCCACGGGTAGAGACGGGCCATCGGGCGGGGAGGGGCAGGGCTCTGCAGTGGCACCGAGGATTCTCTCTCTCGGGTGTGTGGCTGGCTGGCTCTGGCTCACACCCCCGGGTCTAGCTGATGCTCTGTGTGGGGTGGGGAGGGAATTTTCCTGCAGCTCAGACTGGCAGAGGCCTTGGGGGTTTGTCTCCTTCCTCTGCAGCATGTGGGTCACTTGCCAGGTTCATCTGGGTGTATCTCACATTAGCATTGCCCTGCCATGGCGGGGGCCTCAGGCACTGGTGCCCTCGCTCCCTCCTCTCCTCTGCCTGTGGCACATCACGGGCTGTCTCCTGTGGGTCTCATTTCTGTGGGTAGGTTCGTGGGGGGCGGTGGGGGATACACTGGGTGATCCCCACCGGCCTCAAACAGCTGGGTATGTCGATGATGCAGCAGACGCCCCGCGGGGTGGCTGGCCTGGGGCTGTGGACTGGTGCCCACGGGCCTCGCGTGAGGGGGCTAAAGACGGCAGCGTGGACGTTTGGGCTGGGCCTGGAGCCCTGGAAATCCTGATGGGGGCGGGTCTCAGCCTGGGCTCCAGCCAGACCCCCAGCGCCACACTGCCGTTGTTGGCTCCGCAGCCCAGCCCAGCTGGCCCAGCTCGGAGACCCGGTGCTGCGGGGTTTTTATTGTGGTGTGGACATACCCTGTGAATTTGAGCTTGGTACCTTTACCCGCTGGGCCAGCCCCCCTTGCTCTGTCCAGCAGGGACCCACTGGCCCCTGCGCCTACAGGGGATCCGGTCTCCAGGGCCCCTCAGTGACTAGGATTTTATTTCGAACGTGTGCGGTGAGGTACAGACAGCCCCTGCCCTGTCGCCTGCCGGCTGCTATGATTTGTATTGCAGCAGCGGCTACTGGCCCGGTGAGGGGAGCGGGGGACTCAGGCCCTGCTGGGCAGGGTGCTGCATGGACCACGGCCTGAACCCCACGGCAGGTGGGTCTGAGGTGCCCAAGAGGCAGGTGAAACATGGGAGTGAGGACAAGGACAAGGAATGGCAGGGTCCCAGCTCGCTGCTCGCCTGGCACGTTCAGCCAGCACCCCGGACTGGCGAGGGAGTTTTCCCGGGGGCAAGGGAGCTGATGGCTGGAAGTGCTGGGCGCCCATGGGCCTGGTGTGGCAGAGAGAGGTCTGGAGAGGGGGCTGCATATGAGGGGCTGCATGGTGCCCACAGGGGAGGGGGGCTGGGCTGAGAACAGCGGGTACCTGGGGCACTGAGCTGCCCACTCGTCAGGCACAGGGGAGTCCCCGCCCCAGTCCTGGGAGGGGAACTCATCTCTGTCCTGGCTCGCAGGGACCAGCGGACTTCTCACATGCTCTGGGGCTGGTTCCTGGCTCCCAGCCGATCTCCAGTAACTTCTCACCTCTTCATTTCCTCACAAATCATTGCAGGGCTGGCGGTTTATTTACCTTCCCCACCGGCTGCCGGGGCTTCCCAGACTCCAGAGATAGCAGGGACCCAGCGGGAGGCAGCGCGGAGAGGAGGGGCAGCAGCCCAAGGCAGACTCCTAAACCACAGGCCTGGCTCCCCGGAGGTGCCCAAGGCCGCTGGAAAGGCAGCAGAGTCAGGGATCTGTTTAGCTGACCGGTGAGTGGCAGCGTGGCCTAGTGGGCTGAGCACTGAGCTAGGAGCCAGGGCTCCTGGGGTCTCCCCACAGCTAGTCGATGACCCTGACCAGCCTCCCGGGGGGAAGAAATATGTGGACTGCACTGTGCACACGCCCACGGCTGGCTCTGCCCACGACTCCACAGGGCCTGATCTCAGCCGTCCGTTCAAGGGTTACCTGGCAAAGGCTGGAGAGTGACTCATGGAGCAGAGTGGGGGGGCACAGGGCAGCTCTGCAGAGCCAGTGCCAGAGAGCAGCCTAGGGTCACTGGAATTCACGCCGGCGGGTCCGGCTGGGCCAGGCACTGACCGCCGGGAGCCGGGCACTGGCAAACTCCCGGGACGTGTCTCTGCCGATGCCCCTCACTCCCGATCCGCAGCCCCTGCTAGTCTTGTCCTTGGTCCCTGCTCCCCACCCCAGAGCTGTGCCAATGAGCCACGTTCCTGGAGAAAGACTCCTCGCTGGGGGCTGGGTCACCTGGCTGGGACCATGGTTCCCCGCCCAGGAAGCTGTGCTGGGGGCAGTGGCCATGGTAGGGCGGACAAAGACCCCTAAGGATGGTACAGGGAAGGGACCGTGGCAGGTTACCCAGCATCTCTGGGCTCAGGTGGAGCTCAGGCCTCGGGCCATGTGGCCTGGGGGCTAGTTTGTGGTCATGCACGTTCTGGGGGGCTGGGGGTTTGCTCTCGAACTCCTGTCAGTCCTTGGCTGCCTGGGAACCGGGGGTGGTGTTCGGGCTGAAATCCCTGAAAGAGGGGACTTACCTGCATGCTCCTTGCGACCACCTCTGTGCCAGGACTGGGGCGTAAGAAAGCAGCACTAAGAAAACCCCCAGACTCCACGTCACTCATGGCCCCTCTAATGGGAAACTGACCTGCAAGGCCCTGACAGCTGCTGCCACTCGGCAGAGGGGCGACAACGTGGCCAGGAACTCAGCACTCATCCTGTCTGCACGCTGCTCTCCCCATGCGGCTCCCAGCCGGGTGTCCCCTGCTCCGGCGCGGGGTTCCCGGCTCAGTGAGCCTGCCCGCTGGGGAGCCCTGCATCGACCGGGGCTTTTTAGCCTGTATCCCCGTCCCAGACCTACCCTGGGCCGTGACACCTGCTGCCGCCCAGGATCCAGAAGCTCAAGGCTGCACACACGGCAGCTCTCTCATGGGCCTGGCCTGGCTGGGGCTGGGGGCTGGGGCTGGCGGGGGGAGGGGCCGGCTCCCGATTGCTTTCACTTCTTGCAATCCCCAGTGTTCGGTAGCGGCCAGGTGCCGTCACTCCCGGCGTGATGGATGGGGAAGCCGGCTCCCTCCTTCCTGAGCTGGGAAATGAAGCTAATCAGACCCCAGACACCTCAGTCCAACTCTGATCTGATTAACGACCCCGCAGCCTCCAAACTCATCAGCCCGCCTGGCATCTATCAAGGCCTGGGAGCCTCCCCTGCCGCTGGCTGCCTTGTCAATGGGATTCTCATCTGCGTAGGCCCGGGGACCCATCTCTCCTCCTGCCCCCTTGTTCTCCTCAACCTCCTGTCCCTGCCCCCTGCCTGCGGAGCCAGCTGTTCCCAGCTGTGTTTGCAGTGGGAGCCCTGAAAGGGCCGTTCTGGGATTGCCCAGCTGGGGATGAGGATTCACAGAGGGGTCTGCCCTGGGGAAGGGCTGCCTCGGGCTGGGGGGCCCGGGCACTGGGCTTGTGAGCAGGGTCACCTCGGAGCTCGGCTGCCCTGCAGGAGAATTTGCTCCCCTCGGCCGGCTTTCGAACCTGCTCTTTCCAAATCTCCTCCCGCTTGCAGGGTTCCAGCCGTGTCCTCTCCCCAGCGAGCGCCAGGGCCGGGCTTGGGGCGAATCCATCGGATCCCGGACCTGGGTGCTAGCCCAGTGGATGACTTGCTGGCCTGTACCACCCGCTTTCCCCAGCTGTTGGGGCAGAGCAAGGATGAACCAGGGGGTTTGATGGGCTGAGGCCCCAGTCTCTGGCCTCTGCCCTACACAGGAGACTCTCCCTCCACGCCGCCCCCCAGCCAGTGTAACCACAGGAGAGGGGGCCCACACAGAGCACTTCATGAGGGTCCTGTCTCAGGGTGTAGCCAAGGTGGAGCAAGGCAGGAGAGAGAACCAGGCCAGCCCCCCGCCACCAGGCAGTGGGTCTCCCCTCGCAGGCAGGGCTTGCTGGGGGCACCTCCCTGGAGTGGCCAGAAAATGGAGCTCCCGGACAAATGTGCAAAACAAATTTGATCCCAAATCAGGACGAAAAAGTCAAACTGAACATTGCGCGGGAAGTGAAATGTGGGTGGAGCCCTGGGCTGGGTCCGGGGAGACGTTTCCTTGCAATGCCCTGGCCGGGCTTTCCTCTCAGCTTTGACCCCTTTGTTGTTTCAGACAACGTGTCTCTGACACGAAGGAGATCCCGCCGTGTTCCAGGCAGGGCAGAACGCTGCCTCCCCGTTTCTCCCGTCAAAATCAGGAGCGATTTCATGGGGGAAAACCGGGTTTAATCCAAATGGCATTTCCCAACGGAAACCAGTGGCCCAGGCTGCTATCGCCCTGGCCACTGGTATCATCGGGGGTGGAGATGGCTCCCACCGGCGGCCATTTGCCATCTCTGGATGGCACAGCCGGCCCCACTGAACTGCTCCTGAGCTGCTTCCCCTGGAGAAGGAGGTTCAGCCGGCACCGTGTCTGTGCTGGGGGGCTGCGGGAGTGGGTCATTCCCGCTTGCAGCATGGAGCTGTAGGGAATGCTGCCCGCTAGTGCCCCACTCGGGATGGCACCAGTCTCTTCCGGGGGTGGGGGGGAGGTGACTAGACAGAAAATTGGGGGGGGCCTAGGCCCACCCCTTGCCACAAGGCCCCATCACTCTCCATGACCCTGCCCCTGTTGCTCCTCTGGTAAGTGCAGGCTCTGTTGAGAATCGCCCCTTGTCAACTGTTGGGAATGGGCCACATCCATCCTGATTGAATTGGCTTCGTTAGCACTGACCCCCCTTTGGTAAAGCAACTCCCATCTTTTCATGGGTGTATATTTATATCTGCCTACTGGACTTTTCACACCATGCATCTGATGAAGTGGGGTCTAGCCCACGAAAGCTTATGCCCAAATCAATTGGTTAGTCTCTAAGGTTCCACAAGGACCCCTCATTGTTTCTGCTGATACAGAGTAACCCAGCTCCCTTCTGAAACTTCTCCCCACTCGAAGGCCCGGCCCCCTGGCCAGGTTGGAGGCTGGAAGCCAGAGTCAGACAGTGGGGCAGGTTTCCCCATTCCCCACCTGGGCTCAGGTTACAGCCTCAGGTATTTTTCCTAGGAGCCTCCGGTCTTCAGTGAAACTTCCAGGTCAAATCCGCCCTGCTCCCTGCTACTCACAGACCTGTTCTGGGCACCACCAAAAATGATACAAAGCTGCCGCCCCTGACTCAGTTTGAACAGTCCCTCCAAGATGTGTAGGCCAACTGCCTTGCGGGCATTACCCCAGGAGCCAACCTTGGCAATCCAGGGAGAGAGCCAATACTCATAACTTCAACTACACAAATGCTACATGCATCCAAACAGCAGAATCATACCCAGCAAACCAGACCCTCCTCAGAGACAGCTTACAGACCACCTGCTGTACAAGATTCATTGCAAATATAGAATGGTGGTTGCAACAATGATCTATACAGTCATAGTTTAATCAGGGAATGTCACACCTGTCCTCGGAGGTTAAGAAGAACAGTTTTTCTCTCTCCTCCTTGTAACAACCTTTTATGTACTTGAAACGGTTTTCATATCACCTTCCAGTCTTCTTTTTTTCCAGCCTAACCAAACTCCAGTTTTCCAATCTTCCCTCATAGGTCATGTTTACTAGACCTTTAATTGGTTGTGTTGTTATTTCCACCTTGGGCTCCTCCACACACCACAGCTCTACCAATGCCCCTCACTCCTGGCTCACAGTCCCCTGCTAGCCCAGATCTCCCCCCTACCCCACAGCTCTGTCAGTGCCCCTCACCCCTGACCCACAGTTCCCTGGCTGGAAGAGATGTATGCCCACAGCCAGCCCTGTCATGTCTATACAGTGAAGTGGCAAAATTTGCAGATGATACAAAACTACTCAGGATAATTAAGTCTAAAGCCGACGGTGAAAAGTTCCAAGGGATCTCCCAAAACTAGGTGACTGGGCAATAATATTGCAGATGAAATTCACTGTTAATAAATGCAAAGTAATGCATGTTGGAAAACATAATGCCAGCTACACATATACAATGATGGGGTCTAAATGGGTCTAAATTAGCTGTTCCCACTCAAGACAGATCTTGGCGTCATTGTGGAAACATCCACTCAATGTGCAGCGGCAGTCGAAAAAGTGAACAGAATTTGGGAAACATTAAGAAAGGGATAGATAATAGGACAGAAAATATGATGTTGCCTCTGTATAAATCCATGGTAGGCCCACACTGTGAATACTGTGTTCAGATGTGGTCGCCCCATCTCAAAAAAGATCTATTGGAATTGGAAAAGGTTCAGAAAAGGCCAATAAAAATAATAAGGGGTCTGGAACAGCTTCCATATGGGGAGAGATTAATAAGACTGGGATTGTTCGGCTTGGAAAGGAGACGACTAAGGGGGGATAGGATAGAGTCTATAAAAACATGACGGGTGTGGTGAAAGTGAATAAGTGCTGGGGTCACCAAATGAAATTAATGGGCAGCAGGTTTAAAAGAAACAAACAGAAGTATTTTTTCACACAGTGCACAGTCAACCTGTGGAACTCCTCACCAGAGGATGTTGTGGAGGCCCAGACTATAACAGGGTTCAAAAAAAGAACTAGATACATTCATAGAGGATAGGTCTGTCAATGGCAATTAACCAGCATGGGCAGGGGTGGTGTCCCTAGCCGCTGTTAGCCAGAAGCTGGGACTGGGCGACAGGGGATGGGTCACTGGATGATTCCCTGCTCTGTTCATTCCCTCTGGGGCACCTGGCACTGCCCGCAGTCAGCAGACAGGAGCCTGGGCTGGATGGACCTTTGCTCTGACCCAGACTGGCCGGTTTTTTGGTTTTAGTTCTGAAGAGCAGCAGAGCGAAGCCCCTTTACTGGCTCCTCACCTGCAAACCACAGCACCTTGTTTTTTAGCCTCAGTTAAACATATAAAAATTGATGGCAATGGCTCCGTCCATCCCCTCGCCCCCAGGTCGGTGAAAAGGGGCTGGGAACAAAGGCCGCCACCCCACACGCTTCTGGCTCTCCCCCTCTCTGGGTTATTAACCAATCCCTCTGCCTAGAGTTCTCTCAGCCCTGCCCGTCCTGGTATATCGGGGAGACGTGCTGGGGGAGGGGAGGGAGACGGGCTTTCGAGCTCCAGGGAGCCTGAAGCAGAGCTTGGGGGCCCACCGAAGCATGTTGCTCTCCCCAGCAGAAGTGGACCCAATCCCCTCCCCCTCCTTGTCTCTTACAATCCGGAGCCGGGTCTAGGAAAGTGCCCTGTCTACACTAGCACCCCAGCATCACTCTGGGGGGTGGGGAAACTAGCGCAGGAGGTCAGTGTGGACAGTGCCACGCAGCTCCTGCCACTCCTGGGGGGAGTTTATTGATGACAGGGGGAGACCTGGGTCCCATCGGCACAGAGCGGCAGCAGGCGGGGTTAGCCCTCTAGCGTACACATGGCAGAAGGGATAAAAACCAGTTCTAAACCAATTTAAGGACATTCACACAAGAGTTTGCCCCGCCTCTAAGAGAAGCTGGGAGTGGAGGCCAGAGGGTGGATCATTCCATAACTGGCCTGTCCTGGTCACTCCCCCCGGGACCCCTGGCCAGGCCCTGTGGGCGGACAGGACACTGGCCTGGGGGACCCTTGGTCTGGCCCTGTCCTGGGAGAACCAGGCTGGTGAACATCACGTTCCTGCTGGGCTCCCTGTCACAGAATCCCCGGGGCGATGCTCTGGAACTGCTCCCAACGAAGCCAGTCTGGGAAGAAGCTTCTTCTCTGTGAACAGCCTGTCTCCAGGGCTGGGAGCTTCACAGCTTCCACCTTCCTGGGTCTGACCTCGGAGCATTCAGCACCTTCTGCCCCTCCGTGTGCTTCCCCCAGCGAGCCCAGCCAGCCGGGGTCCTGGGGAAGCCTGTGGGTCTGCACCCCAACTCCGCAGTCAGACGTGACTCTCAACCAGCCAGTAACACAGAGGTTTATTAGATGACAGGTATCTGGTCTAACACAGACCTTACAGCAAATGTGAACCCTCAGCTGGATCCATTTTGGGGGGCAGGGAGCCAGATAGCTCCTCTGCCCTTCCCTGCCTGACTCCAGCCAGCTTCAGACTGAAACCCACCCTCCAGCCCCTTCTCCTTCTTTCCTTTGTTTTCCGGGTGGGGAGATCACCTGACCTTTCTCTGACAGTTTCAGCCGACACCTTGCAGAGGGGAAGGGCCAGGCCCTAGACAGGGCGTCGGCTACTTAATTCCACTGTCTCTCTGCTCTGCACCAACTACACACCCTTATCCCTCCACATAGACACTCCAGAAATGCACAGGGGAAACTGAGGCTCCCACAGGGTATTTCCACTGCATCATACTCCCCCTCCCCCCTCTGCACGGAGCCCTGAGTGACCGGGGCAGGTGTTTTCCAGGGGAGGCCCCGGGCCCGCCGAGTTCGGGGCTGCCCGGGAGCAGGACTCGCGGGAGCCCCCGTTTCCCACGGTCTCTCCACAGGCAGCCTGGGCCGGTGTCCGCCCCTCCCCGGTCACACAGCCGGCGGGAGTCCGCCGAACGCCTGGCTCCGGAGTCATTTCCCCTGATCCGCTAGGGGGTAATTTAGGCCTTTGCAAGGGAAATGAGCGTCGGGATCAAAGGTGACCCCCCCGCCCCGAAAGTCAACAGCGGGAATTGCCTGAGGGCCCGGGCAAGGCGCGTGTGAGAGGAAGAGAAACAGACAAGGGCGGGGTGTGAGCGGAGCCCCCGGCCAGGGGGTCGGGAGAGGCCGGAGCTCAGGACACCCGCGTACCCGCCGCGGGGAATCCGGAGCCGGAGAGGGGTGCGGCGTGGGGGAGCGGAGAGTGGGTGTGTGGGGACGACAGACCAGCCCCTGGCGCGCTCCGGACGGGTCCTGGCTCATCCCGTCGCCTTAGCTGGCCGAGTGAAGCAAGCGAAGGCGAACGGCTGGGCTCGGAGTGGGGGTCCAGGACGGACCTCGCCCCTCGGAGGAGCCAGCCTGGGGGTGGGGGCAGCGGGGCAGACACCTGCTCTCTCCCCAAAGCAGAAGCAGCTGCTCCTACCGCCAGCCCGGCTCCTCCAGGTCAGGCGCGCGCCGGCTTTCCGTTCACACGGGATCGGCACCGGATTAGACCGATTCCTGCCTTACTCGCCGTGGAAAGCGTCGCTGCATGGTCAGCTCGGGGCCTGGGAACTTATGGGGCGGGGGATGCGTTGTTCCCACCCCCGCGGGCGACTCCCAGCACCCAGCCCAGACACCGGCAACCGAACCGATTTCGCTCCAGCTCCCGGCCTGGAACCGGCGTGTGGCCCGTGCCCAGGAACTGGGCTGTGCCTGATCCACAAGGGATGGATAAACACCTCCCCCCCCGTGACACGCGCAGACTCCTCTCTAGTGCTGCTGGAGGGTGGAGGTCGGGGCTGGGCGAGGGGCAGGGGCTGAGAGGGGCTGGGCGAGGGATCGGGGTTGGGCGAGTGGGTTGCGCAACATATTTGGGGTCTCTATTTGCAACATAGTTGAGAGCTAACCCCCCTCCATCCCCGGTAACACCGGGCGAAGCGCCGTGGAGCACCCGGCGAGTCGTTTCTCGTTTCTCGCCGGGTCCCGTTGCCTGCCGGGAGGTCTCAATTCGGATTGAAATGTCACCCCGATTCGGATTGGAAATTCGCGGGATTTGTTTTGTGTTTGACATTCCCCGCGCTGGTTCGTGTCTCGCCCCAGGCCGCGGCCAGCTCGGATCCGACCCCCGAGAGCAAAAGGCACCGCGCCCGCCCGCCCCGGTCCCTGCCCCTGGGGATCGTGGCCTCGGTATAACGGGCCCGGGTCAGGCCCCGAGCCGCCCCCCGCCCCGCTGTTCGCATTTCACCTGCCCTGAGTCTCCGGATCCCGCCTCCTCCATAGTGGAGTTCGGCTCGGATCCGACCCGCAGAGGGAGACCAAAGCCCGGGGGCAGCGGCGAGGGGCCAAGGAGAACCCGGGAGCAAAGGGGAGATGAACCCAAAGCGCCCTGTGTGGAGGCTGTCCGGGGGCGGGGGAAGGGGAGCGGAGGGGGTGGGTGGGTTTGTCCAGAGGCGGGAGGGGGAGGCGGGAGTGAGGCTGTCCAGAGGCGGGGGGAGCCGGGGAGGGGGATCGTGGGGCGGGGGGTTGTTCGGGGGGTGGAAGGAGCCAGAGCAGGACGGGGAGGAGAGAGGAAGGTGACTGCAAAGAAGCCGCTCGAGCGGCGAAACTTTCCCTCGCCGGGGCCCGTCCCGGCCGGAGGTTGGCGGCGGAGCCGCGGCAGGTGCGCTCGGGCGGGCGGCGAAGGCGCCGTGGGGCCGGGACCCCCGCAGCAGAGACGGGGCTCGCCCTGGGCGGAGCCGCGGACGGTCCCGTGTGGAGTGACGCCGCCGCGGGGAAGCAGCGAGTCTGCGGGGTTGGGGAGGCCGAGGGGCTGCAGGGGGCCGGGCCGCGCAGCCCCATGGAGAAGTCCAAGAACTTTCGGATCGACGCCCTCCTGGCCGAGGAGCCCCCACGGCCCGTGCCGAGCGCCTCCCCGCGGGGACTGAGCCCCGGGAGCTCGGCGGGGAGCCCCGGCTCCTGTGCCCGCACCGAGACGCCCTCTCCCCGTGCGCCCCAGGGCACGGCCCCGCTGCCTGCCCCGGGATTCATCCCCAAGCCCGGCTTGCTGCACCTGACCCCTCCCGGACTGAGCTCCCTGCCGGCCCTGTACCCGCCCCCCCTGTACTCGATCGGGGCGCTGGGGGGCCAGCCCCCGGCTTTCCCGTATCCCAGCTTCGCCCACCTCTCTCAGCCCGGCCCGGAGCACCTGAAGGCCGCGGGCGTGGCTGGCTCGTTCCCGCTGGAGCACTGGATCCGCGCTGGGATGATGGTCCCGCGGCTCTCGGACTTCCACGGTGAGTAACAGCCGGATCCCCGCGGGAAAGGACCCCCCCGCTCTCGTGCGCCAGCTCCCAGCCCCCCTGCTCGCGCTCGCCGCGGGGCAGAACCTGGGAGCTGGCGGCTCTGGGGAGGGTTTTAGGCCGAAGGCGGAGGTAGGAAGATGGGAATCGCGCCGGGGAAACCGGTGTAAAAACCCGGCCAAACGCGCTGATCAGGGCGCGGGGAACGTCTCTCTCCCCTGGTCCCCCCTACTGCTCCCCGGCCCGCCTCCCCGAGGGCTGCCGCCTGCCCAGCGCGGCTCCGAGCCAGTGCCAGGCCCAGGAATACCGGGAAGTTGGAGAGTTTGGGGAGCCGGGGGTGCTGGGGGTCAGTGTCGGCGGTTCCCCTCGGGGAGGTTCTTCCTTGGGGACGCGAGGGGGGTGCAAGGCACCAGCGTCTCTAGGGTCTGCGTGCGCTCTGCGCCCCAGGGTCCCGGGCCCGGAGAAACAGAGCGTGGAAACTCCGCAGGGCCGCCGAGGCCTCGGAGACACGACCCCGCCCCGCGCACCCGGAGCCCGGCTGGTCCCGAGTCGCGGCCCGGATCCCTCAGCCTCAGGGCACGGGAAGGGGGCTGCGCGGTGGTCGGGGCTTTGCTCCGGATTTAGCAACATCCGTATAAACGAGTTTCGGATCACAACGGAGCCCGCAGCGGAGCAGAGGTCGCTCCTGGGGCTGCGAAGAGCCGGTCTCGGCACAGAGGGTTCGGTGCGGCCATCTCCGTGATCCGGCCGCTTCTCCTGGAGCCCGGGACAAGCTGTCAGCCCCGCCGCGTTTCCTGTGGGTCCCCTGCGGCTCCCCCACCCAGCGGAGCCGGGCCCAAAGTTACCCCCTCCCCCGCCTCCTCTCTCTGGTGTCCTGGGGCCCACAGGGCCACAACAACCCCGCAAAGAGCAGCGCCGTGAGCCCGCCCTGCTCCTTGGTCCGTTCCTCCCGCCTTCGGTCGGACCAGGGGTCCCCGCCGAGACAGACAGACAGACAGCGGGGGGGGGGAGGAGTAGATGGAGCGGGTTACCGGGATAAAGAGATCGATTAAAATAGTCAGATTTTTACACTCTAATCTACCTATCTATCCCTACACACCCCTTCTATCTATCCATCCTCATCCACCCCCTCTATCTATCCATCTCATCCACCTATCTGGACCCCCATCCACCTATCTATCTATCCCTACACACCCCTTCTATCTATCCATCTCATCCACCTATCTGGACCCCCATCCACCTATCTATCTATCCCCACACACCCCTTCTATCTAATCTATCTATCTATCTATCTATAACCCTATCACCACTCCTTCTCTCTGTCTATCCCCATCCACCTATCTATCCCCACACACCCTATCTATCTATCTATCTATCTATCTATCTATCTATCCCCACACATCCCCTCTATCTATCCATCCCATCCACCCCCTCTATCTATCTATCCATCCCCCTCCAGCCCCTCTCTCTGATTTCATAGCCCGGCAGAGGATCGGGGAAGGACGTTTAGACGGACCGAGGGGGATGGGGGGCCCCGGGCTCTGCCTTGCGAGCTGCCGCCGGCACATTTTCAAAACGTTTGGGTCCAAGAGAATTCAAGGGAAATTACACAGACTCGAAATGAAATGACCCGCGACAGGAGCGAGCAGCGGAAGGTCGGGGTGGAAGGACAGGCGGGCAGACGGGCACAGCGCGGAGTGGCTCGGGACAGGGAGGGTCCCGCGGAGAAATCGCGAGGCGAGTTTGCGCCTCCGCCCGCAGTTTTCTCTTCCCGGTTGCCATGAGCGGCGCCTTGCCAGCAACCACGAATTGTCCGGCGCCCCGACAGCCGCGGGACCCGCCCTGCGGGTGGGGCCGGGCCGGGGGTCCCGGTCACTGCGCCTCGGCCGGGGGACGCGGAGCCCCGGAGTGTCCAAATCCGCACGGGGTGGCGCGTGCCTTTGACAGCGAAATCCGCAACGAAACCCGACCGGGCCCTTCTGGACAGAGCCCCCGGAACCCTCCGGGCCACAACCCGCCCCGGGCTGGGTCCCTCCGAGTCCTGAGGGCGGGAGCGGGGCCAGCTTCACATCCCAGAACCGAAACATTTTCCTGCAATTCCCCATTTTCCGTCGCTGCCCCGGTCCGTCTCCTGGGCCAGGCAGCGCCAGGGAAAACCCTCTTTCCGAGCCCCCCAGCCGGCGGTTCTGTGCCCCCGGGAAGAGAAATTCCGCCCAACCAGCGGATTTACCCGGGCTGAACCGCCTCCTTCCTGCGTAACAACTGAAACGACCGTCGGGGTGGGGTGCGAATGCCCCCCACGTGCTGGGGGGGTGGGTTCCTGCTGTTCCCAATTTAGGGAGGGAAGAGAACTGCGAGGCTCCAGGTACGGGACGTTGCGATCGCTGCGTTACTGCGCATTGACAGCGTCCTGCACCGCACCGCACCGTTGGACCAGGGGCCTGGCAGCCTCTCTGGGACCCTGCGTTGGCTTCAGCCGCTGCCCCCACCAGGCTCCGGGCCTGAAAGTCCCGGCTTTCGTTTCGAATTAAAGCAAAGCTCTTCAGGAGGCAGAGGCGGGTCATTGGGGGGTTCCGCTCCCCCATAGCCTCACCTACCGTGAACCCACTTTCCGGCCTCGCTCCCGAGCCGGTCCCCGACCGCAGCACCCCCAGGACTCGACGCGAACCGTTAATGTCCGTCCCGCCCCCGAGCGTGTATCCAGCGCAGCACGGCCGGCCGGCACACGCCTGGTCAGTTCCTTTCCCTGCGCCGGGGCTTTGCGCCTGGTCCCCGTGTGAACGGGTCCCGCCGCCGAGGGGTAATTCGGCGTGCGGGTCGCTCTGCCCCTCCCTGACGCAGGTTTCAGGCGCAGCCAGTTCCGGTTTCACGGGAATGGGGGTCGGTCGGTTCGTGGCGATCACAGCGCCCGGTTCAGGAGAGGGGCGGGGGGAGCTCTGCCCCCACCCCGGGGGTCTGCGGGGCCAGCAGTGGCCCGGGGCTGGTTGTCCGCAGAGTTGTTCAGACCTGAGTTTCCTGCACGGAGCCAGCCTGAGCCTGCGGGAACCCCCGCCACCCAAGGGCCGCGCATCCCGGGCCATTCACACTGAGCGCCACCGGGGGGGCCGTGTCCTTTCCTCCCCGCGAGCCTAGCTGCGCTCCCAGGGCCCGATCCTGGGTCTCAGCGCAGCGTGTCCCCGCGTGTCTCTCCGGCCTGGGCGCGGCCCCTGGGAACGGGTGTGAAACCGGCGTGTCTGACCCCGAGACCGGCAGTAACCCGCGGCCCGCGCTCACTTTCCCTTCCGCTTTCCCTGCGGCCGCCTCCGGGGCCGGGTACGAAGCGCCGAGAATCCGCCCGCCCCCGCGCCTTAATCATTAACCTGGCGGCGGGGCCCACCGGTTCCTCCAACAACCTCCGGGGCCGGCCTGGCTGGGGGGCTCCCACGGCGATGCCGGAGCCACGCGGGCCCGGTGGGGGGAGTCACTAAATGTCCGTGCTTTAAACACACTCACCTGGGCAGGCCGGGAAGGGGGGACCCCGGGACTCCGGCCCAGAAGCTGCGGCCAGGCCGGCAACGCGAGCAGGGGGAATTGTGTCCAACCTCCGGCATAGGGCAGAGACTCGGCCCCTCACCCCCATCTCCAGAGCGGAGCTTTCACCCCCCAGTCAGTGATGGGGACCCCCACCCCCCTAACTCGCAGCATCAGCCACAAAGGGGCCGATCCCCAGGGGGGGGAATCAGTGGAGGGGGCTGGGAAGGAGCTTAGGGGGAAGCGGGTTCCTCTCAGCCGGGTCCAGTCCCAGTAAGGCTCTGGAGCCCGGGGAGGACTCAGCCCCACGCACTGGGGTGAGGGGAAGGGGAGCAAACAGGATGTTCAAGGCCAGTTGTAGAGACTTTCTGAGCTACAAACACGCTGGTTCCGGGGAAATTCACCCCCTGCAAAGGGCCGGCACAACCCTGGGCCTAGCTGCAGGCTCCGCCCAAAGTGCCCGAGGGCGGGTGTCTCTGGAAAAGTTGCAGGGTCCCCACATCCATTGGTGCCTGGTCAGCCCCCTCACAGGGAGGTGCCTGGTGGTTTGAATCCCTGAAAGCAGTTGAGTTGAATTTGCCCAGGTGTGGGTGGAAGTGGACTGGCCACAGGCCGGATTTCAATCCCTTGAAGTGCAGCTGGAGTCTGGTGTTGTGGGGAACTTGGTTGGAGGCAGGGCGCAGACCAGCCCTGGCAGGGGCGTGATGGCCAGGAAGCTTCATGCTGATTCTCTGCAGGTCAGGGCAGGGGGGATCGGCCGGCCCCAGGAGATCTGCTCATCCTGCTCAGTGTCTGGGCCTGGCAGGGGAGCGCGTGACGTCGGCATTCGTGGCCAAGGCAGCTGGTGACTGTTGGCAGAGGTTGACCAGGCTGGTGAATTGACAGGCCACCAAGGTGACGTTGTTGGCAGATTTTGGGTGGGTTGGAGGGGACCAACGGGGGCCTGGGAGACCAGGCTGACCATGCTGATCATGAGACCCGTCCCCAAGGTGCCCAGCCCTGGTTCCTAGAGCACTGTGCCCGATGGTGGGGTGTGCCACACGCTGGAGAGTTTGTTAGAGGTTCTGGATTCTCAGGCAAAGGCCCCTTGGCTCATGTGGAGGTTTTGCCTGGGAACGGGCTGAGGGCGCCAAGGGGGCTTTTGCCCTGGGTTTCCATCAGAGCAGGAGCCAGAGGCGCTGAGCTGACCATGTGCAGAGCAGAGTCCCTTCACCCCATGGCTGGTGGGTCCCTCTTGAGGCCTGGCCACAGCAGTGAACAGGGCAGTTCCTCTTGGACGGGACCAGCCAGCTGGTGACTGGGATTGATTCCTGACGAGCATCACTTTGTAAATAGCCCCAGTCAGTGACCCCGGCTCTGCAGACCACACAGCTTGGGAAGGGACCCCATGGGTCATTTGGGACACTGGTCCTGCTCTGGTCCCGGTCCATGCGGCTCGTGAAGCTCACCCGGCCCGTGCAGGCTGGGGATGGGCCAGTTGAACGTACACTTTGAATTTTGCTTCTGAGGAACGTTCAAACTCAGGGTTCACCATTGACAAGTCTCTGTGCTGGTGACTCTCCATTCTGGGGATATTTGCAGGGAACAAATTGAAATTCAAACAAATATTCACTGGCCGTTTCTTCCCCAGTTTTTCCTGCTCTAGTTGTGACAGTAACAGAAGTGTAATTTGCCTTTGCGTATTTGCAATGACTCCTCCCCATAATGGGTCATCAGCAGGCTTTGAAGTCAGGTCCTTCAGTGCCAGAAAACAGCCCTCTACCATTGAAGCTAACAGTGAACATCAGAGCGGCCGTACTGGGCCAGACCAAACGTCCATCCAGTCCAGTGTCCTGTCTACCGACAGTGGCCAATGCCAGGTGCCCCCGAGGGAATGAACAGAACAGGGAATCAGCAAGTGATCCATCCCCGGTCGCCCATTCCCAGCTTCTGGCAAACAGAGTCTAGGGACACCATCCCTGCTCATCCTGGCTAACAGCCATTGATGAACCGATCCTCCATGAATTTATCTAGTTCTTTTTTGAATCCTGTTATAGTCTTGGCCTTTACAACGTCCTCTGGCGAGGAGTTCCACAGGTCGACTGTGCATTGTGTGAAAAAATGCTCCTTTTGTTTGTTTGAAACCTGCTGCCTATTAATTTCATTTGGTGACCCCTAGTTCATGTGTTATGAGAAGGAGTAAATAACACTTCCTTACTATCTTATTATGATTTTATAGATCTCAATGATATCCCCCCTTAGCTGTCTCTTTTCCAAGCTGAAAAGTCCCAGTCTCATTAATCCGTCCTCATATGGAAGCTGTTCCATCCCCCTAATCATTTTTGTTGCCCTTTTCTGAACCTTTTCCAGTTCCAATCTATCACTCCAGTGTAGCTCTATTGACATGCCTCAGTAGTAGGCTGTTGTCCTTTAGTGGAGCAGTCAGTAGAGTGGGACTAGTAACATACTTTACAAGCATATTAGTGAACACACCGGTACTATAGCTCTAAGGTGTTGGACCTTAATCTGTCTCAAGTTTCCATTCTAGCTGATAGGAATATATATTTCTATATCTGCATCCCAGGTCTGTCCTTACCCATGTAGCTCCTATTGAAGTCAATGGAAATCCTGCTTGTGTAAAGACTGCAGGGACTAGGTCCTGAGTCATTAAAATGAAGTCCGATCCTTTAATGAATTGGCTATTAAAAGCATGGATTTATGATGTAAGTCTCGTGATTTAATAACTTCAAAGCCCATTTAAAAAACACAGCCAGGCAATCTGGTTAATGAAAAGCCCGGCCGGATGAGTAATGGTGTAGAAATGGAGAGTTAAAAGGAAAAGTCCCCTTATCTCCTGTCTCCTGAAATTAAACCCCTAGTGATGGGATCCAAGACAGCCGGGGGGCTGGGGATAGCACCTCTGGGGATAGCACCTTCCTATGGAGTGTTCCCTCTCTCCTCCCCATGCAGAGATGGGGGAGACGGAGACATTAACAGGGGTTAACTGGCTGCATTTCATACTCCATGGGGATAAACAGGAATAGATTTGCTCCTGGGGAGAATGAACCCCATGGCTGAAGCCTGGCCTGAGGGTGACGCCCCTCGAGCCCCAGAGACCAACGCAGAGCAATGTGGGGCAGCCATTGGCAAAGGGCTGAATTTCACTCTTCTCATCACATTTACCGGGCAGGACCGGAAGACCTGCAAGGCAGGGCATAGTCACCGCTCAGTGCCCATCTGCTTTCGGGCTGTTATTAATAGCGCACCTGTTACCTAGAAGAACTGGAGTCCCAAACTCTAGGCCTGCGGTTCTCAAATTTAATTGCACTACCATCCCCTTCTGGCAACAAAAATTACTCCACGACCCCAGGAGGTGGGATCGAAGACCAAGCCCGACCGAACGCCGCTGCCTCGGGTGGGGGACCCAAAACTGAAGCTCCAGGGCTTCTGCCCTGGGCAGGGGGTGTCACGGAGTCCCCAGGGATGCTCTGGGACTGCTCCCTATAAATCAAGTCAGGGATCTGGTGAAGCCTCCTCTCTGTGGGCAGACTGTCTTCAGGGCAAAATGCTCACACAGCTTCCACCTTCCTGGGTCTGACCTTGGAGCATTCAGCATCCTCTGCCCCTCCGTGCACTTCCCACAGCGAGTCCACCCAGGCAGGGTCCCGGGGAAGCCAGAGGGCCCTGAACCCCAACTCTGCAGTCAGATGTGACTCTCAGCCAGCCAGTAAAACAGAGGTTTATTAGAGACAGGAAGACGGTTTAAAACAGAGCTTGTAGGTACAGAGAACAGGACACCTCAGCAGGATCCATTTTCGGGGGGCAGGGAGGTCAGATCACCACGTCTGTGCCTCCCTCCCTTTCCCCAGCCAGATCCAAACTGAAAAACTCTCCATCTGTCCTCTGGCCTTTGTCTCTCTCTGGGGCCAGGAGTTCACCTGATCCCTTTGTTCTCCAAACTCTTCAGTTGGCACCTTGGAGGGAAAGGCTCAGGCCATCAGTTGCCAGGAGACAGGGTGTCGGCCACTGACCTCCTGCTCTGCAACAATCACACACCCTTATCCCACCACCCAGAGACTTAAGAAATGCATAGGGGAAACTGAGGCACCCACACAGTATTCAGAGGAAACATTGAGAACAGTCCCACGCTGTCACAGGGAGCATGTAACTTTAGCCCTGGGCGGTGGAACTTGGGCTCTAGACTTGCTGGGGCCCAGGGACAACACCATTAAAATGGGATCCTGACCCACAGTTTGAGAACTCCTGGGCTATAGTGACCCCAGACATGGGGAAGCTGATTGTCCCTGGAGACACGCAGGCAAATCCCCAATCAGATGAATGCCAACGGCCCTGCAAAGACGTGGCTTTACTCTCACGAGTAGCTGATCTGAAGTCAGCGGGATGGCCCAGTGCTGCACTATTCCTACACTGGGCCGTGACTGGGAAACGAGACCAGGCCCGGCCACGCTCCAAGCATCATCAGAAGCCCCCGGCAGGAATGGACGGGACCCAGCAGAACTGCACCCAGGAGAAAAGTTATTTGTGAACCGAAGTGATTGCAGGATCGGGCCCATAATTGTGGCGGGTTCCACTGGTGGCGGCTACCTGACCGAGACAGTGATAGAGAAACGCAGAGACGCCCCCAGATCGGGAATAATGGGCAACGCCAGCTCCCGAATGGCACGTGTCCGAGTGCGACGCAGCCAGAAGAGGCACTACAAGCGGAATCTTCTTGGGACAGCTGAGTCTGGGGTAAGGAGCGAAGAGACTGGTCTGGACTGGGTCCTAAGCAGCTCCCCGGGGCCAGATCCTGACACTCTTTACTGAACTGGGGCGAAGTATACGGGAGTCACTGGGGGGTTGATCCGAAGACAGGCAGAGTCAGGGCTGGGAGGCTGGTCCAGGAACCAGCTCTGTGTGTCCTTCTGCTGAGTCGCTCCGGGGTGGCCACCCCAGGGTAATTAAATTCAGCATCACCAATTAAACCTCTGACACTGATGTTCAGGGAAGAGCATCAAAAACACCTGAGGAAGCTTGTTGGAAAGAACAAACCCAGGAGCCTCCCGCTCACCGTGGAGGCTACTTACCCTGCAGAACGGATTGGAGCCCTGAAGCCATGCGCACCCCGAAATGCAGGGAGGAGAAACGGCCACTGGGACTAACCCGCAAAGTGAAGAGATTGCTGGAGCCGCGTCCCTCGGCCCACACAAATGAGCCTGAGCAGGGACAGTAACGTGCGCACCGGCGATTAGGGGAATGAGAGAATTTGAAGAGCAAATCGCCAAGGACAGAAAAACAAATACATTCTGTGGGGAGAGCTTTGAGGGACGCAGCCCTACAACACCCCTGTGGGGCAGGGCAGGGCCATTCCCCCATTGTACAGATGGAGAACTGAGGCTCTCAGACATTAAGGGACATGCCCGCGATCGCCCAGGGATTTGTGGCAGAGCAGAGCCACAAGCTAGCACCCTCACCACTGGATCAGCCTTCCTCTCGGTACCACTTGCCCTGGTACCCCCTGGTTGTCACTCCCTGGGCGAAACCCACCCTAAGCTTTGCTCTAGTCTTCTGCACAGGTCAACCTTCACCCATTAACGAATATACCATCCCCCACCCAGGGGAGGCGGTTCAGTCTCTTTAAACCATTTTACAGGTGGGGGAAACTGAGGCCCAGACAGGAGCAGCAACTTTCCCAGGCTCACCCAGAAATCATGTTATCTGTGTGCGAAAAGAAGCGATCCGATTCCCCCCTCCCCTCCTGCCTCTCCACGGCCCCCCAGGATCTAGGGCTCAGTACACGGCGGAGGGGAGGAATTCTTTTGGGGTTCCCTGAAGGTTTGGCAGAACATCCTGGATTTGGGGTGACAGCTGCCTCAAAGACCCGCTGGGCTGTGCGTGAAGGGGCAGCTGGCGCAGGGAGCCAGGGTGTGCTCAGATTCCCCGGGAAGCTCTGATTTCTGTGCCCTCTGCCAGCAGTAAGGAAGGGCCATGCAGTGAGCTGCCAAGCTGGAGCTTTATAGGCATTGGGAGACTTGATCTCTCTCTCTGGTTGGGTGAACGGGTGAAAGCCCTTTGCGAGAGTGAATCATTCCCAGCTTCCCCCTGACCCCCTGTGCCTGGCTGGCATCACTGAGACCCTGGACAGAAGAGAGGCAGGGCGTCTGGCTCTGCCCACTGAGCTCCTGCAAAGGGAGCAGCTGGGAAGGTGCTGGGGTGTCACGCTCCTTCGGGGGGATGTTGTTCTAGGGCCAGTCCCTCTCCCCCAGCTGAAAGAAATCCAGCGTGCTTCCTTGGGGGCTGGCCCCCCCCGATCCACCAATGGGGCGAGGCGGGAAACAGATGGGGATTCCCAGGGCATGGCTGATGCGCTGGACTGGGATTCAGGGGATTTAGGTTCAAATCAGTCGCCCACTCCCATGTGACCCTGGGAAAGTCACTCAGCCTCGCTGTGCTCCAAGTTCCCGGCCGTACAGTGGGCACAATTACCCGGCCTCCTTGTGTCCGTCATGTCCATGTAAACGGGCTGCTCTGTCTCCTCCTATGTGCCTGTCTCATTGCATTCTGGTCTTGGTCAGCGCCCAAGATCTGCCTACCCAGGCCAACGCAGCACCGGCACCCAGCATGCCCTCTGGCTGGGCCCTTTTACACCTTGGGCCACAGCTTGGAAGTGGGCGCGATGCTTCCCCCTCTATGGGACTTGGCCCCGTTGTGGTTTAAACCGTGGCAGCTGGGGACAGTGGTTCCTTTTCACCTCTGCAGGTCAGAGATGGGGCAGTGCCCTGGGGCAGCTTCCACCGTTGTACAGGCAGCCCAATGCACTTCAGACAGCTAGCTCCCAGCATCCATCGGGTACCACCCTGTGATGATGAGCAGGAGGAGGGAGGGCTAGGAGAGGTTGGGGCACTGGGGATGCCAGACCAGCAGGTCGGGGCATTGGAAAATTGGCCTTATCAAACACACCCTCTTTCATTCTTTGCGATTACAAGTTTGGTTGATGAAGGTGACTGCGTAGATGTAACAGCCAGTGCCTTCGGTAAGGGGGTTGACTCAGTACCATCACAGATCTGCATATCCCAGCTCAAGGAAGAAGAGGTGACTGACGGATCTCTACAGTAGTTGTGAATGGGGAATCCTCACCGAATGGGGATGTTTCTCGTCGGGTCCTGCAGGGATCAGTTCTAGCTCTGATGCGATCCAAGGCTGTCACTGGTGATCTGAAAGAAAATGTCAAATCACGGTGGATGACGTACAGACCAGCCGAGGGGTAAATGACGCTGAGGACTGGGCAGTCATACAGAGCAATTTGGATCGCTCGGGAAGCTGGGCCCATTCAAACAAACTGATTAGAATACAGTCAAATGCAAGGTCATAGCCGGAGGCTCAAGTACGGTGGGCCAACGTACAGAACAGGGGACCGGCCCTGGAGAAAACAGGTTTTGGGGTCATAGTGGACAAACAGCTGAACACAGGCGCTGACAAGGTGTATAAACGGGGAATAAACGTAGAAGTAAGCTGGTGATTTTACCTCTGTGCACAGCACAGGTGACAGACCGAGAGGAATATGGCATCCAGTCCTGGGTCCCCAGTTTAAGGTACAGAAGAGAGCCACAGCTGGAGAAAAGGCCGTCGAGCAGGAGAGGTCGCAGGAGCGATTTGTCTAGCTTCTCGGAGAGATGGCCAGGCCGGTGGCCTGCAGGGGAGAACAGCACACGCGCTAGCAGGGCTCTTTCATCCACTGCAGCAGAGAGAGGCAGAGCCAGTGACTGGAAGCTGCAGCCAGACACATTCCCATAGGAATCATTAGCTGGGCGGGCGTTTAGCCACTGGGACACACTCCCAAGGGCAGCACTGGCTCCTCCAGCTCCCGATGTCTCCGGATCCAGCCCGGAGATCTTCCTGGAAGCGGCTGTGGTGATTCAGTTCAGTGCAGGGCGGGCGGGGCGTGAGCCACAGGGGGTCAGACTAGAACTAGCTGGTCCCTTCTGGCCTTAAACCTCTGGGAGTCATGGGTCTGGAGACTGCCTGGAGAGGGGACGGGTGAGCTGGGCACCCGGCTGAGAAGACTGCTTGGCAGGATGGTGCCCGGCGTGGCGGTGGCCCAGTGGGACACTCAAGGTAGAGCCAGGTTTGGCAGCGCGGGAGCCGCAGGGAGTAGGGGAGGGGTGCAGTTACATTGCAGGGATGTGGCCCAGTGGAGGAGGTAGCGAGGGATAAGTGGGAGGTTTGGGGAGCCCCCAGAATGGTCCAGTGGCTACGACCACCAGAGGGGAAGCAAGAGGAAGGAAACCAGGTGGAAGCGGAGCCCAGGACCCAGGAGGAAAAGCAGCCGCAACAGGCCCAAGATGACGGGATGTGGAAAGCGGCTGTTTCACGCAGTCTGTGGTGCTGGTAGCATCATGCTGAGGGCCAAAGACCCCAGCTGCAGGGCAGACGGGCCAGGTCAATAGAGCCAGTTCAAGGGGTTGGGGTCTGCTCTGTTGTCTGCCCCAGCGCCTCAGAGTCCTGACCCTGGCACTGGGGGGCAAGCCTACCAGGCCCAGCCTGGGCTCCAGGGTGCTACGTTCTACTGGCTACAAGCCAAATGCGTTAGAGGCCAAGTGAAGACACAGTCGGGTAATATCCAGTCCTGGGGGAACCTAGGGGCCAGCGGTCTGAAGACGCCAGCAACTCTTTATCAAGGTTAGCTAATAATCTGGGGAGGCAGCTGTGTGGGGTAGCGCTCCGCCAGGCAGTATCTTTTTATTCCCGCTGAGTGGCGGGTGCGGTGAGCCTCAAATCGTTTCCAGCTTGCAGCAGCTGTGGAAAGTAGCTCAGATGTCAGTCGAGGCAGCCGGCCCAAAAGGTAGGTGGGTCGGCGAAGAGCGAATCTCCCCACAGCAAGATGGGGCTTGACGTGTTCTTGCGGAGCCCAGGATGAGGCAGCTCGTTCCAGGTAATTAGCCACTGGAACCACTTAGGAAGGGTTCTGGTTGATTCTCCATCACTAGGAATTTTCACATGGAGATTGGGTGTTTTTCTCCGCGCTGCAGTGTCTCAAACAGGAATTAAGTAGGGCAGCCCCATGGACCGTGGCGGGCAGGAGCTTCACGTTAGGTGATCACAAGGGTCCCTTCTGGCTTTGGAATCTGCGAAGAGGTCGATATTTCTGTGGGGGGCGGGGGGAGCGTATTGTACCCTGGTCGTTTCGTTCTCTCTTAGGAAGCTGATACGGGGTCAAATAGATGAGCTGGCGGTTTTATCGGCTTGGCTGATTGGTACCAATGGACTTGCTGGCTGGCCCCGGGTTACTGGCTTGTAGACATTGACTCTAGATGTTGCGTGTTGCCGGGCAGCTCCCCCTCGGTGGCCAGCCTGGGAAGACCAGGCCTCTCTCAGGCACGGTGGCATCACATGGCCAGAGACGAGTGGCCAACAGCTGCCATGGCAGCAGGTGGAAGCCAGGTTCTTCTTTCCCTTGTGAAGATGGGGCCTGGCTCTTTCCTCCCCTTTGGGGCGTTTCCTGAGCACGGCTCCTCCTCGGGAGTTTCCTGGCAAATCAGAACGGGGGATTCTCCTTCTGAGGTCACTGGCATCCCCTTGTGGGGTTGGATTAGGTAAGAACCGCCCCATTCTGGGAATTTCTATCTCAGGAGGACCCAGCAGGTCCTTGCCTGTGGGCCAGTGAGGTCAGGGGTCAGCCCACAGCCACGAGCCGCCTGACAAGTCTTGACTCGGGAACCATCCATCCACTCCCCAGAGCCCTTCACGGGCGAGTCCTGCCGGTGCTGAGCCGCTTTTCATGGGAACCTCCCTCTGGAGTTGAGCCTCTTCCTCTTGGCTCAGGCTGCCTTGACTGAGCTGCTTGTGATGGGTTTGGTCACAGAGACCCCGTTGGGACTGTCACCTGACCTGCTGAAATCACCTCTCAGCCTGTTTTCCCTGCTGGCCTGGGACTTCAGAACCCTGCCTCGTTGAGCCAGACACGCCAGCCTGCTGCAAACACAGACCCAGGTCTGGCCCATGCCCCCTAAGCTGCAGACTTTAAAACCAAAAACTGCTCAGCAGATCTTCTATTTCCAGCACCCAGACACCCAGCTCCCAATGGGATCCAAACCCCAATTAAATCTGTTTTACTCTGTATAAACCTTATACAGGGTAAACTCATAAATTGTCCACCCTCCATAACACTGATAGAGAGAGATGCACATCTGTTTGCTCCCTGGGGTATTAATTACTTACTCTGGGTTCATCAATAAACAAAAGTGATTTTATTCATTATAAAAAGCAGGATTCCAGTGGGTTCAAGTAATAACAGACAGAACAAAGTAAGTTACCAAGTAAAATAAAATAAAACATGCAAGTCTAAGCCTAATACATTAAGAAACAGATTACAGATAAAATCTCACCTCAGAGATATTCCAATAAGCTTCTTTCACAGACTAGACACCTTCCTAGTCTGGGCCCAGTCCTTTCCCTGGTACAGTCCTTGCTAGTCCAGCAGGCACCTTAGGTGTTAACTAGGAGTTTTCTCATGACTGGCTGCCCCCTTTGTTCTGTTCCACCCCCTTTTATATCTTTGGCACAAGGCGGGAATCCTTTGCCTTTCTGGGTCCCCACCCCTCCTTCTAAATGGAAAAGGCCCAGGTTTAAGATGGATTCCAGTATCAGGTAACGTGGTCACATGTCCTGTGAGGCCCCAGCCTCCATTCTTCTGAGCCTGACCCACACACAGCCAGGAAGGTCTGCAGGTAAACAGAGCCATCTACAACCAACTGTCCCAGTCAATGAGAGCCATCAAGCTTCCAAACCACCATTAATGGCCCACACGTTGCACAATTACAATAGGAGCTCAGAGTTATACTTTGTATTTCTAGCTTCAGATGCAAGAATGCTACACACCATACAAATAGGAGGAATTCTGTATAGTCAGTAGATTCTAAGCTTTGTAACGATACCTTACAAGAGAACTTTTGCATAAAGCATATTCCGGTTACATCATATTCACATGTATAAGCATATTTCCATAAAACATACGGAGAGCAGCGTCACACTGGTGTCTCCCTTTGACCCGGGGCCCAGCGCGGGACCTTCTGCTCAACAGAGTTTCCCAGCTCTGGCCAGTTCTCTTGCACAGCTCTCATCGGGTCTCTTCCCACCAGCTCCCAATTCCGGCTGTCTCCACGCAGCTCTCACCAGCTCTCAGCTGCACCTTCTTAACTGCTGCCTGGCTTTTTACAGAGGCCCCCTATCAGGTTCCATTGGGAGGCAGCTAACCAGTCCCTGGTGAACTTCGGGTGGGAGCGGATATGCAGGGGCAGCGAGGGGGAGGGGGTGCTAGGCCCTTTGATTCCTGCTGTTTTGGGGAGGGGAAGATCCCTGCAAAGCTGTGAGTCAAGAGTGTGATGTTTAACATGGTCCCCTGGCTGGCCCAGGCCTCTCTTCTCAGGAGCCGTCCCTTGGCTCTGCCAGGCTTTCTCGTTATCGCTCTGGGCTCAGCCTCATGCTTTGGGGACGGGGGTTGAGCGGCGTGCAAGGGGGTAGTTCTGGCAGCACCTGGAGCTCTTGGACTCCCTTGGCCTGGCCCGGCTGTGGGACAGCAGCTGCTGGTGGCACTGATTAGTGATTTCCCCTGCTGATGGGCGAGGATCGTGTTTCCTTGCCACTTCTTGTTTGGCCCATAGACTGCCTTCGGTAGCGCTGAGCCCCAGTACTGTCTGTGCACCTTACTCCAGAGTGGGCAGCTGGAGTCCCCTTCCCAGCTCCAGCCGTTCTTTGGGACAGTCCCGTTGGGGACCCTGGTCCGCCCCGTCACCCCCGTGAGCATATCTCTGTGATAGCTCATCCCTCACACCACGAGTCACAGCAAGATTCAGGCTACATCCAGTCCCAAAGGACCAGTCACTTCCCCCAGGCCAGTGACCCCTTAGATCTCACACCAAAGCAAACACTTGTAACCAAGCCTGTAATAAACCAAACCAAGATTTATTAAATAGGAAAGGGAAACAAGAGAGGTTAAAGCGGGTAAAAATATATATGCAAATAAGTTACAATCTGAAATTTCAAAAAGTAATAGAAGCTTCTAGAACAAGCAAACTCTATATAATAGAATGGTAGGACTGGAAGGGACCTTGGGAGGTCATCTAGTCCAGTCCCCTGCACTCATAGGAGGACTACATGTTATCTAGACCATCCCTGACAGGTGTATGTCTAACCTGCTCTTAAAAATCTCCAGGGATGGAGATTCCACAACCTCCCTGGGCAATTTATTCCAGTGCTTCACCACGCTGACAGGAAGTTTTTCCTAATTTTCAACCTAAAGCTTTCTTACTTCAATTTAAGCCTATTGCTTCTTGTCCCGTCCTGAGAGATTAAGGAGAACAATTTTTTCCCTTCCTCCTTGTAACAACCTTTTATGTACTTGAAACTGTTCTCATGTCCCCTCTCAGTCTTCTCTTTTTCAGACTAAACAAACTCAATTTTTTCAATCTTCCCTCATAGCTCATGTTCTCTAAACCTTTAATCATTTTTGTTGCTCTTCTCTGGACTTTTTCTAATTTGTCCACATTTCTCTTGAATGTGGTGCCCAGAACTGGACACAATACTCCAGTTGAGGCCTAATTAGTGTGGAGTAGCACAGACAAATTACTTGTTGTGTCTTGCTTATGACATTGCTGCTAATACATCTCAGAATGATGTTACTTTTTTTTTTGCAACAGTGTTTCACTGTTGACTCATATTTAGCTTGTGATCCACTATGGCCCCAGATCCCGCTCCACCGTTCTCCTGCCTAGACAGACATTTCCCATTGTGTGGGGGCAACTGACTGTTCCTTCCTAAGTGGAGAACTTTGCATTTGTCCTTCTTGAATTTCATCCCATTGACTTCAGACCATTTCTCCAGTTTGTTCAGATCAGTTTGAATTTTCATCCTATCCTCCAAAGCACTTGTAACCCTCCCAGCTGGGTATCGCCCACAAACTTTATCAGGGAACTCTCTGTGCCATTGTCTAAATCACTGATGACGATATTGAACAGAACCAGACCTAGAACCGACCCCTGCGAGACCCCACTCATTAACCCTTCCAGCCTGTCTGTGGACCACTGATAACGTCTCTGTGGGAATGGTTTTCCAACCAGTTATGCACCCGCCTTATAGTACAGGTTCCATTTCCTTAGTTGGTTTATGAGATGGTCATGCAAGACAGTATCAAAAGCCATACTAAAGTCAAGATATACCACATTTACCATTCCCCCTAGCTACTAGGCTTGTGCCCCTGTCAAAGAAAGCTACTAGGAGACTGTTACTTATCACCTTATTATCTTCTAGGTGTTTGCAAATTGATTGTTTAATGATTTGCTCTATTATCTTTCCGGGTACAGAAGTTAAGTTGACTGGTCTGTAATTCCTGAGGTTTGTCCTTATTTCCCTTAATATAGATGGACACTAGATTTGCCCTTTCCCAGTCTTCTGGATCTCTCCCGTCTTCCATGACTTTTAGAAGATAACTGCTAATGGCTTGGTTTTGTCCTCAGTCAGCACCTGGAATATTCTAGTATGTATTTCATTATATGTCCTTTAGGGCTAGCCAGTGCTAAACCCAGGGGATCTCTTACTTATGCCTAGTAAACCTTGCACCTGAGAGTCCAAAAAGCACAGAGATACAGTTCCTTCTTGTTAGGGATTTGTATTCCCATTCTCCCCATGCTCAGAGCTGCAAGATTAGCTGATGGGAGGAATCCACTTGCAAGACCCATCTTCACATGGGGGATGGAGAGAAGATGTGGGGACGGGACAAGCAATGTCTTTTGTCCTCTTTTTTTTCTCACTATAGCTGTAGGGAGTTGGACCTTCCCTGCTGGCCAGGACCTAACGCCTTCCGCTGGAGACTAGCACTTCGCACTAGTTAATGACTCTCTCCTGCCTGGTGAGTTACACAGTCACAGAGGCTCACAATACAAATGCTCAAATATTATCATGCAACACGGCGTACAGCTGTTCTAAATGAGATTAACTCTGGCAGCCACTCAGAAACGTTCAATTAACTCTAAGCACTAAAGACGGTCTTATAATTCTAATACGGATTTGAATAGCGCTAACCCAGGGTGGCCAAACTAGGCTTGGCCATGTATCGTAGTGCTCAGTTGAGACATGGGAACCTTGGCAGGCCCTGGCCCCTGGTCTGCCAGTGTCATGAAGGTCTGAGTTCTCCTGCTTTTGCTGAGTTTTGCTGAGTTTCCTATGATGTATGTCACAGTCTGATCTCTCTAGGTTCCTACATGGCACCTGGCATCTGGGCACCTAGGAGTCAACCCAGTGCAACTTTATAACGTTCAGTTAATGCAACATCCATAAATTCCCACATGACACATCATTAACTCGGCGGCTTAGCCCCAGTTAATTGACTCCTGTTTGTAAAGAGCGGTGACAATGGAAAGTGCTGTCTAAGGGCTGCACACTGTTATTAGCTCAGGGAGGTTCCTTCCTGGTACCTTTGACTTCAGTTCCCATGCCGACAATCTCCCTGTTTTGCGGCTTTGTCCGTATACTTCTCATGGGCTTGTGAATTTTGAGGGTCGCCTGCATCAGTGAGGGCGGGCAGAGGAGGGGTGGCCCTGTGCAGAGGCTAGGAAATGCCTCCCTTTTCGGACCCATCTACCCATGAGATTCAGGTCACATCCACCTTCCAGTTCCTTTAACACCTCCCAACCTCCCCCTCCCCTTCCTGGCTACTATCTGCTTCCTCAATACACTTCTTTAGATGATTACCCTGCAGATGTCAGGCCCTGAATATACTGACAGCTTAACACTTCAAACCCTGGCACTTAGCAGCCGGCTGGCCCAAGGAGATCTCAGTGTTGGGGGAGGGAAGTGTGTGTGGCGGGGAGGAGTGGGCACTACGTGTGGCAAAAGGTTAACAGACCCTCTGCTTATTTCAGGTGTTTTCTCATCTGGAGATAGCAAAGGTCAAACCTCTTGTAGAACCAAAAGGGGCAAATTCCATGAGTTGTCGGCTTGTTTTCATCCAGGCCTCTGCCCCCAGTTTCAACACCAGCCACTTGAAGATGTGGGGTGGGCAGGTAACAGGTGTGCTTGGCAGACTCCTAGCAGGTTTCTGAGAGCTACAGAGATCCATTTCCTTGTGGTATTAAGAGGGTTTCTTTTGGAAAGGAGAGCAAGGTGTATCCCTTGTAATATTACTGGGAGTCACTGGATGGTGCTGTTACAGATATTCTTACACGTTCCGTTTAACTGTCTGTTCAGACAGATGGATCTTGGAGAAATGCTTGTTGTTAGTTGTGGTGCAGTTCTAAGAGGCTCCCTGCCTGAGTCTCATGGCTGGGTGTGGAGAGAGCTCCTAGCTACACTTCTGCGAACACTCAGTGTCCAAGGTTTACATCCTGATTCAGTGCAAAGCCGTGCTCCATAAAGAGCCATGGGTTTTCAATGTGAATCAGGTTTTGGTTTTACAGGGGCGTCCTGGCTATCGTGGGGTTTAAACATAAAGTCACCACCTTCCACCTGCTCATGTGGCGAACACCGGCTGAGGTCAGTGGGTGATCTGGAAGCTGTCCTAGGGGAGTGCGCAGTGACCGACATCTCACTGGATACAGCAACAGATCTGCAAAGCAGCCTCCCTCCCAAAAGGCCCAAAGTGCTTTACAAACCATCCAACGAAATGGGTATTAGCCCACAAAAGCTTATGCTCTAAAAATTTTAGTTAGTCTTTAAGGTGCCACAGGACTCTTTGTCACTTCTGCAATTCCAGACTAACACGGCTCCCCCTCTGATTCTTTACAAACCAAGTGACTCAACTCCTCTAGCACTGGAGGGCGGCGTGTTCAGCCGTGCTCAGCGCCGCTGCAGAGGCCAGGAGTGAGCAGAACGCCTTCCTAGGGGCGGGATTGGGGGCTCTAGGGAAGTGGAATAGGGTTACCAGAGTTAACACCCCAGCACTCACAAAGAACATCTCTGGATCGTTATTGACCTGTTATTAACCCCCATCATTACAGCTCGGAGCCAGAGGGAAGAGCATCACTGACCCCACTTTCTACCACCCCCCAGGACTCCCCTCCTGGCGCAGCCCCCCTGGCTTAGCTTCTGGGACTAGAGAAGGTCACTGTTCAAGGTGCCACGGGTGCAGGCGGGACGTGAGATGCATCCGCTAAAACGGAGCTCCAGTTTGTGACGGGCTCTGAGCTGCCAGGCGGAGAAGGGCTGGAGGCAGGCAGTGAATGCTATTCGTTATCCCTGGTGCGGACTCTCCTGGCAGTCGCTGGCTCTGGGAACATGGGGCAGATTTCCTGGGGGCAGACGTTCCGTGCTGAGCAGCACGACGCCGCGGTCTCATGGTGTTAAGTCCACTTGCTGCTCTGGCCCTGTGGGTTTGCTCCCTTTTCCAACGCGCATGGCAGCGTCTCTGGTGGCGAGCTTAAACCTGATCTGGACGTCCTACCCTCCCGCCCACGTTGGGCCTGGTTTGCTGCCACCCTGCCCCTTGTGCGGTCATTGCACGGGTGGGAATCAGCCTCACACTGCCTCTCCAGCACGGACGTGCTGCCAGCGTGGCAGGCTGATAACGCTCTCTGCTTCGGGGGTCTGCCTTGGCTTTGCCCTCCCAGCCCCTGCCTTGCCGTCTCCGTGCTGAGACTTGGGAACGTGGATGATTGCCAAGCGCTGTGACCCGTCCAGGGCCTGGCTACAGCCTGACCCCAGGAGTCTCTCCCGTCACCCCCCAGCGCTTCCCACTCCGCCATGAGCCTGCTGGTTTCGCTAGCTGCTACTCTCCTAAAGCAGGGCTGTAAACGTGGGGCCCGAAGAGACAATAAAGAGGGCAGAGCGGAGATGAAGGGGATCAAACCGTGCGTGCCCTGTTCTCAAAGACTCTTTTGTTCCTCTCTCTCCTGATTCAGCACGCCCGGCGATAAAGGGTGATTACGAGATAGCAGGCCTGGGCCCCGCTCCACGGGCTGCTGCCCTTATCGCAGACTTTGGCAGCTGGGGGTAATCAAATACACTTCACGCTAATCAAGGAGGTTTCATTTCGCTAACGGAATCGATTTTAATCGCCAAACGAGCCCTGATAACGTCGCTGCCAGTTTAATATCAGCTGGGCAATAAAACCATTATTGGACGACCAGGCGATGACGGCGACACTTAGCGCTCTGCACCCCCTGCTGTGCCCAGGAGCCGGGGGGCATCGCCAGCCTGCGCCGGGGTCCTCTGGGGAGCCCTGCTGGCTCTTCGGGGCTGGGATGTGGCCAGGCTGGGGCTCCCTGGGGAGCAGCGTTGGTGACCAGGGAGAGGCCTCATTTCCCTGGGACTGTGCCAGGCGCTTGCACCCACGCTGCTCAGTCACTGCTCCTTCAGCATGTGGCTGTCCCGGAGCCCTGGCTCCGAAGGGAGAGGGTCGCCTATGAATCCTCATGGGTCATCCAGTGGGGCCTGGCCCCCGGGCTGGCATTTTTCAGGCCGTGAGAGCTCCACCCAAGGTGGTTTGGGTGCAGACAGTCTTGGCAGCAGAATCGCAGCTGGGACGGGGCCAGTTTGCTGGGCCAGGGGCCCCCGCCACGGTCTGACCTCGCGTGACTTCCCCCTCCGTGCCCCTGGGCGTGTTTGCGATGAAGCGACTCTCAGTGCCCAAATGCCAAGAATTCTCCTCCCCGTGGGTGGCAGGTACAATAGGCCAGGGGAGGCCAAGTGCGGCCCTGCCCAGGCAGCTCCTCTTCCCGTACTCGCTCCACCTCTTCCCCCGTGGCCCTCCCACCTGTTCGTCTCCTCCCCCACAACCGCCCTACCCGCTGCTTGCACCTCTTCACCCCCAGAGAAGCAGAGAGGTGCGGGCAGCGGGCGAGGGGGCTCGTCAAGGGAAGGGGCTGAGCGGGAGATGGGCCTGGGATGGAATAGGGGTGGAGCATGGGCGGGGCTTCAGAGGCTGAGCTGGGATGGGCCTCGGGGGAGGGCAGGGGATGTGGCCACGATGGCTCCTCCTCCTTCTAGGGAGGTTCCCGCTCTCAGGCCCAGCCTCCCTAGTGTCCATGCTCCTCCCTGTCTCTAGTGATGTCCCGCAGCCCAGGCCCTCCCACCACCTGCACTGTCCCTCCGCCCTGGACACTTCTTCCATTGACAGGAAGCACCTCCCCTCCCCCGGCTCTCACCCTCCATCTAAAGGGGCATCAGGCTTCCCTCACCCATCCCCTCCAGCCAGCGCCCACCCCTCAGCTTCGCGGGGGCGTTCCGTCTGCCCCATCCTCCCGCTTAGCCCTGGGTCACCTCAGCAAAATGCCCCCTGGCTCAGCCTTGTCTTGTCAGCCTTGGGACATGGCTCCCAAATTCCTGGTGCCCAGCCCCACCTCTTCCCCCGGCCTTTCCCCAGCAGCCCCGTCTGCTCCCCGGCTGCCCTGTCTAGCCATGGCCCTTAGCAAGCGCCCGCTGCCTCGCCCACGGTCAGGTGTGGTAAAGCAGGGACTTGACTCTGGGTCTAGGCGCTTAGCACCAGGCGGGGCAGATACCTGGCCCAGCCTCCCTCCACCGCCCGCTGACCTGTGCCCTGCGCGTTGCATTTCAGCCGCTCCGCAGTCCGGCCTGATGGGCAAATGCCGCCGGCCCCGCACGGCCTTCACCAGCCAGCAGCTGCTGGAGCTCGAGAACCAGTTCAAGCTGAACAAGTATCTGTCCAGGCCCAAGCGCTTCGAGGTGGCCACGTCGCTGATGCTCACTGAGACGCAGGTACGGTCCCCGCGGGGCGGGGTGGAGGGGGGGGAAGCAGGGAAGTTGCCCACTGGCTTCTGCACCTACAGGTGAGGGGCAGGGTGTGACAAGCAGGGAGAAGGATGGACATGATCTCAAAAGTTTCACTGGAGGGGGGAGGCTTTTCTGAAGGGAGATACCTGGAGCTGTAACCTGAGATGAGAAGGGGGAGGGGAGTTGACACCTACCGGGGAAGTGAACAAAGGAAGGCAGACAGGTGGAGGGTTTGAAGTCAGGTAGAAGCTGTCTGGGAAAGAGGTGGGGAGCCTGGATTTGGGGTCTCATCTCCCTGCCCCCCAGAAGGGCCTGACTAAGGGGGCCTGTTTGTACTGACAAGCTCGGAGTTGGATTGTGTTCCTGGCATCTCCAATAAACCTTCAGATCTACTGGCTGTCTAAGAATCACTGGGAATCCCAGGAAGTGGGGTGTGTGTGTGTGTGTGGGAATGGGACTCCCTCACCCCCCGTGACAACTGGTGTCAGAGGTGGGATCTACTGCACCCCATGAATGGCACTTCCTGCAGTAAGTGATTGGGGAGCAGTATAACGACGGGGGCTTGACGGGAACGAGGTGTGCTGAAGATCCAGAGAGAAACGGTTTCGGGGGGCGGAGGAGCTACGCTTAACCCCTGAGAGTGTGTGACCAGCGAGAAGGTCTGTTGCAGCAGCGGGGTCCCCTTGGGCACTGCGGTGAGCAGTCTTAGGGGTGAAGAGTAGCAGCTCGACCCTGGGAGAGTGGTGGTGAGAAGGGCTGGCACACAAGGGGGTTCCTCCTGGAAACCGTGGGAAGCGGAGAGCACAGGCCTGCGAGTGGCCAGCAGGAAGATGTATGCCAAGCGCTTTAAGAGCGACCTGGTGGAGCTGTGCCGGCAGTGGGGACTGCGCATTGCGAGGCTGACCAAAGACCAGCTGGTTGCACAGCTGGAGGAGAAGGATCGTGTGGATGCACCGAGCCCTGCCTCTGAGGGGAGCTGCCCGGCAGACAGAGCTCCAGCCCCGGTGTGTGAGCCGATGGGGAGGGGGCAGACTGCTGCCGAGGACGTCCCGATGCCCCTCTCATCTATGCCTAGGGGCGGGGGTGGGGGAAGCCCCGCAAATACCGAGGGCACCCAGACCCCGGCAGCCAGCAGGGGATCCTCCCGGCGGGGTTCCCCAGCCCTGGAACGGAGGCACTTTGGATATGACCGAGAGATGAGACTGAGAGAGTTGGGAGACCGAGAGAAGCAGCGGCAGCATGACAGGGAGGAGAAGGAAAAACAGCATCAGCATGAGATGGAGCTGGCCAGGCTGAGGAGCAGTGAGGCCCCGGCTGTGGCGAGTGACGGGGGATCCAAGACTGCGAGGAGGAGCTTTGATAAGGGCATCATGGCCCCGCGTAAGGAAGGGGAGGATATAGATGAATTCCTGACGGCCTGTGAGGTGCGCAGGGTTGACCCCGCAGACAGGCTCTGGTGTCTCATACCCTTACTAGACCCCAAAGCCGTGGCGGTGTACGGCCGAATGGAAGCAGCAGAGAAAGGGAACTATGAACTGTTCAAAAAGGCCCTGCTACACGAGTTTGGGCTGACTCCCGAGATGTACCGGGAAAGGTTCCGGAGTCAGGATAAAACCCCTGAGGGCACATATCTAGAACTGGCCATTGGCATGGAGGGGTATGCCCGCAGATGGGCAGATGTGGCCCAGACAAAGGAGGACCTGGTTAAAATGATTTTGCTGGAGCAACTGTATAAGCGGTGCCCATCCAACCTAAGGCTGTGGTTGGAGGAACAGAAGCCAGAGAACCCGCGACACGCCGGACGGCTGGCCGACGAGTTTGTGAAGAGCCGGCCAAGAGATGGCCGGGAGGAGTCTCAAAGGAACAGACCCACCACGATGCAGCGAGAGAGTCACCACGGGACCTCCCAAAGGGGGAATATGGAGAACCCCCTCAAAAGGGGAATGTCCAGCATCAGGACCGACCGCCCCTCTCGAGGGGACCAATGGGACATGAGCTGCTATAATTGTGGCCGGAGAGGCCACATATGGGCCCAGTGCCCCAAGCTCAAGGACAGCCTGAGCAGACCGAACCCCCATAGGGTTAACTGGGTACGGACCCAGCCCGACGAGGGGCAGACAGCCCAGGTAAGGGGGACTGGCAGTTTACCACCTGCTCAGGAAGGAGGAGGGCCCCAGACCAGCTCCTTTAGGGGGCTGGACACTCAGGACACTAGGTTCTCAGTTTACAGGGTGGGCGCGGGGCTGTCCCTGCGGAGCGAGTGCCTTGTTCCCCTAGAGGTGGACAGGAGGAAGGTCTATGGACACTGGGATACGGGTGTTGAGGTGACACTGGCCCGGCCCGAAGTGGTGGCCCCAGATCGGCTGGTGCCCAACACCTACCTGACCCTGACGGGGGTAGGTGGGACCCCATTTAAGGTGCCCGTGGCAAGGGTGCATCTGAAGTGGGGGAACAAGGAGGGCCCCAAGGAGGTGGGGGTGCACCCTCATTTGCCCATGGAGTTGTTGATGGGGGGGACCTAGAGAACTGGCCAAGCAAACCCCCAGGGGCCCTGGTCGTGACCTGTAGCCAGAGCCGGCGAGGGGCACTGCACCCTGACTGGAGAGAGGGTACCGTACCGGGGGTGCAGGACCCTGCCCCAGCCGGGAGGGGGTGTCCAGGGACCGGGCTCAATGAGGCTGCGGCCTCAGGCTCAGCAAGCACGAGGGAGTCGGGCCCCGTCCCTTCCCCAGCCGCTGAGTTCCAGGCCGAGTTGCAGAGAGATCCCTCCTTGCGGAAGTTCAGGGACCTGGCCGGCCTTAGCAAGGTACGGACCCTGGGGAGAGGCTGCCAGGAGAGGTTCCTGTGGGAGAAGGGGTTCCTGTACCGAGAATGGGCTCCCCCCAGGGAAGTGGAGTCATGGGGGATCAGGAGACAGCTGGTGGTCCCCCAGAAGTATCACCGCAAGTTACTGTACCTGGCCCATGACATCCCTCTCGCAGGGCACCAGGGAATCCGGCGCACCGGGCAGAGGCTGCTACAGAACTTTTACTGGCCTGGGGTCTTTACAGCAGTCCGACAGTACTGCCGATCCTGGACCCCTGCCAGCGGGTGGGGAAGGCCCAGGACAAGGGGAAAGCGGCTTTGGGGCCTTTGCCCATCATAGAGGAGCCTTTCCAGAAGGTGGCTATGGACATAGTGGGGCCTCTCAGCAAGACGACCCGGTTGGGGAAGAAATACATTCTGGTGGTAGTGGCTTTTGCCACCCGCTACCCGGAGGCAGTGCCTGTATCCTCCATCGAAGCAGACAATGTGGCAGACGCGCTACTGACCATTTTCAGCCGAGTGGGGTTCCCCAAGGAAGTCCTGACAGACCAAGGTCCAACTTCATGTCGGCCCTGCTCCGGGGCTTGTGGGAGAAATGTGTGGTCCGACACAGCTGGACCACAACTTATCACCCCCAGTCCAACGGGCTGGTGGAGAGGTTCAATGGGACGCTAAAGATGATGCTGAAAACCTTTATGAACCAGCACCCGCAGGACTGGGACAAGTACTTACCTCACCTGCTGTTCGCGTACAGGGAGGTGCCCCAGGAGTCTACCGGATTTTCACCTTTTGAACTGCTATATGGACGGAGGGTAAGGGGGCCCCTGGACCTGATGAGAGACGAATGGGAGGGGGAGGCCGCTCCCGAGGGAGAATCGGTGGTGGAGTATGTCCTGACCTTCCGAGAGAGACTTGTGGAACTCATGGGCCTGGCCAGGGAAAATCTGGCCAGAGCCCAGAGGAAGCAGAAGGTCTGGTATGACCGCACGGTGCGGGCCCGCGCCTACGCCACCAGGGATCAGGTGATGGTTCTCATCCCCGTGAGGAAAAACAAGCTACAGGCCGCCTGGGAAGGCCCTTTTAAAGTTGTCAAGCAACTAAATGAGGTAAATTATGTGGTGGAGCTGTCTAACCGGGCGCACCATCGCCGGGTGTACCATGTGAATATGATGAAGCCATATCATGACAGAGGGAATATGGTGTTGGCCGTGTGTGGACATTGGGAGGAGCAGGGAGCTGATCCTCTCGTAGATCTATTCCCTGGGACAGGAGTGGGCTTCCCCCTGGACATAATCCCTCTCTCGGATCGGCTAACCCCTGCCCAGCAAGCTGAGATCAGAGGGGTGCTACAACTGTACCAGCAGCTGTTTTCCAACCAGCCTGGACGCACTAATCTGACTGTCCACCAGGTGCAGACGGGATCGCACCCCCCTATAAGATGCTCCCCATTCCGAGTCACAGGGAACACTGCCAAGGACCTGGAGAAGGAGGTCAATGACATGCTGGCCCTGGGGGTGATCCAGCCATCTTCCAGCCCTTGGGCCTCACCAGTGGTGCTGGTCCCCAAAAAGGACGGGTCGATCCGGTTTTGTGTGGACTATCGAAAGCTCAATGCCATCACTGTGTCTGATGCCTACCCCATGCCCAGGCCGGGTGAGCTCCTAGACAAGCTGGGGGGAGCTCGGTTCCTTACCACTATGAATCCTACAAAGGGTTACTGGTAGGTGCCCCTGAATGCAGATGCCAGGCTGAAATCTGCCTTTATCACCCCTCTGGGGCTCTATGAGTTCCTGACCCTGCCTTTTGGCCTCAAAGGGGCGCCAGCCACCTTCCAGCGCCTGGTAGACCAGCTCCTGAAGGGGATGGAGAGTTTTGCCGTGGCGTATATTGATGACATCTGTGTCTTTAACCAGACCTGGGAGGACCATGTGTCCCAGGTTAGACAAGTGCTGGACCGACTCCAGAAGGCTGGGCTCACCATAAAGGCAGAGAAGTGCAAGGTGGGGATGGCTGAAGTGTCCTACCTGGGACACCGGGTGGGGAGCGGCCGCCTAAAGCCCGAACCAGCCAAGGTGGAGGCAATCAGAGACTGGCCCGCGCCCTAGAACAAAAAGCAGGTCCAAGCCTTCATCGGGATGGCGGGGTACTATCGAAGGTTTGTGCCCCACTTTAGTGCCATAGCTGCCCCCATCACTGAGCTATGCAAGAAGGGGAAAGCAGACAAGGTGGTCTGGACCGAGCAGTGCCAGAGGGCTCTCTGTGTGCTGAAGGAGGCTCTCGTCAGCGGCCTGGTTCTGGCAAACCCGGACTTTGACAAGCCGTTTGTAGTATTCACTGACGCCTCAGACGTGGGGCTGGGGGTGGTGTTAATGCAGGAGGATGAAAAGCGGGAGAGACACCCCATCGTGTACTTGAGCAAGAAGTTGCTCCCCCGGGAGTAGAACTATGCGGCCATCGAGAAGGAATGCCTGGCCATGGTGTGGGCCCTCAAGAAACTACAACCATATCTATTTGGAAGACACTTCACCGTGTCCACCGACCACTCCCCCCTGACCTGGCTGCACCAGATGAAAGGGGCCAACGCCAAGCTCCTGAGGTGGAGTCTGCTCCTGCAGGATTATGACATGGACGTGGTCCATGTGAAAGGAAGTGCCAACATGATAGCGGATGCGTTGTCCCAGAGAGGGAGCCCTGAACTTCCCCAGGTCGCTGGTCAGAGTGACCCTGCTCAGTTCAGTCTGGAAGGCGGGGGGAGGGTGATGTGACAAGCAGGGAGAAGGATGGACATGATCTCAAGAGTTTCACTGGAGGGGGAGGAGGCTTTTCTGAAGGGAGATACCTGGAGCTGTAACCTGAGATGAGAAGGGGGAGGGGAGTTGACACCTACCTGGGAAGTGAACAAAGGAAGGCAGACAGGTGGAGGGTTTGAAGTCAGGTAGAAGCTGTCTGGGAAAGAGGTGGGGAGCCTGGATTCGGGGTCTCATCTCCCTGCCCCCCAGAAGGGCCTGACTAAGGGGGCCTGTTTGTACTGACAAGCTCAGAGTTGGATTGTGTTCCTGGCATCTCAAATAAACCTTCTGATCTACTGGCTGGCTAAGAATCACTGGGAATCCCAGGAAGTGGGGGGGGTGTGTGTGTGTGGGAACGGGACTCCCCCACCCACCATGACACAGGGCTGCTAGGTCCTGGGCTCCCGTCCTATAATGGTGACCCCAGGAGATTTGCCTCTTTTACTAGCACAGCGACTCCCTCCAGAAACCAGTCAGCCAGCAGCAGGGCCTTTCCAGTGGGGCCTCCGGGGCTACTGGTCTGGCACTCCGGGTGTGTGTGTTGTGACGGAGTCAGACCAGAAGGATATAGGAGAGTGCTGGAAGGCAGGTATATTAGTCTCAGGGTGTGCAGGTCCCTGTTCCCTGGATAGCCAAACAAAGGCTACTCCAGGCCAATCAAGACACCTGGGGCCAATTAAGAACCTTCTAGAAAGAAGTAGAAACAACTAGCCTAATTGGGACACCTGAAGCCAATCAGGGACTGGCTGAACCAGATAAAAACCTCCCAGTTAGTCAGGTGGGTGTGGGTGTCAGGAGATGTGGAAGGAAGTTATGCTGTTGGTGAGACTGAGTGGTGGACAACATATCATCCAGAAGGAAGGAGGCCCTGAGGTAAGGGTGAAGTGGAGTTTGAAGAAGCAGGCACTGCTGTGGGGAAGTAGCCCAGGGAATTGTATTGTGTTTTGTGGATAAAAGGTCAGCCATCTTAGCTGATACTATTAGGGTCCCTGGGCTGGAGTCCGGAGTAGAGGGCGGGCCTGGGCTCCCCCATTTTCCATCTTCCATACTGGCCTGTGATGAAGGTAACTCACTAGGCGGTGACTCTTGCCAATTATACTAAGAAAGGGAGGTCACTCTGGGGCCTAGATGAGTTTCTGAGGCCCCTAAATCTGCCAGGAAGCCCAGGACCCACAAGTACAGACTTGGAGCTTTGTCACAGTGTGCATGTGTGCGTGAGCAATGTTCTGGGACCCTGGGATGATTCTAGCCCCTTTAGTCTGTGTGTGTCCCCTAACACAATGCTATATCCCTAAGACTCAGCCCCCAGGGACCCCTCCTAGCCCCAACCTCTGGGGCAGTCGTGCTCCCCATATTCTAGTGCTGGGGCTGCTGGAGTCCCACCCAGTGACCCTGACTCCCCATGATGCCGTGTCTGTGCTTAGAGTGGGCACTGGGGGCTGGTCATTCAGGTGACTTTAACCTTTTGGCTCCCTGTATTCTAGGGGAGTGTGGGCACCTGCGCAGCCCCCAGTGTAAGTTAAAGCAGCCTCAGAACTGCTCTAAATGTCTCCCCAGAACCCGGTGGACCTAGGAGACAAAGGACAGCTGTAGCCTAGAGCACTCTGGCCATGCCTTTGATCTGCCCCTATGCAGGGGGCTGGGAGCAGGGCAGTTCTAAACCCTTTATACCAGCTCCTCACCAGCTGAGGGAGGTTTCCTGGTTGGGGTGGGGGTGGGGATCCTCAGGGCACTGTTTGTGCCTATTCTGAAGCCCCTTTACACTCCCAGAGTGGTGTAACTCAGGATCTGACCCAGCAGCCTCACCCTGGGAAGTGAGCACCTGACGGGGAGGGGGCCCCACAGCAATGTGGAAATGGGTATTTCAGATCCTTCCCTGCCATCGCTCATGTGACTCCCCCGGTCCCTTGGCACTCCCTGGGAGAGGGCCCCGGGGCAGGGGGGAGGGATTTGGCCTCAGACCAGTCATCTGTTGCTTCCCCTCCTTTGGCTGGAGAGCTGCGGGCTCTGGGCTCAGCTCCTTGGCAAGGCAGGGCTGGGTCAGGCCCGTGCTTGGCTGGGAGACCTCTGAGAACATGTCAGGTGCTGCAGCAAAGTGTGGCAATGAATGGCTGCAGGCTGCTCTCGGGGTAGACCCAGAGCGGGGTGCTGTACTGCGGGGATTGGAAAGATGACCTGGGAGGGGTGATCTCTGGGGCGGATGATCCAGGCGGGGGGTGATCTCCAGGGCATGTGACCTGGGGGAG
>ML677353.1:772968-816350 GCA_007922305.1 Dermatemys mawii
TTAGCCCCCTGCTATTCTGGTCCTGGCCACCCTGCCCCCAGATCTGCCAATGCTGATCAGTCAAATGTCAGAGGTGGGAACACATGACACAAATAATACTATGGAGTCCTAGTTAGACAAGCAAACTGTCTTTCAATGCTCTTTAGTGATGGGGCTAAAATCTGCTCTGATACATCCAGGAGCCCTGCTGACTCTGATGGGGTTTCATAGTTCTAACTGAAAGGAAAAACCAGCCTGCCCTGTGTTTCAGAGTGATCCCTGGGATCTGGGAGGTGTCTTTCTTGAGTTGGTGGTTTCTCATTCCCAAGTGACTGTCCTGCAGCTTGTTTGATGTGCCCCTGGGGCTCAGCTGCATCTTACTGGCAAGGAAGACACACTCTACCTTGGGGCTCAAGAACCTTGGCACTTTTCCGTCAAAACAAACCGCTGGTTTTACACTGTTAGGCTAGCTGGTTCTTAACCACTTTACAGGTTGGATGTGGAAGGGGATCATCGATTTAGAAGATAAGAGCACAGAGGAGAATCAACCACAGGTTGAGAAACAGACTAAGGAAGCCTTCTCCGTTAGATTATTCTTATTTCTGTTGTGAAAGCACCCAGAGCCCTGTTAGTCAGTCAATCCCTGCCTTTGTCTAAGATTCTTATGCAGTAAAACAGGTGGCTGAAGAGCCAGGCGGGGTGGGAGACAGGAAGCAGTAAAGAAGGGGATCAGTCTGAGTGTGAATAATAGTCGCTAGCTGGACCCTTTGGCACCTTTACATCTCCATTGGCTAATGCTTTCTGGGACACAAATGACGACCATCCCTAAAGAAGCAGAGCTCTGTGTAAGCCTGAAAGCTTGTCTCTCTCACCCCCAGAAGTTGGTCCAATAAACGATATTACCTCGCTGACCTGGTCTCTCCACCAGCCCTCTAAGCAGTCCAGCAGATGGCAGCATTTCCTGGGAAATCAGGAAAGGCACCTGTTTACACTGTGTAGCCAGATGACCCCAGAGAAGGGTGAGCTCCCTTCTCCGGGTGGGCACTTTGTTGTCAGGCCTCATTGGCTGCTTAGTGTTTTCACTGAGTTTGCTGCTGAACAGACTGAGGGACAGATAGTCAGTGACCATGCAGGTGGGTGCTGTGCTGGCTTCTCTAAACAGCTCTGCAATGCACCTCAGTTCTGACCTGCAGACCCCTGTGCTATTCCAGTGCTGGGCCTCCCCCACAGGGATGATGCACCTCGATTCTGACCTGCAGCCCCCTGTGGCAAACCCATTCTTGGTGTCTCGTAAACAGAAGCAGCTCACCTTGCTGCTTTGGTAACGTTGACAGATGCCCGCAAGGAACCAGGGGGAGGTTCTCCCCAGCTCACATCACTTGTGACTCGCTTTATATAAGGCCCAGCTCTCCAAGGTGAAAGTCAAGTACCTTTGCCTATGCAGGGCTCAGCTGACCTAAGAACACAGATCTTAAAAGGATAGTCTTCAAAATGCAGAGCAACCTCATCTGGACCGGAATTGTCTGAACCTGCTCATCTGCCCCTCACAGGTCAGCGTCCCGTTTCGGATTGAGAGAGCAAAGGAACCCCTGCTCCGGGATTATGTCTTTTCTTGTGATGTCACACAGGCCATTGTTCCAGCCAATGGGAAGCTGCTTGTCTCTGTGCGCTTTAGCCCCCAGACAGTCGGGGTGCAGAGCGTGGACTATTTCACCATCGAGCCAGTAGGGAACCTCACCCAAACGGTCCTGAAGGTGATTGGATCCTGCAAAGGTATCATGGGACAGTCCCCCGTGTCTTCAGGCCCCCTTCTCACTGTGGGGTAGTGGGGTGGCTGAGGGAGTGCCCCAGTCCAAGGGCTGGGACTGGCCGCCTGCAGGGTTCCATGCTCTTTTTGGCCACAGTGGAGTGTAAATTCTACCACTGGCTTGTGCTTGGGCATGAGGCTATTGGAGGAGCCTGTCCAGCTGTTTGCTGAGGCAGATTGCTTCGGGGAATCTGTCAGATGATTTGCTTCTGAGTTGGGATGATCCACTTTGGCTGGAATAGAGTGTGCTGCAGGGTCAGAAATTGGTATGAAAGACCCAGGCATTGGTTGTTGTTCCAGGTCCCTTAGTGTCCCTGCAACATTCCTTCGTGAACTTTGGCTGGGTCAACCTTGGAGAGTGTTTGACGCAGCCTTTGGAAATCAGCAACATTTCGGACGTCCCTGCCTATTACCAGTTTGACATTGATGGCAGAGAGAGCGTCTTCTCCTTTGACAGCCCATGTGGAGTGCTGAACGGGATGGCCACGCTCATCCTGAGGGTGACCTTTCGGCCTACTCACCCCGTCATCTGTTACCGCAGAGTGGTTTGCCTCGTCCATCACCAGGTAGGAGAGGCAACGGGTGGCACTGTTACTGAGATGTCAGAGCACAAAGGAAACCTTTTCTGTATGGGACCCTGCATCAGAGAGGGGATGGGTAAAATGCTACTGCGGAGCCCTGCTCATTGCTTGGTTATGTGTCTCCAGAGAAGGAAGGGATCTGCAAGTGGCAGGAGAGTGCTGCATGTCATTCTGCTGGGGAGACGTGTGTAGAGTCAAGGGCTAGTGTCGTCTATTCAACCTGGCTGTCTTAGGCACCAGGCGACTGCACTCATTTCAGAGCAAGACGTTTGTCACCAAGGTACCTCCCCTACCTTGTTTATTGATGAACGTTGGGCTATGAAGACAGACTGTGTTGGTACAGATTGTGCTACACAAGCTTCTTCCACACACCTCAATCCTGACCTGCAGTACCCTCCTATTCTAGTGTGGGGCTCTCTCACAGCTCCGCCAATGTATCATTAGCCTGGCCTACAGGGCCCCCCACCTCAACCCTGACCTGTCTCCCGTGCTCCCTTCGCTTCTAGTCCTGGGCCCTGTAAACCCATCACTGCGTCTCCTGCTAATCCAGCCTGGGACTCTTCTGAGCCGACTCTTCACTGGGGTGTGTTCTGCCAGCCAGTGTGGTAGATTGTTGATATTCACCGGTACTATCGGGAGATCTGCAAACTCCTCTCACTTGTGAGTCAGGTTAGGTGTCGAGAAGTGAAAGGCTGGTGCACTGACCCTGCATTATATGTCATCTATATCCCTCCCTAATTCTAGCAAAGACATTGGGCCAAATCCAGAGGCAATGTCCTGATGGTGTGTGTTTGCACAGTGCTAAGTCTGTAATTTACAGTCTGGAGGGGAGTGGGTGATGCATAACAGGAAAAGCAGCAAGTGTTTATGGCACTTCCCCAGACTCCAATGTTCCTGGATTTGTTTGGTACCTGCCATTCTGATACAACTAAACCAGCCATCCTGCGGCCAAGACACCTCTCGTGGTACAGAACCAACATGGCACGAGGCCTGACCTTCTACCCGCCGGACATCCTGAGCTCAATGCTGAGGGAGGGGAAGCTGCAGATGGATGGAAATAGAGCCCTCATGCTGCCTCCACAGGTATGGGCTGCCCTGTGCAGACGCCATGCTGCCCTTGCTCTGCCCACCAGGGTACCAGTTGCCCACTGCAGATGCCCTCATGATAATTATGCAGTTACAATGGTATGTAGCCGTATTTTGGCATTCATCAGTCTGAGTTCTTATCCCAGCTCAGTTACTAGCCATTGTGTGCCTTTGAACTAATTGCTGGACCTTCTCTAGCCTCAGTCAACCTCAGATTGAAATTTGGCTAAACAACAGGCGGTTTCTTGGCTCCCAAATGCTGAGCTTTGCTGGGAAACACGCTATACAGGCATGTCGCGTCTTGCGCGAGGGTTCTATTCTGCGGTTACCGCGTATAGCCAGAACCCATTGACTTCAATGTTGAAATCGCGCCCCCCCCCCCCCGGAAGTTTTTTTTAAAAAAAATTCCCCCCCCTTTCTTTTGCCAACCGCGTAAAGCGGAAATCGCGTAAGTTAAATATGCCTATGACGCGACATGCCTGTAAAGGGGAACTGCTCTGTGCTTAGCGACAGCTTGTTGGTCACATTGGCAGCCAGGGCTGTGAGGTCACCTGGGCTCCCATGCTGTGAGAGTCATTTCCCTCTAGGGAGTGTGCTTTGCTGTAGTGTTGACCCCTGGGCTTGACAGAGATCTGTTTCCTTCTCCTAGGTCCCTGAAGACAAGCCCCCCGAGGAGTACCCATACATTGACTCCATGATCGAATACTTCCACGATGGCATAACCAGCGACCTCACCATCTTTCCCCCTCATGTCAGTGCCAGCGTTAGGGAGTTTGATTTTGGTTGCTGTGTGCGGCTCCAGGATGTGGAACCACTTCCTCTCTGCCTGACCAATCACACCAAAGGAAAGATCACTGTTACATGGATGTGCAGGCCAGAGAGTCCCTTCCGGGTGACCCCTGAAACCTGCGACATCCCACCTCTGAAATCCACAGCCTTTCGCCTCATTTTCCAGCCCTCTCAGCTCAACACTCTGTATGCAGCAGAGCTGGAAGGCTTTGCCTTCTACAAGGTCAGTATCCACAAGGTCAGAATCCACACCAAATGCAGCAGCATTAATGTCAAGAACTTGACTGAAATCTAGACCTATGTCTTTTACCTTGTTGGGCCTAAGATCTGTCTACCCCAGTGCTCCAGTCCCAAGGTAGGGAGTCAGTTAAGGAGAAATCACATTGTCACAACACTGCCTGAGTTGGCTTTGTTTAAATGGCGTTTTGTTCTATCAGACTTTCTCTGGTCTTAGTGAGTGGCCTAGAGGAGGACAAATGCTCCGCAGCCAGCTGCCTGTTCCATTGCTGCTCCTTCCCTCTCTGTGGGTAGACTTGGAAATACCCACCAAGTTTGACAACAAAATGGTTGATAATCATTTCACCAACCCTCCTCCTGCCATGTCTTGAGTTCAGGCCGATCAGTGTGAACAGCAGGATGGCTGGGCAGTGAAGAGTTGGTTCAATGGTTGAGGCGCTTGTCTGGGACTCAGAAGATCAAGGTTGAGTTCTCAGCTCTTCCACAGGCTTCCTGTGTCACCTTGGACATGTCACTCAGTTTCTCTGGGCTTCAGTTGCTGTAATATGGGGATAAGAGTACGTCACAGGCGTGTGGCGAGGGTAAATGCATTAAAGATTGTGACGCTCGGATATACTGCAGGTAAGTACATAAGATAGACAGCGAAGGGATGTCACACTCTGGAGGTCAATCCTGATCCTGCCCTGCCCAGCCCTGCTTCCCTGACACGTCAGCTCCTCTGGATCCCCTGAGGGTGACAAGCACATGAATGGCTGTTCATGCTGGCCATGTGCTATCTCATTTGAAGGTGGTTCTGTGACACATTCCCTTCCTCACGGATGCACGATTCTGTCTCCCCTTTGCCTGCAGGTGTTGAGACATTATAGTAATATCGAGGAGGACAGCACCATGTGTCCATCCTGGTGCCTGACCATCCGGCTGAGGGGCCACACCTTTGAAGCAGATCGGCAGCACTTCATCCCGCATTATGTCCTGGACTCCCCCAAGGTGAGTGCGCTCGGCATGTGGCACGTGGAAAGTACGTGGTGAATCTTTGATGCGGGGAGTCCCAGAGTACAGGACCCTCTCTCCTGCTGTCCTAGTCAGAGACATGCTTTGGGTGGGGACTCCCAGCTTAGGACAGGGGAAGGGCGGATCCCCCTATATCCCAGTTCTCTTGTGTCTCAGCTTGCGGTGAACATCTTGGTCCTTCCTGTCAAAGTGGAGCTCGGCACTGATAAGGACTGCTTAGATAGCCTCTCTCCCCATGCGCCTTAGTCAGTCACGAGCCACTGGGCAGTGGGGTCAGCGGCAGAGCAGTGCACCAAGACTTCATTGGAGGGGAGTGTCCTGCAAGGCAAAGTGAGACCTATGTTGTGCCCTTGCTGCTGCTTTTCCCGCCCAGGGGTTGTCCTTCCCGTGAGGTTAAGGAAGGTCTGACTTGCTCGGCTCCAGGAGCCTACAGCCTTCTAAGGAAGAGTCCTCTTGAGAAATCAGGCAAGACTCCCCAGTTAGCCCAGGGGCACCAAGCAGAGGGGCTGCCTTGGTAACTTGCCATGAACACAGTAGCCACACATGATTTGCATAAAGTGGAGCTGATTGCAGCTGTCTGTGTCTTTAACCCCGAAGTGTGCAGCCTGGCTGTTTGGACTGGTAAGAAGCACTGCCTGCCAGAGTCTCAGCACACCACTTCCAACAAGTAAAGGTGTGGGCAGGTGCAGTCTCACAGTTCTACGGGTTGCTGTTGGTTTGTTGGCCGCACTTTGTCCACCTTAGAGCGAATTCACTTTCTTCTCTTACTTCCTTAGCAGTAGTGGCAGAGTTCACCATGGATTCAGGCTGGTGCTTGTCAGGCTCCAGAAAGGGGAATTCAACTAGACAAAGATTTCCTGTGTAAACTGGCCTTCTGAAATGAAGCCAGCCCTCCCAGCTTGCTTTCTGTCCATCAGGTGTTCCCTGCGGTGGGTCCGAACACTAACACCTACTGCAGTGTGCTGCTCTGGAACGTTGGCACCTCCCCTATCAGCTTCTGCATGAACCAGGACATCTGTCCCTCTGTTTTGGTCAAACCCTGCTCAGGACACATAGCCCCAGGAGCCCACCAGATCTTCCTTCTCTCAACGCAGCCAGCAGATATGGCCACACACCAGCACATCCTGTCCTTGCAGCTGAATTCCTATCCCAAGTACACCCAGGTAGGGAGAGGGTGGAAGGGCTGTTTTGTATTCTGTTCTCTCCCTTTGTGATAACCTTTACCCGTGGGTCTGGTTATTTCTCCTTACATAAGAATGGCCAGACTGGATCAGACCAAAGGTCCATCTATTCTGACAGTGGCCAGTGCCAGGTGCCCCAGAGGGAATAAACAAAACAGGTGATCATCAAATGATCCATCTCCTGTCTCCCATTTCCAGCTTCTGGCAAACAGAGGCTAGGGACACGATCGCTGCCCATCCTGGCTAATAGCCATTGATGGACCTGTCCACTGGGAACTTCTCTAGTTCTTTTTTGAACCCTGTTCTAGTCTTGGCCTTCACAACATCCTCTGGCAAGGAGTTCTACAGGTTGACTGTGTGCTGTATGAAGAAATACTTCCTTTTATTTGTTTTAAACCTGCTGCCTATTAATTTTGTTTGGTGGCCCCTAGTTCTTGTGTTATGAGAAGTAGTAAACAACACTTCCTTATCTACTTTCTCTACACCAGTCATGATTTTATAGACCTCAATCATATCTCCCCTTAGTCATCTCTTTTCCAACTGAAAAATCCCAGTCTTATTAATCTCTCCCCATACGGCAGCCGTTCCATACCTCTAATCATTTTTATTGCCCTTTTCTGAATCTTGTCCAATTCCAATACATCTTTTTTGAGATGGGGCAACCACATCTGCACTCAGCATTCAAGATATGGGCCTACCATGGATTTATATAGAGGCAACATGATATTTTCTGTCCTATTTTCTATCCCTTTCTTAATTGTTCCCAGCATTCTGTTTGCTTTTTTGAATGTCACTGCACATTGTGTGGATGTTTTCAGAGAGCTATCCACAATGATTCCAAGATCTCTTCCTTGCGTGGTAGCAGCTCATTTAGACCTCATCATTGTCTATGTATAGCTGGGATGATGTGTTCCAATGTGCATTACTCTGCATTTATCTACGTTCAATTTCATCTGCCATTTTTGGTAGTTTGGTTTCTTCTGTTTTGGAAATGGGAATTTAAAATTTTCTAAAATGTCCTTTGGGTGGCATCAGTGTGCCCATTTCTTATTGGCACAACAGGTGCCTTTCAGAGCCTGGTTTCCCTTGTTCTCCTGCCTGCCTTGTGCCAAGTTCTCTTCAGAACTCTCCATGACAGCACAACAGGCAGGGCCGGAGTCCTTCCCCCTCTGAGCTCAGCCCTGTTATGATCCCCATTGCCTTTTAGAAGGAACTTCAAATTGGCCTCGTTCTTTCAGAGATCAGCTAAGGTTCCCGGCTACTGTCTATTCCCTTTCCCTGAGTCCCACAGGAGATCCTGCTCCGGAGCAGTGGTGAGTCCCTTCTGTTGCTTTTAGAAGGAGATGGGAATCTGTACTTCAAGCCTACCTGTGTGGGGACCTCAACCACACGCCTTTACACCATAAAGAACTGCACAAGGTTGCCGATGCATTTCAAGTGGAAGATCCAGGAGTCGGAAAGCAAGGTCCTGTCCGTCAAGCCCACCACAGGGGTCATCCAGCCCAACGAAGCCTTGGTGAGTTCTGCCAAAGTAATTTTCTTCCACCACCCACCATAGAGCCGTAGAGAGCTGAGAACAAAAACACAGGGCAGCAATTCACAGCCCCATAGGCCAAGAACAGAGGGTGCCGGTACACGTCTTGGGTAGGGGAGCTAGACAGATTCCTCCAGCTTGATGTTGAAGTAGATTTGCTCCACCACATGCTTGTTTCCTTCCAGACATTGGGAGCAAACATTGTAAGCCACTGTGCAGGTTTCCCTCTGGTGCATCTGAGGCGGCCTGGCTGTGAGTGTCTGGGTGTGTGTTCCCAGTAAGAACCCCCAACACAAGGGCCAGGTAATGGGCAGAGACACAATCAGGAGTCAGGACAGAGCTGAATGGAAGGGTGGTGGCTGGAGTGTGATTGAGACACCAGCGGGGAAGGAAGGTTCTGTCTATCTTATACACCCCGCTCCATAATGTGTTTGGAATTGATTGCCAGGCCCAGGCAGTGGGGAGGTTGGGAACACCAGTGAATGCCCTCTCCTTCCTGTGATTCCAGGCTCAGGCATGGACCTTTACTCCTGGGGAGGAGACCAAGTATCTCCTGAGAAGCTGGGTGTCAGTGTGGAGAGCCCAAGGGCGTTCAGCTCCTGAGTCTCCCGAGAGCACCCGCTACACCCTGCGGGTTATTGGCGAGGGGGCACTGGGCACCATTAGCGTAAGTACCAGAGTGTGTGGGGTGGGGGGAAGAGGAGAAGCGGCTCCTCGGGCGATTAATTGGCTGAGCAGAATCTCCAGCCTCCTAGTAAAGTATAGAGGAGGGTGGGACAACTGGGGCTTGGAGCCCAAAGGCAGCTTCTCTCCAGAGGAGGGAGGTGGTAGTAGAGGAAAGAACATTACTCCCGCTCTGCTATACTTCTGGGTTGGCCTTGCATTCAGCAAGAATACATCACCCAGCCATCCTTTTGTTATCAGGTGCCTATGCAGCTCGCCTGTCCTTTGCCTTGGGCAAGGCTCCATAGTAAAACTACAAGTCCCAGCAGGCAATGCTTTATAATCTCTACATATTGGGTCCCGGAGTTAAACTTTGCACATCCGTGTGCTACACTGTGTATCTTGGTCTAGCCTGATAGAAGCCTTGTCCTGCCCCCTGGGCGGTCTGTGGTGATGTAACAATACCAGCCTGATTCTTGTGTGCCGGCTTGGGGCTCTAGGCTCAAGAGGAGCAGCTGGACCTAGGGAACATTCTGGCTGGTGACCTGCAGTCCTGTGACCTTGTACTGTTGAATAATGGGACCTGTTCTCTGCACTACATCCTCCACGTGGAGCAGATGATCACAGGACCGTGTGACCCTGAGGAAGTCCTCAGCGATCCACTAGGTACTGAAAGAATGTTTGGGGCGGCAGAGTGGGGGGCATTGGGCCTTGTTTTTATTGCAGACAGAGGCATTCGAAAATGGATGAATTGCTCTTGCCAGCTTGAGAAACGCCCATTCTTTCTGGGACAGCCGGCATGTTTGAAAAGGTTCAGGTCTGTCTCTCGGCCTGTTTCGCATGTTATACTGGCTATCCAGTACGAACCTCTGCCGCTATTGTAAAGGTATAACACATTTTGACTAAAACAAAAACTTCCTGTTCTTGTCATTCACCAGTTCCACCAGTATTGCTTACTTCAGCTGAAAATTTCCATGCTGGGGTCCTGCTCAGTTCCAGCTCAAAGGGTAAAATGTTGAGCAAAATCAGTTCAGAAGTTTTCAGATTTGGAAAAAACCCTTTCTTTTAAACATAGTATCAGTGCACATTTTTAAACAGGGCTAGAAGCGAAACCATCTCCAGATTCATACTTGGAGCTTGTCCTGGAGAGTCCTCCATGAGGACTGGTGTGTGTCCGTGTTTGGTGTGGGTTGAGCGTTAGATCTGTTTGAAAATGGCACACGGGGTGTGTGCAGAACGACTATGTATATTCTGAACACGGTATAGATATGATACAGTGTTTTATATATATACTGAGACTGAGAGGTCAGTGCCATCCCGATACTCATTCCCTTTCCTTTCTCTCACAGCTTTAGAGCTGGATCGTTACAAAGGGATGATTCCTGCAAGGTCAAAGGCCATTGTCCAAGTAACCGTCAGCCCAGCCCGTCAACTCCATTACACCTGGTCAGTCAGTTACACCATTTCCATGCCCAAAGGTGAGAGCCCTGGCTTGCCGGAAAGGGCCAAAAGGGCCGTTCCATCCCATCCAGCCAACGAGCCCTTTCCGCGTCAGACATAAACTGTCTGAATCTGCCAAGATGGCAGCTCCCAGCTGCATCCCTCCCTCCATTCCCAGTGGATTACTCCTGCCTGCGGGAGTCTCTGTGCTGAACAGCTCGGCTGGACTCACAGGGGATGTTTTGCGTTCTCCCTTACCCCTGTGCTGTCTGCAGGGATGGTGTTAGACACAGCTGAGCCCTGGGGTGCTGAGGCAGATGATTCCTACTCCACCCAAACCCTGCATTGTCCCCTCTCCTCCACATGCTGACGCCCCATCCATGCAGCTTCCCTTTATATGTCTTATAACAGACATATTTGTGTGTTGGTTGCTTGTGACACTGTGCCAGGACATCCCAGGCAGGGGTCTGGCTCTCCGGTGGGGATCCAGACCCTGCTTCTAGCCCAGCCTGGGCAGCTTCCCTCGACATTGCCCTGACTAGTTCTTGTCTCTCCTCCCGCAAGCTCTGGATCCTGCAAACACCGTAGGGGAGCAGCAGGCCCTCTGCTGCATAGTAGCGACGGGCGTCTACCCCTCTGTCTGCGTCACGGATGCGTGTGCAGCAGGAAGTGCCCGCAGCATCAGCAAGCTGCACCTCTGGAGGCTCTTCGCACTGGAAACTCTGAACCAGTACTTGGAGCGAGACCCCACCTCCGCAGAGCTCACCTACAGGGTTCCCACAAGGCACAGGTGACTACAGACCCAGCCCAGAGGAGCCTGTAACCTGCAGTATAATCCAGGCAGGGAAAGCCTGGCTGGAGGGTTTGGTTTTCAGCTTGGGGTCACCTAGAAATCTTCTCTGTCTCCTTCCCTGCCCCAAAGCAGGCAGCTCCCCACCTCTCCCTGGCCCGCTGCCTGTGCTCCCTGTCTTGGCCCTTCCCCTCTGCGGGGAGGCTCTTAGCCTCGGTCTTGCACCTCGCCTTTCTCCCTCTCCTCTCGGGTCCATCTCCAGGGACACAGCATTGCCCTGCTGCACGTGTGTGAGCCTGCTGGATGGTAGCAGGACACTGAGAATGGGAATGGGTCCCATCCCGCTCCCCTGTGTGCAGACCTCCAGAGGTGGTGCTCTGAGCCTGGGTGGGCACTGCTGTCCCTCAGGCCCCCATCTCCTCTCCAGGGCGCAGTGTCTGGCTGAGCCACCATTCTGGCTGTGCTGTGTGGACCCATCCCTCTTTGCAGGAGGGCAGCAGCGCCTGGGTCAGCCAGGGTGTTCTTTACTGACCTGTGTTGTGCCCGCTCTAGGCACTAGATGCGCTGTGCCTACCCAGCGCGCTCAACCCCCGCTGGGCGTTGAGATTCCCCGGGTGGCAGTTCATGGGTGTGGAGGAAAGAGCCACCTTAGACAGAGGCAGCTCTCAGAAGGAGGGGAAAGTGTTTAAGCATCTGGGTGCCTCCTCTCTGGGCAGCTGATGTTCCTGGAGTGTGGAGCCCTTGTGAGAAGTGAAGGTCACTAGCTTCTGCTGGTACCCAAGGGAGGAGCCTCTGGGCAGTTGTGTTGCATCCAGCTCCTGCAGCACCTCCAGCGAGCTTTCCTTCCTCTTGCCTTGATTTCATCTCCTCTTTCCCTGCTCTGCACAGCGTCTGCCCCGTTCCCCCTGTGCACACCCCCGTCCTGCTGGATTTCAACTTTGGGGCTGCTCCGATCGAAGCCGAGCCGTCCGTGGTGATCCTCATGCTGGAGAACAGTGGGGTGGTGCCGGTGGAATGGTACGTAGCTCTCATTAAATCCCGTGCTCTCCTCTGGAATCAGGGCTGCTCCTGGGGCAGTGAGTGCACTTGGCATCCAAGGTGCTCTATGTTCTGAGGGGTTGAGCGAGAGGAGATTTGATAGGGGACTTCAGCAGGAGGATTCTAAATACCTGGCTGGGCTGAACTCCGTCCCGTCACTTGCTTGGGGCCCTTTTACAGAGGAAACGCAAGGGTCGCTGCACATGGCAAACTGCGGGACTGTCCAGTTTTCACGGCTTCATCTTGTGTCCTGAAGATCAGGCCTGAGACTCCTGACTCTATCTGTGTGGGGACCCAGGGCTGGGTTCCCAGCGGGTTCTGCAGGCTAGGCCTGAGGGGGATTGGCAGGATGGCAGTGGTGAGGAGTTTCCAGCACTTCCGTGCCTTGTGCTAAAGCTGATATCTTCATGATCCCAGACCATGACACATTTGCCATCAGGACAAGCCCCCGTGTGGAAGTGAGGCCCATTCTCATTCCTGCTCTGGCTGACTGGCTTTGCTGGGTCCATAGGGCCTTTCTGTTCCCCTCTGACCAGAAGATTGATGTGGAGCACTGGGCAGAAAACACAGAGTTCAACCCCAGTGAGCTGCACCAGATGAGAGTTCAGGACAACCAGCTCTTCAGTGTTTCCCCAAAGGCAGGAAGACTCTTCCCAGGACAGGAGCAAACAGTGCAGCTCTCACACAGGTGACAGTTCATGCCCCCTCTCCTGGGCCTTCCCTTCCACAGAGGTCAGTGTGTACCTGCCAGTATCCTCCTATACCTCAGTGCTGGAACCACTCTCATCACACGGCGCATCCCTAGGAGTGTCCCATAGAAGTCCCTCTGACTTTGTCCCCTTTTCTCTTACCCCAGTATGGTCTTTACAGGGATCATGTTACTGTCTTTTAAAACTGGATTGGCCAAGGCATTCAGGAATGTGCTCTCTGGACCAACCCTGTGCTAGCCGGACAGAGTGAGGAACGGAAAGATGGCTGGATAGCTCTTTTCCAGAGCCAGTTGTATGGTTTCATCTATTAGTAGTTTTTAAAAATCAGGCCGGGCCCAGAGACCATCTGTGTCAGCAACAGTGGCTCCATATAGGAAAATTAACCAGCTTTGCATTTACTTGGGGTCTAATCCTGATTGTCTCTAACTCTTCTTGACTTCAGGAACTCCAGGGCTTGGGCCAGTAAATTGGTGCATGTCTATATCAAATACAGTTGTGCCCCTCCCCCTGCGTCAATGGCCCTTATGCTACAGTGACTCTCTTTAGCAGGGAAATGAATTGTCTCTCATTCACTGTGTGATCCTTGATTCTGTCACTCCAGGCACAGGGTTAGATTTTTAATGTTTTCCTCTCTCTCTCGCTGACCCTGGTGGTTTTTCTCACCCTGCTAGACATGATTTCATTGGCACTGATCGGCTCCCGGTGCTGCTGAAGGTCTCCCATGGCCGTGAGATTCTGGTAAGATAGCAGGCATTGCTTGCCGTGCGGCTAGCAGGCCAGTGAGTTCCAGAAGCTGAATTCACACAGAGGTATTTTATGCAGGAGCCACAAAGCATTCATCCCTCAATCTTCCTTCCGAGAAACTAAACAGACTGAGCCCTTTACGTCTCACTTTAGGATGCTTCTCCAGCCCTTGAATCATTTTTGTGGCTCTTTCCTGTACCATCTCCAGTTTTTCAATGTCCTCTTTAGGATGTGGACCTCAGAACTGGATGCACTCACATCTAAGGGTTGCATTAACCCTCTTTGCCATATCATCGCACTGGGAGCTCATGTTCAACTGCTTTCCCACTATGAGCCCTAAACCCTTTTCAGCGTCCCTGCTTTCCAGTCCCTGCTTCTGTCGGTGTGGCCTGCAGTCCTTGTTCCTGGATGTAATGAAATGCAGTCTGTTTGAATGAGCTCAGCTCACTCTATAGGACAACCCTGCCCTCATCATTACTACCATTCTGCCAACGTTTGTGTCATCTGCAAGTTTTATCTGCAGCAATTTTATATTTACATCCAGATCATGGATGAAAATGTTGAATAGTATGAGGCCTAGAACCACTCCCTGCTGGACCCTGTAAAACACCCCTATTTGATGAGGATTCCCCCCTTTCCCCGGATGACTATTTTTGGAGATCTGTGAGTTAGCCAGTTCTCAAGGTATTTGAAATATGCTTTGTTGAACAATTTTCCATTAACCACGCTGACTGGCATTAATGATGTTCCTTTTTGTTATCAATTGAACCCTGTAGAGTGGGTTGTAAATGTCAGTGCCATGACAAAATTCCCTCATGATTGCTAACGTCCTGCAACCTGAACCCCGCTGGCGCTGGAGAGGGTCTGTGATTCTGCCCAATGTACTGTCACATGGTACAGCTGATACAGAGCAGTCCCATCCTTAGATGTCTCCGCTGGCTCCACACTCATTTCAGGAGCCAGCTCATAACAGTCTTCCTGGTTTTTCCGTTACCCACCCTGCGTTATCTCATGGACCTTGTTTCTCTACTTGCTTCTAGACTCCCTTTCCTAGTCTCACCCTGACCAGTTCTCTGCCGCTCCACACATTTGGTGCAGGAGTCTTCACCTCTGCCGTTCATGTCCTCTTTCTGGTATATTTACCCTTCTTTCATCACTCCTCCTCATCGGCACTGTATGACTTCAAATCCCTCTGAGATGGGCCTTCTCCTAAAGCACAGCTGCGTTCGATCCGTGCTCTGAACTCCAGTATGTGATTGGCCGGCTCTCCCACAGCTTCCGGGATGCGGAGGCAGATATTCCCCCAGTGCCAGAAGGTGGTACAGTCTGTCCTGTCTGCGCAAAGGTGGGGACAGCCCATGTGCCTTCAGCTGTCGGTTCTTTCTCCCCACCCATGATTGAGGAGCTGCCCCTCATTCTCCCTGCCTTGCCAATCACTAAAGAAGCTCAGAGCTGCTCCTGTTTTGCATTTTCCCTGCTAGTTTCCTTGGGATTGGAACTAACTTCTCTCATTCTGTTAGAGCCAAAGTCCCCGTGTGCTCTGCTGGGCACAGCTCAGACCCCTCTGAGCCTTCCTGTCTGTCTCTGAAGTTTCCTCTAAGAGCTTTGTGTTCACATCGCGTTCTGTTTTCCATTCCTTTCTTTCAGGGCTCTCGTCCGCTGGAAATCCAGCCCTTGAATAAGTTGTTCAAAGACGGTTTAGCTGTACCTTGCTCAGTAGCCCTTGGATGGGCTCCCTGTGCGATGCCGGCTTGGCACACTCCAGAGAGGGGCCGGCAGCTTTCTGCCAGCTAGCCGAGAGCACCAGAGGACAGTAGGGCACATGGCCCTGACTTGCCCGATGGAGACAGTGGTGGCTTATGACCAGTGGCCTCTACCCTGCCCCAGAGTGAAGTGCAGAGGAGAGTGAGAATGGAGCGATGCTGAATGGGTCTTGGAGAGAGCTCTGGGCTGTAGTTGTTGCCGCAGCCAATACACAGAGAGCTGTACTGGCCCCCGTGCTCAAGGAGACCTGGACCAACGGAGGGGCAGATGCAGTATCAGTGCATTGAAGGGAACGCCTCCCCCTAGTGCACTGGGCTACAGAGCACCCCTGTGTTAAGGGTGCTGATATGCTGCATCAGAAAGGAGCTACCTGTGGCCCACACGTTCCCTCTCCTGCACTAATACATTGTGGGGAGAGAGAGAAGGGGAAAAGAGAGACGTATTGAAGAGACCCCCCCGCATGCTCCCCCGCAACTGCCCATGGCATGTGGAGGATGCTAGACAAGAGCTATAGCATGATAAAGAATCATAGGACCATAGAATGGTAGGACTGGAAGGGACCTCAAGAGGTCGTCTAGTCCAGTCCCCTGCACTCACTGCGGGATTAAGTATTATCCTAGACTATCCCTGATAGGTGTGTGTCTAATCTGCTCTTAAAAATCTCCAATGATGGAGATTCCACAATCTTCCTAGGCAATTTATGCCTCTTAGCTCCTGTCTGCCTCTCCTGTTATTACTGATTTAGTTCTGTAACAGCGGTGTTCTCTTCCCGGAGAGAATTACTGCTTCTTTTCCCTTGCCTGCACTGTAGCTGAATTTCATTGGCGTGACAGTGGAACGGGAGCAGCGGTACGTTCACTTTACCTCCACTAAGCATCTGTTCACCCCCGTCGCCATCGGCAGCTCCAGCCCCCCCAAACAGGTGAGCGGCTACGACTCACAGCTGCCAGCAGGCAGAGGAAAATAGCTTGAATGCCGGCCTGTGCTGGGAGGGAAGGGAGCAGTGGCACTTGTTAGGCTGTGGATTAGCCTCTGGAGGGAAGCCGTGAGGCCCATCACATGGGTGGTTTGAGACTGGAACTAGTCAAAGCCCTGGAGGTGGGCTGTAGGGCCTGTGCTGCCCTGGGGAGGTCACTGTCTCTGAACTCTGGTTCCCATCTCCAAAGATCTGACTGAACTGATTGTCCCCTAGGATGCCAGCTTCTATTGTTGATTCCTGCAGCCTGCTCCCACTGGGCCTGGGTAAATCCACGTTCGGTGGGCAGTGTGTGGGAGGCGCTGGAGCAGAAAGAGAGTATGTAGATGTGGTGATAGATGTTGGCTTTGTGTGGTCACCTACCACTGTTATAAATTCCGACGTTATGGGGTCTCCTCCCTCTGAACCTCTGTTTTATTAAGTGCCCAGACCTATGAACGTCATTAATCTTCATCGGAGGCTTGAGGGCTGGTGCTAACTAGCTGAACTTCGGCGTGGTCCAGTGAGCGCTGCACCCCTCTTCTGTTACCTGCAGATCTATGAGCTGTACAACGGGGGCTCCATGGCTGTGTATTATGAGATTCAGCTGGACTCTGTGATGAAAATCCAGGAGGAGAATTTCCAGCACCCTGTGTTTGTCTGTCTGAATCCCAGAGGGGAGATCCTTCCTGGCACAACAAGCCACATCGAATGGGTCTTCTCGCCGCTGGAAGCCAGAACATACTCTGTAAGATGCTCCTCAGTATAAATGAGCGATTGTGTAAAGTGCTTTCCCTGGGGCGACTGAGGAGGCCAAGATCCTGCAGCTCTCCCTGTTCACATCAGAAATTGGCTTGGTGGGATTTGATTTCAATAATTTGTCCTCAGGAAACACTGGCACACTGAGATTGACCCCCCAAAAAGGCCATTGATTACAGCGGGCAAGCACAGCCTCTGTTGGACTTAGCGCCCGCAGGGGCTGCTGTCACTCCTGGCTCTGGTACCATTCAGCTGCCCTCTGCAGCCCTGTTGTCGTGACCCTGCTCACTCACTCACGGCTGGGAGTGTGGGGCCGTCCCCTGGCAGGAGCCATTCAGCAATGGGTGGTGTGCCCCACAGCCGGGGTCTTGTCCTCCTCCTCCTCGCGCTCCCAGCCAGGAGTCTCTGCTCTGCCTCGCCAGAACCTGAGAAATCAGGGTGAGAACAGAGAGAGTCCCTAAATACTAGAGACTTGGAGTCTGAGTGGTGTAAAGGGGCGTTGGTGTAAAGGAGAATCAGGTCCTTGAAGTTGCAACCCATCCATAACTGGCTATAGGATCAGACTGAGAAGACTTTCAAAAGGAGTTACTCCAAAGAGGTATCTAATTGTATAGTACTGTTGTGTAACCTGCATACCCAGCGGGTAACTAGTGTCCCCGCTCTTAAGGGTCTCGGGAGACTTGGCTAGTCAGTGTCTCTAAGAATCCCACGGCACAGGTCACTTACTCCAAATGAGGAGGCTGCAGTCCAGCTTCATTAGCAAAGACATTGCTTTGTAAGGGGGTCTGTCAAAATGCAGCCCTGAATTTATTCCCGTTGCCCTTTCTGTGGCAGGTGGATGTTCCCATCCACATCTTGGAGGGAGATTCGGCTCTGATCACCTTCCAGGGAATAGGCTATGATCCACATATTATGGGAGAGACTGCCCAGTTCAATCAAGTCTTGTCTCCTTCAGTGACGCCAGGTTCTTCAAAACTAACAGTGCCCGGGCAGGTAAGCACCAGATGTGATGTTACCATAGGCCCAGCATGATAAAGGCCGTCATTCCAGAAGTTCATGAAAAGGTTTGAAATTGGCAGGTGGTCTCTTTTCTAGAGCCTCTGTTTGCATGGGGAGCTTCTTGGAGTGATATTGGAAAAGCCAGATTCTGCCCACGGTAGCTGTTGTCCTGAAAGACTATTTACTCGCAATTCCGTCTCCACTGGCACCAGAACCAAGATGGTTGCTGGGGTGTTGTTATGTGGCCGTCTCGTTATCAAAGATTAAAGCTAACTAACGGTCGCTTTTAGTGAGTGCAGCAGCTTTTCCTTGGTCAAAGCTCTTCTCCTCTCATTCCTGGGCCCCACTTGCACACCCATGTGCTAACAGCACTACGCTAGGCATCACTTGATCTGGACTCACACAGCAGGGCAAATAACAACTTGCTCACAGTGAAAAGTGAAGTGGGACTTGATTGCTGGCTTCCTGGCCCAGCTGAGAGCTGGCCTGCCAGAGCCCAGACCCAGCGGTGTAGCACAAGTTGAGAGGATTCAGTGTGATCATTTATGGTGGAGATGTTCTAAGCTGGCGGGAGAGAGCTCGCCTGTTGGCTTAATAATGCTGCTTCTGCAAGAGGCGGCAGCTATATCAGTGGGAGAAGCTCTTTTGCTGGGAGAGTGCTGTCTACACCAGCCCTTAGGCTGCGTTCCTCAGGGGGTGGATGTAAGTTAGACCAACATAACCTGTAGTGTAGACAATGTCTTAGTAAGAGTGGTGCAGACTTCCTGTAAGGAAGATCACACTCTTGTGGAAAGCAAACGAGACAATTTACAATGTGCTCTAGAATGCCATGCATATCAGTGTCACTTGGGAGTTCGGAAATTTGTAACCTGCAGCTTGTTAAACTTCTCTAACTCTTCAGTGTAATTCATTAGTGTTTGCAGCACCAGGACCTGGAACACACAGTAAGGTCAGTGGGGACTTTGTCCAAGTCAGGACCTCAGGGTTTGGCCTGCTATCACTGAGTGGGGATCTTCAGAACTTGCCAAAAGAGCAGCTGCTCTGATTGGAGACTCTGGCTTAGCTGAGGCTCTTGTGCTCCAGGAATGTCTCTTGCCTAGCCCAGCTGCAGCACGACATCCTCAGCGTCATTACACTGCACAGCCTGGAACCTCAATGGCACTAGAACCAGGCACTGCTTGTCTTGTTGGAACAGTGTGTCCAGCATTATAAAAATGACTAGTGTACCCTGTGCTAGTCCAATGTGACCCATCGGTTGCTGGACATCAGACAGAGACAGGGCAGAGCTGTGCATCTACTCACCTCTCTGGGACGTGTGCCCATCTTCTCTGGCTGAAGCTCCTGCATGGTTTCTCTTTTCCAGACAGCCTTCTTATCCCAGCACAGGATTTGCCTTGGAAACATCCCAGTCTACAGCAAGTCCAGCCGGCTCGTCTTTCTCAACAATGCCTCCGAGAGCGAGGCAGTCATCTTTGCCTGGCACGTCGGCACTTCTAATGCCAGTGAGGTGAGTTCAGCTCTGCAGCACTGGGCCCTGAAAGGGCCCTGCTGTCTCATCCTGTCAGAGCAGTGGGAGAGCTGGCCGGCTGAGGGAGGTGGCAGGGGAGAAGAAGGGTACTTAGAAACCTGAAGGTGATGACTGGGGAGTTCAGCAAAGCATCAGAGCTCATAAGATAGGGAATGGGAGCTGTGGAGACTGGACTTGAGGGGAGTTCTATCCACATAGAATCAGCAGTAGTGCATCACGCCTCCTGTTTGGAAGTCTGGGTCCCCATCACCCTACCACACCAGTGAAACCTGGGGTAGCTCCTGGATCCCTCCCAGGTCTAGTGATGTCATGCGAAGGGCAGCCCAGCAGAATTCCTGAGGCCCTGTGTTACCCAGCCGGTGAGGAGAGACATCCCAGACACGGGTCACCATAACGAGTCCTCACGGTGTCTTAGATGCTGCAGATCGTACCGGAGATGGGAGTCGTGCAGGCCGGGGAGAGTACCCACTGCCTCATCAAGCTACACGCGTCTGGGAACCCATGCTTCTACAATGTGGATCTGGTGTGTGAGGTGAGACGCGGGAGGTGCCTGCCTCTTTCATTGGCTCAGTGATGCCATCATGTCTCCTTCTAGGGCTGCCCCCAGCAACTAACAGCCTACCACTGACAACAGAGTTCTCCTTTAGTTCATGCGCTGGAGGCCACTGGGATTTAGCACTAGGCGTTCGGGGTTCGAGCCCCTCTCGTGACAGAGGCGTGGCTATGAGAAATGCTTGTGTAATGAATAATGTACTGAGCTGGGGCAGTCACTGAACTGGGGCACTTCCTTCTTGTACTGCTGGGAGCAGAGTGTGTGATGCACCCAGGCTGCTAATATTCTCTTGGGGTCACTTGATATAAGATTGGCCCACCTCTTTGCAGGACTCAGGGCACATCCTCTGAGGTTCTGGAAGGCATGACAAGGGTAAAGGCTCTGTGTCCATGACTGTGGATGGTCATGTATTATGAGCCAGAGAGAGTGAACCGTACACTGTCCATGGTCTTACACAGGAAGAATGTGGAATGGACAGCTTTCTACCCTTCCTGCTGACCTTGCTTGTTCCTAGGTTGTCATGCAGCAGCAACTGGCTAAGTACGAGAAGGCGCTCCAGGAGTGGGAGGCTGAGAAGGAACGGCAAACTGTGGAATTCACCATCACCGAGCAGGACCTGGGGGCTGAGAGCAATCTGCAGCTGCATGCCAGAGTAAGGAGCAGTGCCTGGGAGTTCTCAGCGCCCCAAGGGGATAAGACGCTTCTTTGTGTGTAATTTGTTTTTCCAGCTTCTCAGCTGCCGAGGATCATCTGGGTTTCAATGAGGAACCTTCTCTAAAGATAAACCCCGGTGGGCCAATGACAGGCACGGGGGTCATGTGATTTTCCCCAGCTCACGGGATCAGTTGCTACAGGGCTACTGGAACCCAAGATCTTGGCTCTTAGTCTTTTGCTGTACCCACAAGAATACCTCAGTCCCTTCTGTTGCATGTGTAACACTGGGGAAGAGCTGGCATAGGTGGTAGCTTTGTAAGGGAATCAAAAGGATCCTCAGACAGCAAACTCTGAATCTGCTGAAGATCATCTGATGTTTGGAAGGGAATATCTGATCAGAGCCTGGGGAAAAGCAGAACCGGAGGCTCTGGAAACTGACCAGCTGGAGGGTGAGATTGCTCTGCTGCAGTTGGGAGGGGGGAAAACAGAACCTGTTTCTCATTTCCCTTCCTCTGTTTAGAGCTCCTCAGATTCTGCTGCGGAAGGGAAACTCGCTAAGTTGCCTGCTGTGACCAGACAGTCCCAGGTAAGATGGCTCCATCCCGGGAAGTGGAATGAGCCCAGCGGTGAGATACAAGGCCGGCTCTACCTTCTTTTCCTTCCCTGGTGGAGCTGCCGCAGGTGTGCTGCCGAAAATGCCAGTGGCAGCTCCGCCGCCTGAGTGCTGTCCTGACAGTGCCCAGCATGCCGCCCCCTGCCGTTTGCTCCCCCAGATGCCTGCTCGTTAGACTAACGGCTTGAGCTGGCTCAGGTGAGATGCAGGGGAATGCGAGGCAAGGAGGCTGGCTGGCTAGGGAGCACAGAGCCAGCAGAAAACTTGGCTTGAAAGGCTAATCTAGCCAGGGGTCGGCGACCTTCCCGAAGTGGTGGGCCGAGTCTTCATTTAGTCACTCGCATTTATGGCTTCGTGTGCCAGAAATACATTTTAATGCCTTTAGAAGGTCTCTTTCTATAAGTCTATAATATAGAACTAAACTATTGTTGTATGGAAAGTAAATAAGGCTTTTCAAATGTTTAAGAAGCTTCATTTAAAAGTAAATTAAAATGTAGAGCTCCCCAGACCGGTGGCCAGGACCCAGGCAGTGTGAGTGCCACTGAAAATCATCTAGCCTTTGGCACTCGTGCCATAGGTTGCCTACCCCTCGGCTAGACTGCCAAGTTGGGAGGAAGTGTTTGTGCCTAGAAGAACTAGGCTGTTTGGCTGTGACTGTCGGCTGCTAGCTTTACAGAAAAGGCGAGTTAAATTAGAACCAAACATACATTGGTGGCTGGAGATCAGATGCTGCTGGGTGAAAGGTTTGGCACCATGGACAGAGGGTTCTGTCTGCCACGCAGTTCATCGGTAGCGTGTTGGGGTGTCTTGAATGTGGGTCACCCCGTGGGGGGCTGTACTAAAGGACTGTGAGATGAAGGGTGTGACCTTAGAGAGGGACTCAGGGAGTTCCAAGAGCAAGGGCTGTAGGACAGACTGGGACTGAGGAGGGCTCTGTGCATCTAGCATGGTGAGTCTCTCAAACTGTCGGAGCCAGCCCGAGGGTTCCCTGAGGTGAGTGTGGGGCTGGGGGCATTTAGCATACATCAGACTGGATGTGGGAGAGATGGCTGAGAAGGGGTGAACAGTTTAGTGGAAGCTGCAGGCTTTTAGCTCTAGTCCCTGATTGGAACCTGCTGGCCAGGACCCATCTCCCCTGTGTGAAATGTGTAGGGAGGTCCCAGCCTACTTGGACATCCCTGACAGAAATGTCACTTATTCCCCTTTGCCAGTGGAGAAGCCAGGGTGTGACCGAGAGACTGAATTGCCCTTTCACCTGTGGATGTGTCTTCACCGCAGACATAACACAAACTCTTTCCCAGGTGTTGCCCCAACCTCCTCCCATCGGTACATAAAACCCTCTCACCTGAGACGGATGGTGCTGTGAACTGAGGCTAGCTGGCATGCTGGGGTATAGGCTTTCACCTGGGCAGGTAGCAGTCCACTCTGGAGTGAAGGTGCAGGCTACCTCGCTTCCCATGCATTCCTACAATTCCACCTCTTTCCAGCTGGACAGACACATTGTCCCTCAGTTCACTGGGAAAGAATCAGAGGGACTCAGCTTAACGCAGCACAGAGAACTCTGGGCTCTGCCTCCAGAAGTCCAGGCGACACACATGGAGGTGCGCAGTGACTTGGGCAGGGCTTGGCAGAGTGACTGGACTACCCTGGTCACTCAGCCCTGGGTGCCGATCACCCAGGCTAACACTGCCATGAAAGGAGCTCTCTGCAGGTCAGGCTCTCCGGCAGTGGAAAGAGGACGCTGGCCCTGCTGGTGACCTGTTGCAAGGCAGGGGAGCGGGGTCAGTCTCCATTTCATCCCTTTCGGCCTCTGTGTTTTGATGCTTCCTCCATCTCTGGTCATTGTGTGGATGGTAACGTGAGATCTGGTATCCACCCCCAGTTCTGGTCACTTCCTGCACCAGTGCTGAAGGAGAAGTTAGTGCCAGCAGTAGGTTCAGTAAAGGGCTAATTTTTCTTCTTCCCCAACAGACTCTGCCCCCCATACGCCATAAAAACCTCTCTATACCCAATCCACCCGTCAGCCGCAGTCAGAGGAGGCACCTGATGGACAAAGAAGCCAGTAAACTGTGGGCCAAACCAGAGCCTCCCAAGTCCCATCTGCTGCACCTCGGAGTGACAGCCAGGTCCCATTCCATAGACGACTTCCTGAGTAACTTCTGCCCTGAGCTCCCCAAATACTTCCTTTGCTGGTAAGAAAAGACAGGCCTCTTGTTTGGAATTAAATTTCCGCCTGACCCACAGCTCTTCCTGCTAGGACGCATGCCCATGTACGTGTCCATGTATACCAACTCAGCCCTTGAACTAGAAACAGCAGCTGTTTCACAGTGCACAGCAATTGCATCGGGACAGGACGTGACAAAGGATGTTTCTCTGTGAGCTGCAGGGGGAATTAGGGAGGCTGAATCCAGCAGCCTGAGTTGAGATCTGGCTGGGATAACAGGTCTGACAGCTGGCTCTTGAGAAGAGAACCCAGGGATCTGTAATGCCACTATATCCCTTTACCTCGGGGGTTCTCAAACCGGGGGTCGTGACCCCTCAAAGATAGCGAGGTTATTACGTGGGGGATCACAAGGTGTCAGCTTCCCCTCCAGCATTTATAATAGTATTAAATCATTACAAATACAGTGGAACCCCGCAATACCGCAACGATTGGGGTCCAAAAATATTGATTGTGATAAACGTGGGGTTGTGGTATTGCGGGGTTCCGCTGCATCAAAGCAGCGCCTTTTGCTGCCATCGGGAGCCCCGCGCGCCCCATGTTATAAGCGGATTCGCGCTATCGTGGGGTGCGGTATTGCGGGGTTCCACTGTATGTGTTTTTAATTTGTATGGGGGGAGGCTTGCTGTGTAAAAGAGATCATCAGGACAAAAGTTTGAGAACCACCGAGTGGCACCTTGTCTTCCCCTCTGCTGCCTCCAGCCCTAGCTCAGAAATCACCGGCTGATTCCCTGCCTCACCCAGGGCCTAGTGCCCCGGGTTGGAGCTGAGCAAGGGCTGAGCTCCCGGCTCTCTCCCATCGATGTACGTGCATCCTGACCCCTCGACCACACTGACACTTGCCTGGGGAGTTGGGAACTGACCAGGAAGGCTCCTGGCAGACACTTGGAGGGGCAAATCGGGCCCTTTGGGGGATGAGGATGGAGGGCTTCAATCAAAGCGCTCTCGAGTGAGCTGCCAGCACATGTCCTCTTGCCTGCTGGCAGCCTCCCTGCTCCCACCTTCCCTGAGTCTTCTGCAGGCCCAGGTAGTGCATGTCGGCTGGTGCACAAGGCTGCTGTCTGGGGCCTTAGACAGGGAGCTCAGGTCTCTCAGCGAGGCGCTGAGCGCCAGGTCACAGACTGGCTGCCATTTAGTGGAGTCCGTCAATCCCTGTGATCTGGTCATTGCCCATGTCACCAGAGGTGGTTGCTGCTTGTCTCAGCAGCGCCTGCGTGTGGCACAGGGGTGTCCTCTTTCAGTCCGTTCTCTCACCCTCTCTGCTCCACACTGGCATTTCTATGCCCTCCCTTGTTCCCCTTTGTTTCCAGCTGTTTGCCAACGCTGTAGCCCACTGCTCTACAGCATCGTCCCTCCACTGGATCCTGCAGGCTCCCGGGAGAGACAGAGGCCGTGTCTTTCCACAGCTCTGCTCTTATGTGTCCTCAGAGCTGTGGTGAAAATGATTCTCTCTGCACCAAAACTTACTCAGTGCAAGGTTGGGTGAGCCAGGTGCCCCGCTCCAGCCACTAGTGATGTGCTTGATTTCACCAACTCCGATTACCTGATCGCCTCCTGGTTTCCCTTAGGCCCCCTCCCTGTACATTGTCTCTGAGGCCCCTTCTGCTTTTCTCCTTCAGCAGGAATCTCAAGGAGACAGTGGGAGACAGGGCTGTGGACAGGGGGAAAGACGCGGGAGGCGTCAGGACGGACCCCATTCTTCTGGCACTGGCCGGCTCTTCCGAACAGGAGATGCAGGTGGTGACTGACCTGCTGGCTGCCGTGATCGGGTACAGGTTCCCCTTTCCTCTCGGAATCAGTCCCCCACCCCCGCTGAAATGGGGGCTGCGGGGGCTCGGGGTGGAGGGGACTGCTGCAGAGGGGCCTGATTCTCCGCTCTGTTCTACTGGCCTTCCACTGGTGGAAACGGTGTGTCAGACCAGGGGCGTGGGATGGAGAATCGGGCCCTACCGTGGGGTCGTGCATCGCTGGCCATGCTAAGCCAGGAGCGTGATGGCGGAACAGAGGGTGGACGTTCCCTTGTGTACCCGCCCGCTGCTGGGGAGGAGCGGTAATAAATCCCAGTGCAGCGCCTCCTCCCGTGTGGCTCCCAGCTGCTTGCTGGAGTCTGGAACTGCCCTTTGCCGTGGCCTTTGCACCACACCCATCTGCGGAGCGCGAGATCCCACGGGAGGACGCTGGCTGTACAGGCTCTGGGCATAGGCACTCCGGGATCGATGCCATCTTCCCAGGGGCTAGCAGGGGAGCCAAGCTGGCCACTGACTTAAGTGAGAGCAGCTGGCTTACAGTGATCCCTAGGGGTCATTACACTGGCAGGGACATCGGCCTCATGTTCATGCGTCTGCTTATGCCAGAGGTGACCATGGCCTGTTGTTCCTGATCCCTTTGTTCCTTCCCCTCCCATCGCAGAGGCCTGTTGGAGGACACCCAGTTCCACCAGGCAGTGAACAGGAGCCTGGCTGAGCCCGTGCCCTATTTCCACCAGTTCTGGGCGCCAGGATCAGCAAAGCACCAGGGCAGGGAGCAGAGCCCGGGCGGCTCCTCCGGGTCTCTTTCCCCAGCCCCTTGTGCTAAGGACAAGCCAGGCGCGGTGGAGGAGAGGCAGGAAGAATGTGGGATGAGCCAGGTCACCTCTCCCAGGACGGCTGAGGAGGCGGCTCGGGACAGCTTGCGTGACCTCCTCCACCAGGAGCAGCTGCGGGAGGAGAAAGAGACACTCACCAGGTGAGGCGGGGCTCCGGCCGGTGGGATGCCGGAGCACGGCCCCGGGGAGCGCACGGCACGGCATTGGCGTCACCTTCGACGTGAATCCGCCTCCCCCTCTCTCGTTGTACATTCAGTGGGCTGGCCATGCACCACGTGTGGCCATCCACCGAGTTCTCCCGCACACCCTGCTAGCCACCCTCCTCTCGCGCCTGGCAGTGCGGCCTGTGCAGAGAAGTCCCAGAACGAGCCGGTGCAGATGAGGCAGGGTTTTCAGACCAGGCCGTTTGGAGGCTCCTGCCCATAGGTCCCGATTGTGCCGAGAAGGCGGCTGGGCTACTCCGGGGAGGGCGTGGGCTCAGGTGCTGCATTTCTCTGCTCTCGGGGCGGCTGGCCGTGGCACCTTGGCACCCGCTGGGGCCCAGCGTGTGCCGGGAGAATTCCAGCCCATCCCCAGCCTGCACCTCTGGGCTCTCTAGGCTGCCGGCGTTCGGGAACCTGCTGGAGCTGGTGCTGGAGAACATGCTCCAGAACATAATGGTGGAGGCCAGCCGTGGCGAGGTGGTTCTGACGGCCCGTCCCAGGGTGATCGCCCTGCCCCCGTCCTCCGCCCAAAGGTAAGGGGAGGGAATGCCTCGCTGGGTCCTGAGAGCTCCGGCTGTAGCATCCCTCCGCTCTGTCGTCCTGTCTGCCAGCAGCTCCCGTGCCATGCGAAACGGGCAGTTCCTCACCGAGAGTGCAACGCCCCCCACGCCCCCGCTGCAGGATCCTTGCGCATGCAAAACAGCTGCGGGAATGGCCCAGGGCATTGGAGAATCCAGGCCAAGGGGGTGGGCTCCAAGGGGGAGTCTCCCTTTGCGTCATCTAATTCCCTTCCTGAGGCGGGCGGGGGACAGGTGGACACCCGTCACTTGGAGCCCTACAGTGCACGTGTTACCCCCGGTTTAATAGCCAACCCTTCCTCACGCTGGGTCACATTTTCAGATGTGGCCTGTGCATTTACCCTTTGGAACCGGGAGCTCCGGGGGGTGGGAGGAACGTGGATCCAACCCCAGCGTCCTCATGGGCACCCGTGCCGTGGCTGTGTGGAGTTCCTGGCACGATGGGCGGGCGATGGGCAGTGCCTGTGGATGGGCTAGAGGAGGTCGTGTGGGTTGGCTAGAGGAGGCCAGCAGACGAAATCCTGCCCTTGGTAAGCGTCTGTCTGTGCTGTTCTGGGCTTCCACAAGTCCTGAGCTGGGCTGGGTCAGTGGGCGAATGATCCTCAATAGGTACCTATATCCCACAGCATAATGGGGCAGCAGCGTCCAGCAGCGTCCAGCAGCCCCAGAACAGGACTTCCCTGCAGCTGTGAATCCGCACACCTCTCCTGAGCTCTGACCCCCGAGAGAGACCTGGGGGGTGGGGGCACTTCCTTAAATGGCAGAGCTCTGGCCCACTGCTTGTGGGCGGGGGCAGAGTGAATTCCTCTAGCAGGGCCGGCACTGAGAAGCCGTTTGCATGAGGGTGCTGAGGAAGGGGCACATGGGCAGGGCAGCGGCACAGTGTTTGGCTCTTGGTTGACCTGCCCATCTCCCAGCACTACGTGACGGCTCCTCCTGCTGGGTGCCCCAGGGCTGTTTGGTGGAGGAGGAGGGCGACTTGCAGGAGGCCCTGAGGAAAGGCCACAGGCCAGATGCTGCCAGATCCAAAGGGAATCTCTTCTATTTCAGAGGCATCAGCCCAGCCACCCCTGGCCACCCCGCCTCGCTGTCCCGCACGCCAGGTCCTGGGCCCAGCCTCCCCACTGAAGGAAAGGAAACGGAGGGGCTCCCTCAGATTGTCCTGTCTGTCTAGATAGCTGGCGTGGCTCAGAACCGCTGCCCACGCCAGCCGAGTTCAGCACTCAGTCGGCTCTCTGAGCGACGGCAGCGGCCACAGCCCTTTCTGGAATCCCCCCAGCAGCTGGCTCCCGGGGACCAGGTCAGAGAGGAGCCAGCCCCAAGACGGGAGGCGGCTGTGCCCAGGGGAGTTCAACGAGCGTGGCGGGCGCCCTGCCTTGCAGCGAACTGGGCATTTGGAGCAAGATCTGTCGGTGAAGCGTTGCCCACATACCCCAGGTTTCTGAACAGGCCTGCTCTGAAATCGAGCCTACCGCTGACTCCCTCCCTGCACGCTGTTCCAGTTCACGCTCCCTCCCTGCGCGCTGTTCCGATTCACACTCACTCTGCAGCGGCGACAGGAACCCCAGCCCTTGTGCTGCCCCCATGCCCAATGTCCGTGAAACTGGGACAGCTCTGTTCAGTGCTGCGGCTGCAGCACTGACTCCCTTTTGCTACCCCCCAATAAAACGGGGTTCATGGCCTGTCCTCCTCTGGAAGAGTGTGATGTGGTTAATGCGCCCCCCTGTGTCCTGCTATGGCACGTGGGCCCCTGCAGAGCCATGATGCTGCTCCCCTGGGGGTGGGAGGAACTGGGACCCCTGGGGACTGTGCATGGCCTGTCGGTGTCTCCCCCTCAGCACCCCAGGGCCTGGCAGGCAGAACAGGGCCAAGACCCGAGTGTCAGAGGAGAGAGACTTGGCCCTAACCAGGCAGGGTTAGCAGTTGCCAATAGGTGGCACCAGCACCATTAGTAAAAGGACCAAATGGTTCAGGCAGACTCCCAGCCAAGGCCTCCCCTGCTCCCAGACTCTGTGGGCTCTGGGGAGTGGCTGAGCCGGGGGAGTCACTCCACGGAGCGTGGCTGAGCCAAAGTGGGCCCCTGCGTTGGGTAACAGGAGGGTGCAAGACACAGCTCCGACCTCCCACCTCTACCCTTTTCTCCAGCCATCTTTTGGGCACGTGCCTGGCTGTGAGCCGGGCCAGCCGTCCTGTGCCTAGCACACAGGGCAGAGTGGCCTGGGGCGGCAGGCTGGGCACTACACGTTCCTCTGCATTTGGGTCCTGTGATGCTGACCCGATCCTCCTGGGGAGGGAGGGAGCGGAGTCTTGCCCTAGCTGCCCAGAGCAGTGCTGGCAGGGGGTACAGGAGGCAGCTCCCGCTTGCTGTATGTGGGGACCTGACGCAGCTGAACCCAGCACTCCGCGACCAGCAGCAGCTGCGTGTTTGTAAATGTCCCATGCTGCAGGGCTGGGCTGTTCCTGTCGTCAGAGAGCCAGCGAGGGCCCAGCTGGCTGCTCCAGAGCTCAGTGCCTGGGGGCTCCAGATGGAGTCTGGATCCTTCTCCTGAGCAGCGTGCTCCCCTCCTCTGAGCTGGGGCTCCAGGTCTCCCGCAGCAGGGCCTTCTGAGAGCCCAGGAAGAGGTGTCACCACTGCCCAGCCCGGCCCATTGTGCTCCACAGCTCCTAGCACCAGAGCGCTGGCTGTTTTCTCCGTTGGGGCGGGACCTGTGCTCCGGGGTGACCCTGCCCCAGGCCAGTGGAATGCTTGGCATCGCTTGGGTTGGGATCCTGGCACATCGTGCAAGCTCCCTCTGGCTGGGGAGGGGAAGAGCTGGTGCTGGTCATTTCATAGGGGTCCCTCTCCCCGCTGTGTCTGTGCTGACCCAGCATGGTTCTAGTCTGCAGGGACAGCATGGGTGTCCCAGATCGGGGTAAGGGGCCTGTGCTGCTGGAGGGAACACTCTTTTAATAAGGTGCGAAATGGACCTGTGGACTTGCGGATCACACCAAGAGCCCAGTGACCCAGGGCACTCCCTCCGGCCATGCCCGCTGGCTGCAGGCTTCTTCCCGTCCTAATCTCTCCTTTTCCCCCAGGGCTTGCAGCGGTGCCCTAAATTCTCCTGCAGGGCTGCCCCACTGCAGTATGGGCAAAAGGAACCCTGGGGGCTGTCCAGCAAAGGCATGGAACTGTTCCTCAGCAGGTGGAAAGCCCGGGCCTCTACCACGTGAGCTAACAGGGCAACTTCATTAGCTGACAGCTGCAAGAAGACAGTCGCCCTCTTAATTACTTGGGGGCGGTTCTCTGGCCTGTGTTACACCTGGGATCAGACGGGATGATCACAATGGTCCCTTCGGGCTTTGGAATCTACCGCTCTCAAGCCAACCGACTGGTAGAAGGGAAAAGGCCCAGACAATACATATGCAGCACGGATCCCATTCATTAGCTTGCTTTGCGCTCCCGGGGAGGCCAGCTCCCTGGTGGGGAGAGCCTTTCTGCACCCCTCCAGCTCTGGGAGGATGGGGCTGATCAGCAAAGGGAGGGTTCCTGGGTGTCGGTCGTGGGGTATTTCTAACCTTGGTGACAGCATGTGGACCTTAGAGTGGCCGAAAAGCAAGACTTTTCCTTTGTCAGAGACACTCAGAGACCGGTGCCGAGAGCACAGAGATACTTAGACAGAAGGCCGGAGAGCTAAAGCCAAGAAGGCTGCCCCTGGACGGACAGCCCATGCCATGTGGTTCGCAGGGATTCTTTTGGCTAATTTCTTCCCAGGCTCATCCCAATTCTCTGTCCGTTCCTTGGAAGAAAGCCCTGTAGGGGCGGCATGGCAGGGGACTGTGCTCTGCCCCATACTGTGCTCTTAAAATATAGTGATTGGGGCAAATTCAATAGGGAGAAACCAGCAGCATGACCCCAGACTTCCAAGCTGCCCTCACTGCTCTGGGAGCAGCGTGTCTCAGACAGACAATCACCTCCAAGGGGGAGTTCTCCACTCTGCCCTCTGTCCTTGTTGACAACATTCAGCCCTAGATCTGTAAAACGAGCCCAGGGTCTGCTCCCCTCTTCCGTCTCTGGGCCGATGCACCGTGTGCTCCAAGGGTGGGATCCCACCCCATCGAGATGGGGAACAGAGCCAGGGGTGACCTGGAAAGCTCAGAGAGGCAGGATGATCTAGTGGTTCGAGCATGGGAGTGAGCCCTCCTGCCTTCTAGTCTGATGCCCTCTGTTGTCTGGGCTGTCATTCTGGGTCTCCTGGGGCGGCAGGATGACCGAGTTAATGTTTGGAAAGTGCTAAGCATTATTATATGTTTAATGGCATAATATTGGAAAGCAAACAGACCGTGTGTGTAGCCTAGCTGCGGTGTGATGCCCGGGGAACAGGTTTCCTGTTAACAGCTCACATCCTGCCCTGGGCACTGGGGGTGGTTGTTGGTGACAGAGACGACCCTTCGGAAGAAAGGGAGATTGATGGTTATTGTCCATTCTCTGCCACCAGGCTGGGATGAACCGAGAATCCCCCAGCAAAACACCCTGTTGGCCTTTTCTCACACAGTGGGCTGTGGCTGTTAGGTGCAACTCGTCTCTCTCTCTGGGGCGTCTTTAATCTCTGGGGTCGCTGGCTTCAGCAGAGTTACGCCAGTGATGGCTCTGGCTCTCCAGGGGGCCTCTCTTTGGAGGGATGGAGAGAGGATCTAACGAGTTGGAAATATAGTTTGTGTCACCCGCCCTCCTGGATTCTGTCTGGGACGTTCTGGAGAAAAGTTACTGAACGTTTTGCTTTGGTGCCAGTTTTCATCTCCCTCCACTTGCAAAGCCAGGTTGCCATAGTTACCACTTCCAGGCCGTGGAGGGACAGGAGAACGTGCATACAATTAAAAAACTTCTACCAAAGGCCGAAAGAGCTTGGAGAATCTCTCCAGCAGCTGCCAAACCTCCTTCCCCTCAGCAGGGGCACCAACGCAGGATGTGGGGGCCAGGACTCCCGGGTTCCACAGCCAGCTCTTTTACTTGCTTGCCATGTGATCGTGGGCAAGTGACGTCATCTGGTTTATCCCATTTGTACCATGGGCAACGCTGAACCATACTCGTCCATGGAGGAGAGACTGAATTCACCATGGCCTGGGCAGTGCTGCCAGGAGATGGCAGGTGCTGCAGACGTGCCAAGTGCCTGTGCCAGCGTGCCATTGTTTTGTGACCTGGCATCACGAGGAGCCCGGGGACAGAGGGAAAGGCCTTGAGAAGCTCCAGGGCTGGAGGGACAAGCTGTTTGGCCTGCTGGGAGAAAGCGTGGAGCTGTAGCCTCCCTGTTGGCTGAGACATCACCCATTAAACTGGCCCTCGGGCCAGGCCTGAGTGCTGACCGCCCAGTACCCGGGGAAGTCTCATTTCCAGCCCCAGGACGTGCTGCAGACTCAGGTTCCGCTTTTGCATGGGGCATGTCTGGAGGGGAAGAAGGAAGCCGTTTTGGGGTCTGTTCCCTGAGGGTTAGGGTGTTGGATGTCTCCCAGGAGGGCAATTGTTCAATCTCTAGGGGTAAGAACTGCCGAGGAGCAGGGCGCTCTCCCCCAGCGGTGCCGCTCTAATGAGATGCTCTCCGCCCGGTGCTAGATATCAGGCGAGATCTGTCGCCATGGATTTCATACAATATGCACACCCTGCCTTTTCTTCTCTGCCCGCTGCGCTGCTGCCGGGCCCTGCTTCTGGGGAGCGCCCGAGGGGGGAGAACAGAAGGGAGCCTGGCTCCTTAAAACATTTAACACCAGGCAAGTCCCTCCATTGTCTGGGAGATAATGGGATGAGAACAGAAGGGCCTCTGGGCTGGGATCACCAGTGACTACCGTGTGTCTACACCACAGGGCTCTGCAGCCCTGCCATGACCCCCTGCTGACGCGCTCCACCCCTCTGCCAGCACAGGGCCCTGCGCCATAGCAGAAAGCCAGGGAGAGCCTCAGCCCTAGAGAGAGGCCACCCCATGGGTTACCTGTCACGGTATGCCAATGAGCAGCGTATGGCTCCAACAGGTCCCTTCAGCTCCTTTCCCTTGGTCTGTACAATTCATTACTGGTGTGGTGGCACCTAGAGCCCCAATGCAGGTCAGGGCCCCAGTGCGCTGGGCGCTGTACAGACCCCAGTGCAGATCAGGGCCCCAGCGCGCTGGGTGCTATACAGACCCCAGTGCAGGTCAGGGCCCCAGCGCGCTGGGCGCTATACAGACCCCAGTGCAGGTCAGGGCCCCAGCGCGCTGGGTGCTGTACAGACTCCAGTGCAGATCAGGGCCCCAGCGCGCTGGGTGCTGTACAGACCCCAGTGCAGATCAGGGCCCCAGCGCGCTGGGCGCTGTACAAATGCCATGAGAGACAGTCCCTGGCCAAAGGAGATTGCAGTGTAGGTAGACAAAACAGACAAAGGGTGAGAGGGGAAAGAGGATGAAGTAACTTCCCCAAGGTCATGCAGCAGGACAGTGGCAGAGCCAGGCATACAACTGAACTAGGCCAAACAGCTCCAGTAACTCAGAGCTCTGTGACAGGGCACTTGATCCCTCTAAGGGTTGGGCCTGGAGTCTCCCCTGGCTGTGTCTGGGCCAGGCCAGGAGGGACAGAGGCTCTTCCCCTGATGGCTGCTTGGTGGCCCTTGTCTGCAGTGGGCTGGGGGGCGTTTCTCAGTCTGGGGGGCCAGGGGGCTGCATCATTAGCCACCATCCCTTGGTGGCAGGGCTCGGGGGGAGCTCGTCCTTCCTCTGCTGGGCAGGTAACTAGTGGATCGGGCTCCAGCACGTCTGTCTGGGAGAAAGAGTCCTGTGGAGCTGCAGAATCGGGGGCTCCCCAGCTGCCCTGCACAGAGCCCCTCACGGTACCTGGGACACGTTCTGGGGGGCATCCGCTGGAACTGGAGATGTGGCTGCTTAATCCTCTCGCGTTACCAGTGGCTTAGTGCCGCACGGCGTGTCGATGAAAAGCCCAGACCACGATCAAATGAACGGGGCCCCCACGGAATGGGTTAAATCCGGGCTGCCGGAGGGCTCCCGGTGTAACTGGAACCAGGGAGTGTCCAGCGGGGTCCTGCAGGGATCGGTTCTTGGCCTAATGCTCTTGAACAGCTTTGACAGTGGCCTGGGAGAAGCCCCCAACCCTCCCGGCTGTGCTGCGGGTGACCCAGGAGCGATGGGGGAAGGAAATCATGAAGTGCCGGGTCCCGAGCGAGCCAGCTTGCTTGGCACACCGGGCACCTGCTAACGATCGGCGCCCGAACACAACTCGAGGGAAACGTGCCCAGCTGGGAACAAGGACCTGGGATGGGGGCCGCTTGCCCGGCTACCCCAGTCCCAGCCGAACCCAGGTTCCGCCGGGGAGCCCTTTACCCTCACCCCGTCTCTCGCTCCTTCGCCCCCTTCCCTCCATCCTCCCCTTCCATTTGGAAAGCTGCAGGTCGCCCTCAGGCCCGGCTCCCTGCACCCCCACCCGCTGCTCCCCCTTCCCCTGCCCCGCCCCACGGCTGCAAAGTGAGCCAGGCAGGTGGGCGGAAAAGTGACAGCTGGTGTTGTTCCAGGGCAGGTTAATGAGTCTCCTCCTCTGCCCCCCCACCCCCCCGCGCCCAGGCTCCTGGCTCCTGTCAGCCCACCAGCTCCCATTAACGAAGCCGCCCTGGGGAGTTTGCAGAGAGCCCTGCTCTGGCTCTAATCGAGGGGGGCTAATCGCCTGCCTCCTCTGGGTCAATATTTGCGCTGAGCAAACACAGAGCCAGTGACAGGTGTGCTGGGAGAAGCTCTCCATTGACAACCCAGCCCTCTCCCCCGGCTCCGCGCTGCCCCGGCTCCCCGGCCCCCCTCGCTCGCTGGGAAGCCGGCGCTATTTTTATCAGGGCTATAAAAGCCCCACCGAGCCGCCGGCGCCCTCATTTTCTGTCGGGAGCCAGCCGGAGAAGGTGAGCGACTCACCTGGCAGCTGCCAGCGTGTCACCGGAACCAGGTGAGCTCCTGCCAGCCCTGCCGCCCACGGGGCCTGGGGCCGGGAGCAGGGCTGGCCTCAGCCCAACAAGGCTCCTGGGGCTGGACCCCAACCATGGTGCAAGGGGGGCTCTGAAACACCAGTGGCTTTTCCTCTCATGCCCCAGGGACTCTCCCCTGGGGAGCAGAGGGGCCAGGGCCGGCTCGGCAGGAGTCACTGAGTCACCTGCTTCGCCCCCTCCGGCTTCTCGCTGCTCTCTCTCCTTTCCTTTTCCTCCCTTTTCCCTTCCTCTCTTGCTCCCTGCCTTCCTCTCCCCTCTTCCCTTCCTTCCTTCTCTCTTCACTCCTCTCCTGCCCCTGCCCAGCCCTTTAACTCCCCCTCTCCCTGCTCTGTTTCTTCCCCCAGGCTGCAGGTGCTGAGGATCCCCTTCCAGACTTTTTCCCGGGGCAAACCGGCTCCAAGCCCCCGGTTCCTGCACATCAGATCCGAGGGGCGAAGGGACCTGACGAGCCATCTTCCCCCTGCCCGGCGGCCGGCTCGGGCCAGAGACGGGCGCAAGCGGGGCCGAACCCGGAGCAACCTCTGCACTTGCCTGGCGTCGAGCCCCACGTGCAAGACCTGACGTGAACGTTTTGTTCGTTCGGCTCGCGTTAGGCAGGTCCAGCCTGTCGGCACGCCCGCAACACACCTGCAACACATGTGCGACACTTGCCATGCAATGCCTGTGCAACGTGTCACCGGCGTGACGTGCAAATCACGTGTGACGTGCAATATACACGAGTGGCACACAGCCCCCCCGGCCAACAGGCCGGGACCCTACATCCCGTCCGATGAGATACACGCAGTGGATAGCCGGGAGATGTGCCAGCCACCCGGCGTGCACAGTGCACACACACACACAGCCCCAGGGAGCTCTGGGGAGGGGGAATGCCAGAGTTATCCCCCTACCCATCAGCCCCGACCATTCAAAGCCAGCTGGAGCTCACCTGCCTTGGGTGGTGCTCACCTGTATTTCACCCCAGGTAGGTCTCAAGGTTCCCCTGAGTTCAGTGGACTCAAAGCAGCTGCCAGCAGCCCGGTGGTGGGGGTGGGGAGTGGGGAGGGCGAGCAGGGCAGCGGTAGGGGGATGGGGGGGTCACATCTCTTAGTACAGCCCCCTCCCACCAGACTTGGCGTCATTGAGTATTTGCAGCCTCCTCAGCCTTGACTCCCTTGTGCCCAGAGACAGAGCAGGGCCTGGCCCCGTATGACTCTGTCCCTCCAGCCAGCCCCAGCTGTGGGGGCGGGGCCGCTGGACACCTGGCTCTTACCCATGCTAGCCCCCCCTTGCTGCCAGTGCCCAGTGAGACGCTCTGTAACGGACTGTGCCCGGGGCCAAGGGCCAGGCTGGGCACCCCAGGGAGCCGCGCTCCCCGAAGGCCGGGGCTACGCTGCAGACCCGTCGGTGTAACTGCGTCACCGGGGAGGTGAACCCCCCGCCCCCGGCGACTGAGTGATACTGACCAAGCCCCGGTGCCCCTTGGGGAGCTGGAGGACGGCACCCGCTGCTGGCGCAGGAGCGGCCTGTAAAGCGCGGCAGCTGCACCCTTCGCCGTGCGGGGAGACAAGCCCTTCCCTCAGCACGGGCCATGTCCGGGAGAACGTCCCAGCACCCTCCCTTCCCCAGAGGGACCCCGGGGGGCGAGAGGGTCTCTGCTGGGATTGCCAGCCGCGGGGCCTGGTGTGACGCCCACCCTCGGTTCCCCTAGGGCCGGGGCTAAGACCCCCCATCGGCCTGTCCTCTAGGCCTCACTGGGGCCAGGGACTGGGAGCTGGAAGGCTCCACAGCCCAGGACCCCCAGTGCCACTAGGACTCCCCGGGGGGACCTTGCCCCATAGTGGCGTAGAGGGGAGACCCATGGGGCGGTTCTCCTGGGCCAGTCAAAGCTGAGGAGGACTCTGGGGTGGGGGTGGGGGAAGGGAGAGGATGGATTTCGCCCTGGTCCCTTGGGCCCTCTCCGCTGACGGGTGATGGGTAGGACTGTCCCCCGTTGGACGTCCCGGGGACTTCGCTCCTAAATCACATCAGTGCTTGGCGAGCCCTGCGCATCATCAGGGGCAAGACGGTAACTACCGGCGCCCGCAGGGACCGCGGCCGCTCACCCAAGGGCAGAGCCAGGGCGAGGACCCTGGCCGTGCCCGCTGCCCCAGCCCGCTCTGCCTTCCCCAAGGGCCGGGCCTCGCGCCAGGCCGACAGGAGGGTTATGAATATTTGAACTGCCGTTTGGCGGGGGCAGCTCGGGGGCTGCCAGCTCCCCGAACGGCAGGAGGAGCCGCTGGAGGCTGCTGGGTGCTGGGGGCGCCGTCTGGCTCGTGTTTAGCAGGCGGGGGAGTTTGTCTGGCAGGCCATGGCCCAGCTAGCGCTGTGGGGGGGTCGGTGTTGTTACCGCTTTGCCCCGAGCGGTTCCCCCAGATTTGGAGCCTTCCACAAGGAGAAGAAATGGCCGCCACAGGCCAGGGCGGTTCTTAGGGGCAGGCTTGTTTACTCACAACAAAAGTGGCCTGGTCCTGCTTCCCCATCCCCATGGGAACAAACCACAGCTGGCCCGGGGGATCCCAGCGCCTGCCAGGGCAGCGGGCCCAGTGCCCAAGAAGCCACCTCTTGTCTTGTCCCCAGTGTGCCGGCCAGCCCGGCCCTGCGCCATCTGTCTGGGTGGCACCAGACTCCGTGGGGCCGTGGGCTCCAGGCGACCACGCACGACAAAGCACTAACAACCGTTCACCAGCCACGCTGTGTCACGCCCATCGCCGTCCCTAACCCATGCCTGAGGCTTGGCGGGGTCCGGGGATGAGCCAGCATCAGAACAGCCAGACCGAGTCAGAGCAATGGTCCATCCAGCCCAGTGTGCTGCCTTCCAATAGTGCCAGGGGCCCCAGGGGGAACAAACAGAACTGGGTAATTATGGAGTGATCCACCCCCTGTCGTCCACTCCCAGCTTCTGGCAAACAGAGGTTTAGGGACACCCAGACCAGGGGGCTGTGTCCCTGCCCATCTTGGCTAATAGCCACCGCTGGACCTCTCCTCCAGGAACTTCTCTAGTTCTTTTCTGAACTCAGTGATACTTGTGGCCTTCACAACATCCCCTGGCGAGGAGTTCCACAGGCTGACGGGGCGTGGTGTGAACGTCACGTATCCACAGGACCAACTCTGTGATGTCACCTTTGGAACAGTCTCTGGGGGGGGAGGCATCAGGGAGCCAGACCCACCAGGGCAGGCCCTGTGGCTTCACCACTTCCTCAGGCTGCCCCCTGGTCCTTCAACCCCCCTGTTTCCCAGCGTGAGCTCCGGTCAGCGAGGCAGCCCCTGAGGGAGATGGGAACCATCTTGGGGAACACTCCACCGCTGTAAGCATCTGCAGGGACAGCCCACGCTTGACTTCCGTCCATCCCCCTGCCCCAGTCCTTTGCTCCGGAGCTGGCGTGATGCAGCTCCGCCCCTGCTGAGAGGCAGGAAGTCCACAGTTCCCTGCCTCCTTCGTTGCTAGGTGTCCATGTCTGGGTGAGTGGAGCTGCCATTGTCTTCTCAAGAGCTCCCTTGATGTGGGACCTAAGGCCCAGACAGCTGGGAGCCCTTCACACCTGTGTCTTATCCTGCTGGCAGAGCGAACAGACTTCCCCTCCACTAGGTAACAATGCAGCATTTTGGGGAAACTGAGGCACGCACCAGCTCCATAGTAATATTACAAAAAGTTCCCACTTTGTCACGGGGAAGAAGTCCTTCCTTCCGTTTGTTCTAAACCTGCTGCCTGATCATTTCATTGGGTGACCCTTCGTTCTTGTATTTCGCAAAGGGGCAAATACCACTTTCCTAGTCACTCTCACCACACCGGTCATGATTTTATAGTCCTCTTTCATACCACCAGCCCTTCTCTTTAGTTGTTTTTTCCCAGTCTGTTTAATCTCCCTTCATACCGCAGCTGTTCCACACCCCTCATCATTTTTATTGCCCTTTTCTGAGCCTTTTCCAATTCTAATATAACTTTTTGGAGATGGGCTGACCAGAACCACATGCAGTAGTCCAGGTGTGGGCATACCATGGGTTTAAACAGCGGCACTGTGATGTTTTCTGTCTTGTTCTCTGTCCCTTTCGGGCTCCCCTGTGTGTTAGTGTTGGTAAGAGAGGCACTAGGGTTGTAAGGATGTGTTTAGAGATCAGACTTTCTTGAATGCTTGCGAGTGGCGTCCCAGTGTTAATCTCAGTTATAACAGCTGCACGCTGCGTTGTGAGGGAACATTTGAGCATTTGTGTTGCCAGCCTCTGTGACTGTGTAACTCACCAGGCGGGAGAGAGCCATTAACTAGTGCGAAGTGCTGGTCTCCAGCTGGAGGTGTTATGTCCTGGCCAACGGGGGGAAGTCCATGGACACCCTAACCGACATACAGAGCTTGTCTGTCATAGAAACTTCTATTACCTTTGGAAACATAAGCTAGAAACTCCTTGTGTATCTGTGGTTACCTGCATCAACCTTGTAAATAACCCTCATTTCCTTTTCCTGCTGAATAAACTTCTAGATAGTTTATTACAGGCTTGGCTACACGTGTTTGCTTTGGTGTGAGATCTCAGGGGTCACTGGCCGGGGGGAAGGAACTGGTCCTGAAAAGGGCTGTGATTGGTGGTGGGTGGGACGAGCTATCCCAGAGGTGCGCTCGCTGGGGGGAACGAGGCAGACTGGGGTTCCCCAGGGGACAGCCTGTGACTCCCTGGTTAGGCGGAGCTGGCGCCCGAGGAGTTCCCTCTTGAGAGCTGGTTGGGGAAATCTAAGCCCAGAACCCAGGTCCCTGTGGGGTGTGTGCCCTGGTTCCTACCAGTGCCCTGAGGTTGGTACCGACGCACTGCGCTGGGGAACCTTTCCCTTCCCCCCATGTTACCTTCCTTGCCCACCATTTGGGGCCCTGAGCCAGTGGCCAGACAGGGAAGCTCCCAGCCAGAGACAGGGCAGGAGCCAGTGTGCAGCAAACGCTTTCATCCTGCCGCACAGGGAGGGAGCCTGGAGTGCGTGGTAGTGTGTGTGTATCCCCTCCTCCCCAGGAACAACAGGCCAGGCCCAGCCCGGGGGCACTGGGGCAGGATTTGCATGTATTTTGTGTGTGGGCATGAGGCCTGGCCTGGGGGGGGGGGGGGGGGGGTTATTTTGCCGGGGCCGGGGGGGGGGGGGGACCCGGGCGGGGTGCATTGGCAGGGGCGTGGGGGGGATGGGGGGGGGGGGGCGGGGGGGCTCTCTTACTGGGCCTGCTTCTGTTGGCGAGAGAGGCCCACGTCTCCCGGGCGCTGCCCTCGGCCCTCCCCCACCCTGTCCGTCTAATGTCCTGGGACCCACACGGCAACAGCTGCCACAGGGATGGGGGGAGCCTGATTGTGGTCACACGCTTTCTGCTGCCGTCACCACTGTATGTGAACAACTGTGTGTGACTGTGGCCCTGTGATAGTGTAAAGAAAACGAGGAATACTTGTGGCACCTTAGAGACTAACTAGTTTATTCCAGCATAAGCTTTTGTGGCTAGAGCCCACTTCATCGGATGTGATAATGCGTGAACATGTGACTGGGTGTGTGTGCGTGTGATCGTCTGTGAACATGCGATTGGGTGTGTGATCGTGTGTGAGCGTGCAGTTGGGTGTGTGATCGTGTCTAACCGTGCGATTGGGTCTGTGCACGTGTGATTGTGTGTGAGTGCGCAATTGGACGTGTGATCGTGTGTGAGCGTGTGATCATGTGTGAGTGTGCTACTGGATTGTCGCGGAGCGTGGGGGTGTCAGGACCCTGCACCCCTACTTCCTGGGATTCACTATGACTCTCAGCCAGCCAGTAACACAGAAGGTTTATTAGTTGACAGGAACAGGGTCTAAACCAGAGCTTGTAGGTCCAGAGAACAGGACCCCTCGGTCAGGTCCAACTTGGGGCCCAGTGAGCCCAGCGCCGCCCCTGGGCCTGGGCCTCCCTCCATATCCCCAGCCAACTCCAAACTGACTCACTCTCCAGCCCCTCCTCCCCTTTTCCTTTCTCTCTTTCCTGGGCCAGGAGGTCACCTGATCCCTTCATTCTCCAATACTTTTACCTAGCACCTTGCAGGGGGGAAGGGGCCCAGGCCACTAGTTGCAAGGAGACAGACTGGCCTTACACTGGCCCTTTTCTCTGCAACAATTACACACTTATCCCACCACCTACATACTTAAGAAATGTATAGGGGAAACTGAGGCACTCATACAGTATCCAGAGAGAACATTAAGAACAGTCCCACTTCGTCACATGGATGTGTGCACGTATGATAGTATGTGTGTGAGATTGTGTGCGTGGGGGATGATTGTATGTGCATGTGATTGTGTGTTTGTGTATGTGTGTGTAATTGTGCACGTGTGTGATTGTGTATGAATGTGCTTGTGCGTGGCAGTGGTTGTGCATTCATGTGATTGAGTGGTTGTGTGTGTGCATGTGTGTGTGATGGTGTGATTGGGTGTGTGTGTGATTCTGCAGCGTGCTGTGCCCTGGAGATGCTGCTGGCTGGCGGGGAAGCAGGATGTGGGCAGAGGCAGCCATCTGGAGCCGGGCAGGGCCTGGCTGTGAGGAGATGCCAGCTGCTCACAGGTTCCCCAGGGCACCAGGGCCTGGGGGACTCTGGGGAGGGCGAAGTCCCAAGTGCGGAGCCTCCAAAGGCTCCTCTCCAGCAGCCCGTGGGGGACATGGTGGGGAATGAACAAAGGGCCGGTGCAGCCCTGAGGGGCGCAGACACTCTGGGCAGAGGCTGCTCCCTGCAGACACCTGCCGGCTCCGTAGCCCCGGGCTCCCCCCCTGCAGCTCTCAGGAGTGTGATGAATGGGCCCGGCCCGCCCAGGAGGGTCGCGCTGCCCCAAGGGCTGGCACTGTCCCGTGGTGCTTTGCCAGCATCACAGCGTCCCGGCTCGGGAGACGCCAGCCTCCCCGCCAGCCCCCGGAGCCAGCCGGATACAGAGCCGGGCAGGGGGAGCTGCAGCTACACACCAGACAGGGAGGGTGCCAGCCCCAGCAGGGCCTCTTCCCAACCAGCCTTCCCCTGGGCACTGGGCCCTCCCCTGCCCTGGATCCGGCTGGCCCTGCTCACGTGACTTGCTTTGAGTGCCTGGGCGGGGGCGCAGAGGTTTGTCCAGGGGGCAGAAGCCGGGGGCTGCAGAAGGTGCCGGCCTCCTGGTGCTGGCGCTGCCCCCACCTGGGTAACAACGGGGAGCCACCGGGGTCATAGAGAGACGCTGCCCCTGCCCCGGGAGCAGGTGGCCCCAGCCGGCTGGGGGATAAGGGCCGGGGCACAGTTGCCTATGGGAGGTCCAAGGGGAGCCAGATGGGCCAAACAGACTGCGCCCACAGGGATCGTTTTGCCCATCGCTGCAATGGAGCCACCTCTGGGGTGGAACATGGCAGCGGCGTCACAGCGCGGCAGCCCAGGACAGGGGTGAGGAGGCAGCGCAGAGCCAGCGGGGGTGGCGGGTGGGATGGAATCGCCGGCGCTGTATTTTGCCCAGGACACCGGGCTGACACCTGACGCCTGGAGAAAGTGCCCTGGTCCTGCCATGACCTGAAAGACGGGCCCTGCTGTAGCACATGGAGCCCAGCAGGGACTGTGGGCAGAGAGCGCCCCCTACTGGGGCCCCGCCCTGCTCCCGCACCACGGCGCCCCCTAGCACGGCACAGAGCTCAGCAGCGACGGGGGCAGAGAGCGCCCCCTAGTGGGCCCCAGCATCCTCTAGAGAATCCTTGGCATTTGCCATCCAGGGAGACGTGTCCATAGCAGGGAGCCAGCAGCCGTGGGGCTGGCAACAGGGCCAGGCTGGTGCCCCACAGTGGAGCAGACGTCACAGGGCAATACCGGCCTGGCTTGTACGCTCTGGGCAGGGGATGCAGCTGTGGGCGGCTCCCTGTGTGGCCAGCCGGAGGGCTGGATTTCCCATAGCCCCCAGGGAAGGGGCATGAGGAAAGCCCAGGAGTCAGCGCCCCCCGGCACCGGGGGAAGCAGGTTGGGGTGCTCACGCCGGAGGGCCCAGGCAGACAGACGGGTGGGGGTGGGGGTGCGAGGCTCAGTCACAGCAGTCCGGCTGTTGTCAGCGGCCAGGCCCAGCTGTCGCCGCGCTGGGCGCCGGGGGCAGGATGTTCTGTTCTCGCTGCAGCGCTCGCCCCCCCCCCCCCCCGACGCCCCCGCCTGGGATTTTAATAGCAGGTGGGGGAGGGACGGTTCCACCTGCCTGGATTGTCTCCCTTGTCATTAGATGAATTTTGTGCTGGTGAATGGGGCCGGCCCGGCTGCTTCTGGGGCTGAATCCCCTGATTCTCCCCAGTGGGTCAGCCTGGATCACGCTCCCGACCCAGCTCTGCCGGTGCCCCTCACTCCCAACTCGCAGCCACTGCTAGCCCAGCCCTGGGCTCCTGTCCCGGGTCTGCCGGTGCCCCTCACTCCC
>ML677353.1:834957-881401 GCA_007922305.1 Dermatemys mawii
TCGGGAATGAGTGTGTCACGTCGGGAATGAGTGTGTCACGTCGGGGTGAGTGTGACAGGGCGGGGGCAGCCACCGGCTGGGGAGCGCGGGGGTGATCGCGCCGGGGGGGGTCCGGGAGCAGGGGGGCAGCGAGGCCCGGGCCATGCCCCCCTGCCCCTCCCCCAGCGCCCGGGCTCGCAGCTGGCCCGCGGGCGGCTGTTTGCGAAGAGTCAAGGAGGCGGAAAATGCAGGAGGCGCCCGCGGCCGGCTCCATAGAAACGCGCCCGCCCGCCGCGGGGGCCTCGCCGCGAGGTGCGATGCGGGCCCGATAGTGGGGGCGGGGGCCGGAGCGGGATCGCCGCTTTAATTACAGCGCGCGCTCTGCAGAGGAAATTGCCGCAGCCGGGCCCCGCGCCCCTCGCAAGTTGCCTGGAAACTGCCCCCCCCCCCCCGGCCCGGTCCCGCTGCCAGTTACCCCCCGTCCACCGCGCCCGGAGCGAGCGCCGCAATCGCGGCGATCAGCGGGGCCGGACTAATAAACCATGCGGCCCGCGGGCCGCTCCCACAGCTGCCATGAGACACGGCGCCGGAGCCCAGCCGCTGCTGCTCAACATGTACCTGCCAGGTACGGGCCGCCCCGGCCCCGGGGCCCGGCTCCCCCCGCCCCCGCCCTGCGGGGACCCGGCCCGAGGGCACGGGGATGGGCGCCCAGGTCTCCCCGCCCGCTCCTGCGTCTCCCCTGCTCCCCCAAGCCGGCAGCCCGGCTCCTTGGCACCTCATCCCCCGCCAGGCACCGCCTTTCTCCCTCTCCCCGGCCCGGGCGCGGAGTTTTCCGCCCTATTTAAAGCGGCCCGGGCTCGCTCGGAAATCGGATTTCCTTTTTCCTGGACGCGTTTCCTGGCTTCATAGCCCCGGCGGGGGGGAAGCGGCCGCCGGCGCGCCGGGGGCTGGGGGGACCGGGCAGCGCTTTAAAAGCCGCCCCGCGGGCGCTGGGCAGAGGCAAAGCGACTCCGAAGCGGGTCGGGACTGGGCGCCGTGCGAACGCGTCTCTGTCTCCTCTCCAGATCCCGTCGGAGAGACCCTGCTCAAGGAGGGGAAGAGCCCGGCGTGGGGCTCGCTCGGCCCCGCCGTGCAGAAAGGTAAGGGCGCCGCGTCCGCCCTGCCCGCCCGGCCGAGCCAACTCGGAGCGTCCACACGGAGCGTCGGGGCGCAGGGTCCGGCGGAGGGGTGGGAACGTGGCTGGGGCAGGACAGGGGTATCGCCCGCGCCTCGGCACCGGGAGAGACACGAGAGCGACCCAGCCTTTCGGGGGGGAGCAGCAGGACCCCGCGGGACGTCTCCTCGCCCAAGCGCGGTGAAATTGCCCTGGTGGGACGGAGGCTTTTCAATCCCCGGAATTTAGCTCCGCGGCGTCGGGGCTGGGAGCCAGAGGTTCGGTTTCCCTTCGCCTGGGAGACCCGGGCTTTGTTGGCGGTGGGGAGAGGGTAATTCGTTTCCCCCCGGGCAGGAGCTGAGCCCGAAACCAACATTTTCCTCCCGCCCCAGCGCCTCCAGCTCCCGCCGAACCCCGCCGGATTATTGGAAACAAGGAAGGGAAACTACCCACCCCCTGCACCCCCAAACCGTCCCGCCTGAGCTGGAGGGAGGGTAACGCCGGGGACTGGCCGAACTGGAATCCGAACTGGCCTCGGACTCGCGGATGCGGGCACGGACACCTGCCCTCGGGGTTCCCAGGAGAGAATTTCGATTCGATCCTTTGCAAATTCGGTGCGGGATGAACTTTAGCTGTGGGGGGGAGGGGAGAGGCTGGGAGCTCGGGACCGAGACCCGCCGGTTAGCTCGAGTCCCCGGGATCGCCGCGCGGGGGTTGTTAAGAAACCGAATCCCAGGAGCTGCCCCGTGTAACTAACAGCGGGTCCCATCCAGTCAAGAATTAGACTTCAAACAAAACCGAGCCCCGAGAAACCCCCCAACCCCACCCACCTCTAAATCCGCCCCCAGCACAGACCCTTGGCTCTCCCGCTCCCCTTAAAACACCGTCCCTTGTAAACCGGAGCCTGGTCACCCATCTGATCCGGATCTGGCCATCCGCGCCCAGCCTGCGTGTTCACACGGGATCGAATTCCGGCTTGTGGGACCTTGGATCCGAATGTCCCGGCGCCGTGTTCGAGGGCAAACGGGGATGTAGCGAACCTGCCCCCGTCGCTACCCCCGACCCCGCGGGTCCCGGCACGAATCAATTCGTGTGTGGACGGGGAACGGTCTCTGCGCCGCGGAAATGGTCTCAAAACGGTTTCGCCGCATTTCCTTGGCCCTGCTGGCTCTTTTTAATACACTGCCACCAGCACCGATCAGTGCAAACGGGGTGTGGACAGACCCCCTCAAACCGGACACTCCGGAATAACAAACCCCCGAGGAGTGGGCGCGCGGCGGACAAAGCCCCCGGGACGCTAATCCGGGCGGTTCTATCACGGTTAATACCCGCTGACCCGGGTTTCTTCCCGTTAGCCCCAGCGTCCGAACAACGATTGGCGGCGCGCCATGCAATCGGGCGCTACTGCAATGTAGGGCCCGCTCGGGGCGTGGCGGGGCTGCGGTGAGAACGGAGACTATCGCCCGGGGAGACGAGGCCGGGCGGGTCGGGCTGGACGCGGGGCTCTCGGGTGGGGCTCTGGGGGCCGGTCACACAAAGACGGGGCGGGCTCCTCATTGGGGTGTGTAGGGCGCGGGGGGGCGCAGTTCCCGTGGGTAACTCGCGGGGCAGGTTTGGAAGGTAGAATGGGGCGGGGGAGAGCTCCAGGCCGCCCCATCCAGGGAGCTGGGGTGGCTGGGGCGGGGCCGTGTGTCTCTCGCACCCCTTACCCCCTTGCCACTCTTTCCCCCCGGACGGGGTCGCTGAGACCGGGAGCTGCCTTGGGCGAGCGCCTTCCAGGAGGAGCGCCCGTCTGAGCGCAGACCGGAGCCGCCGCCTCCCCCCGCGGGGTGCTTTGGGGTGCGGAACCCGAGAACCCCGTATCCCTGCCCCCGGCATCCTCTCGGCCCGGCACCAGGGGGCAGGGACTATAGGCGGTGGAGGACCCTTCCAGTCTCCCTGGCTCTGTGGGATTCCTGGGAGGAAGGGGATGCTCTCCAGGTGCTCCAGCAGCTGAATTGGAGCCGGAGGGGACACACCGGGACTGGATCCCTTGAGGACAGGACCAGGGAAGTGAAACAGACACACACAGACTAGGACTGGGCTAGACCAGGGAGCGCTTTTCCTCCTGTCTCATGACACCGGGACAACGGCCATTCAGTGAAAGAGGCAAATGCAAAGCAGAGCCCAGGAAAGCTGGTCACACAGGGTGCACGTAGCCGGTGGAACTCACTGCCACAAGATATTAGTGCAGGGGGAGGCTTAGCAGGATTGTTTGTATGGAAGGTTCATTGACTCTCCAGAGCTGCTACAGTACAAAAAATAAGCCGGATGTCCTAGGGGGACAGGACATTGGGCTGGGTGGGCCTCGGGTCTGATTCACTCTGGCCAGGCCTGTGCCCTGTCTCCTCCCTTCCCAGTGGTATGATTCCAGAGGAGCCAGCGGTCCAGAATGGCACACGCCAGTGTCAGGTTTGCCACACCCAGCAGAGTGCGTGGCTGCATGAGCAGAGCCATGGCCCCTGGAGCTGCCACTCTCCAGGCCTGGTGCATAGAAGGGGTTAAATTCCCACCCTCTGGCCCCCACGGCGAACCTCAAACAGGCCACACCGGGATCCTGTCCATCCAATATTCTGAACTCCCAGAGCGGGTGTCACCAATGCTGTTTGAAACCAGGGGCCGACAGGGTTTGCTCTGCCCCAGGGCCCAAGAGCAGCTCACACTGGTGGCAGGAGTCACCCACATGCTCTCCTGGGCAGCGCGTTACTGACAAACTCAGAGCAGCCTCACAGCACCGGGCTTTGGCTCGGATAGGACGTGACTGAGGGGTCACAGGCTGCAGGCAGTGGAGGGTGCAAACCCTGAGGAAGGAGAGGGGTTATTTAGAGCCCTGTGGGTAGAGCTGGGGGTTATGGGATGAAATTGAAAAAGGGAAAACATCACCTGAGCTATTATTAGTGGTACCCTGACTCTTAGGAAACCAATGGGGGAAAACAGAGGACAATTCCAACCAGTCACCGATATTCCTGCTGATTCAAAAGGGCTGATTTCCAAAGTGGAGGAAAAAAACAGTGAAATTGACTGGGCAGGAAATTATAGAGAGAAGAAGGTAGGTGAAAATTGGAAGCTCTTTAAAAAGAGTTTACTCGGTGGCCAAAAAGCCTAGGTTCCACAATTTCAAAAGGACAACTTTGACTTAAAGCCCATCCTGGTGCAGTAGTGAGGTGAAAGCAGCAGTTGGAAATAAAAAAAGCCACACCTAACAAATGGGGAAATGAGGAAATAGATTGCAATCGAAATAAATTAAAAGTAGTGAAGTGTAGAAAATTGATAAAGGAAGCCGAAGACATCAGGGAAAAATCCATGGCTGGCAGGAAATTAAAAAGGAGTTTTTTAATATATTATGAACAAAAGAAATACCAGTAATGGTGCAGGCTCATTGCTAGATAGAGATGGTGAAATTGTTAATGATGCGGAAAAGGCAGAAGTGTTCAATAAATATTTATGTTCTATATTTGGAAAGAAGCAGGCTGGTGTGCTCGTACTTGGATCACATGAGGAAGATGAAGTACTTTCCAGTCCATTAGTAACTCAGGAGGATGTTAAACAACATCTACTAGGGCTAAATAGTTTTAAATCAGCAGTACCAGATAACTTGCATCCAAGAGTCTTAAAAGAGTTGGCTAAGGAGATTTCTGGCCTGCTCATCTTAATTTTTAATAAACTTTGGAATACAAGGATAATATCAGAACATAAAAAAAGTGCTGATGTTGTGTTAGTATTTGAAAAGGGCAAGTGAAATGACCCAGATAACCATAGGCTAGTTAGTCTGACATCAGTACTGGGCAGAATAATAGAAAAACGCCGGCAGGATTCAGCTGATAAAGAAATAAAGGACAGGAATGTCACGAATGAGGCCAACCAAACCTGATTTCAGACTTTGCTGAGATAGGAAGTTTGGCTGACAGAGGGAACTGCGTACCTGGAACACACACTGCCTTTGGTCAGGTGCTTGCACTATACAATAGTGAGGGAGTATGTGAAATGCATCTGGAACTGGCCGATGCCAATGGGGAACCACCATGGGCTGGGGGGGTCTCTAGGGAGGTTCCGGTGACATCAGTACCAGGCCCGACGCTATTCAGCGTCTGCTTCGGCACATGCAATATGGAGGTACCCAGGTGAAATTCGCTGCCCCGTGCCACACAGGTGGTCAGGTGAGACGACCTAATAGTGGGACCCTTCTGGCCTTAAATGCAGCCAGAGATCAGGGGCTCATGTGTTAGGCGCTGCACAGACAAGGAAGAAAGAGGGCTGGCAGCTTGTGATCTGGCCAGTTTTTCCCTCTCCAGATGCCTGAGGTTCCCTTAACAGGATTTAAATACACACCACAAGTAACCCCTGCATGCAGCTGTAGGACTGAGTATAACCCACTGCAGGTGAACCAGGCATATTTAACCCTCAGCCAAAGGTGTCTGATTTTTATTTTTCCCGGTGGGTGCTCCACCCCCGCTGGGCGCCGGCCCCGGCCCCACTCTGCCTCTTCTCCCAAGGTCCCACCCTCGCTCTGCCTCCTCGCTGCTCTCCGCCCTCCCGCAAGTGCCTTCTGCCAGCTGCCAAACAGCTGATTGGGGCCCCATCAAATGGCTGTACTGGCTTTCCAGCCTCACAGGGCCCTCCCAGGGCTGGGGTAGGCTCGCCCAGCGACACAAGGAACAGAGTGTTTAGTGCATGTTGTTAGCACATGTTGTATGGGCCCATTCCAGGGGGAGAGGCTGGCTACCACCCCTGCAGGCCCGGGACAAGCAGTGGGGTGACAGCCATAAATCCAGTGTTCCTGTCTGGACACAGAGTGATTGCGCTGGGGAAAGTGAGTGACAGGGTGTGTGTGTCTTTTTCATCTCTCTCCTGCTACAATGATCAACACCCTGCACCCCTCCGCCTCTCCAGATGCATGGGTCCCACCCATGCCCTCGCCACACCTGGGGTGTCTCAGCCAGTGCTCCCAGAGCAGTGATGTGGGTGCAACCAGACAATCCCCAGAATGAACTCCCTCAGGGCAATGATGACAGACAACGCCCCCCATCACCCGTGGGTGGACACTGCCATGATCATGCCATGGGAGAGTCCTGCTCTGTCCTGGTCCTCCCGACACCGGGAAAAGACAGAGCCAGTGAGCCTCCGTCCAGAGCTCTGCTCGGCCCTAGAAATTGTGCCCTGAGCAGATGCCCTGGCTTTATGGCTTGTTACGAAGAGGGCACCCAGGAACCGCCCCACTTTTGACTGCCCAGGTCTCAACCAGCCCCTCCCCCTTACAACATGTGCTAAACCTATGGTTCCACCTGCATTGAGCTGGGACGCTGGGAGATCCTCTCCCACCCCGAGGACAGGCCCCCCTGGTTGAACACCTCACATCCCTGCCGCAAGCTGGGCCGACAAGAAATCCCCCCTCGCCCTCCGCGCCGTGTCTCTGTGGCCTTGCTGGTTTTGCTCCTGTGGGGATGGGCCGGATGTGTTTCTCCGGGTCCTGTCCACACAGGGCTCTGACCCCACCCAGTGACTGGGGGCAGACAAAGCGGGCGAGCCCCTCCCTCCACAGGATGCCGCAGAGGGCAGCACCAGGGAGCAAGGGCTCTGGGGCTTTGCGGGCGATCACCTTCCAAGCCCCTGCCTGTAAGTCCTGGGCTGGGCCCGGCTGGGGTGTCCCCACCAACCCACTGCTCTCGGGGCAGCTTCCCTGATGTTCAGGTGGGCGGAGGGGGATGGGGGGACGGGACTTGTCCAAGGCCAGCCCCTGCCCCCAGCCGTGCTCCAGAAATTGATGATCATTGTGGTGCCTGGGGGCTTCCGCTCAGGGTCCCATGTGTCCATAGCACATCTACAGCCCCTGCTGTGTAGGCACCTAGGGGCCTGATCCTGAGCGCCTGGCTCAGGGCAATTGCTGGGGACGGAGGCAGGCCCTGGGGGCGGTGGAGGGGCAGGGAGAAGAGCCAGGGCTGGGCACAGCCCCATGCTGACCCATGTCCGTCTGCCCTGGGGCCACGCGCCGGGTTACGAGCTCAGACCCCCCGACACTCCGAGCGCAGCTGCGCTAACCGCCTGCCCCTTGGCCTCGCAGGCAGCGGGCAGATCCAGCTGTGGCAGTTCCTGCTGGAGCTCCTGTCGGACCGCGCCAACCTGAACTGCATCGCCTGGGAGGGCACCAATGGGGAGTTCAAGCTGATCGACCCGGACGAGGTGGCGCGGCGCTGGGGCGAGCGCAAGAGCAAGCCCAACATGAACTACGACAAGCTGAGCCGGGCCCTGCGCTACTACTACGACAAGAACATCATGACCAAGGTGCACGGCAAGCGTTACGCCTACAAGTTCGACTTCCAGGGCCTGGCCCAGGTCTGCCAGCCCGCCGCCCCCGACCACGCCCTCTACAAGTTCCAGGGCAACCTGGCACCCTTGCCCTTCCCGGGCATCTCCAAACTCAACCTCATGGCCTCGGGGGTGACGCCCACCAGCTTCTCCTACTGGCCGGGGTCCCCCGCCACCCTCTACCCCGGCCACGGCCTGCAGCCCTCTGCCCCCTTCATCAACAACATGAATAACCACTACCACTAGAGCCCGCTGGGGCGTGCCAGGTGGGGGGTGGGGGGCGGTGTGCGGGGGGGGGGCGGGTTGGGTTCCACTCCAAGGGACCCCCTCTTTGTTCCCTGGCCCTTTCAGCGGAGAGGGGGCTTGTCTGAGTAGGTGGTTGGATCCATAAGAGATGGGTCCGTCTTCCCGCCCACCTCACCCTCACCCATCCAATAAGGCAGAGCCAGGGCCCCACCAGCAAGGCCAGCCATGCCCAGAGGGTGAGGTTCTTGCAGGGCAGCACGTGGGGCGGGTGGGGAAAGGGCAGCTTGAGGCAGGGGTCACCAGGCTGTGGGTCACTGGAGGCCCCAGGCCCAGCAGCTCTCTACCCCAGCCCCTCTGTCTGCTGGGAGAGTCTTGCTCAAAGGCCAGTCCTCATGCATCAGCACATGAGCCAGGGCCTAGGTCAGGAGGAAATTCCCCCCCAAAATCCAGGAGCAGATTAGTGCCTGTCAGAGGAGTCATGCCTGCCCCTGAAGCAGCTGGTCTGGGGGCACCGTGAGAGGCGGATACCAGGCTTGATGGGCCCATTGTTCTGACCGAGGGTTTGGGGGAGGGATACCAGCTCAGTGGGCCCATTGCTCTGACCCAGGACAGTGAGGGAGGGAGTACGGGCTAGGTGGGTCTGTTGGTCTGATAAAGTCCTTGGGTTGGATCCAGTCCCTGGTTTCACTGCAGCAAACTGGCAGGAATTGAGTCACCAGTGAGTGTGGGGGAGGTGACCGGCTCACACAGAGGCTGCTCGGGGCAGATGGGTGCAGGGTGGGGGTTTGGAAGGAAGACATGGGGAGTTGGGGCCGTCTGTCCTGTAGTGAATTGAGAGCAGCCGGAATGACCTGGGCTGTGCTGGAGACTGGTGAGTCGGCCCCAGGGCTCAGCGGGCCCTGCCCTGTCTCTGGCACTTGGCTGCCTGCGGCATGGCTTCGCTGCTCTCCCCCAGACATAGTCGCATCTAATGAACACTGCACTCTCCTCCAGCTTGGACTTATGGCACGAATGGCTCGCTCTGAGCCCTGCTGGGCTGGGGGCTCCCTGCTGTGTGTGTGTGGGGGGACTCTGATCAGTAGCAGGGCTGGGGAGCCCTGGGATTCAGGGTAGCAGCGCGGATTCCTCCATGTGTTATAAGAACACTGGCCATGTGGCGGGACGCTAGCGCAGCAAGGAGGAGGATGGAGCAGCTGAAGGGCAGACAGGGCCCTTCACTGAGTACACGGGGCTCGGTACACGTGTGCGGGGGGCAGGATGTGGGGTGCATGAGTGGGGCTGGCACGTTCAATAAACTGGAGAGTTACTTTAACGCGGAGGCGCAGTCTGTGAATGTATCACTGGAGCGGCCCCTGGGCCAGGACTTGTCCGGCTGTGTTTGCTTTGGAGGCTGCCGGTGATGTCTGAGCATGTGGGCAGAGGAGATGGGCCCAGGAAGGTGCCACTCGGCGCCAATACCCCAGTCCTGCTGCACTGGACTCTGGAGAGGGGGTCCTGCCCCGTGCCCGGCCCCCAGAGCTCGGGTCCTGGTTTAAAATGGGGAATGAAGACAGGGCCGAGTGGGAAGTTGGGCCCGCTGGGGCAGTGTCTCCTCCTGGGGGAATTCTGCGCCCAAACACCACAAATTCTGCACACAAGATTTCCTAATTCTGCAAAATTCCACATATTTTATCAGTCAAAATAACACTAGAGAATCACAACAGTCTCCATTTGTCATGGAGTCCCCGGGGCGATCCCCTGGAACTGCTCCCAACGAAGCCAGTCAGGACTCTGGGAGAAGCGTCTTCTCTGTGAACAGCCTGTCTCCAGGGCTGGGAGCTTCACAGCTTCCACCTTCCTGGGTCTGACCTCGGAGCATTCAGCACCTTCTGCCCCACAGTGCGCTTCACCCAGCGAGACCAGCCAGGCAGGGTCCTGGGGAAGCCCATGAGTCCTGCCCCACAACTCCACAGTTAGACGTGACTCTCAGCCAGCCAGTAAAACAGAGGTTTATTAGTCGACAGGAACATGATCTAACACAGAGCTTGTAGGTACAGCGAACCAGCCCGCTCAGCTGGGTCCATGTTGGGGGCCAGTGAGCCAGGCAGCCAGCCTGGAGCTCTCTGCCTCTTCCCAGCCAGAACCAGACTGAAACTCACTCTTTAGCCCCTCTTCTGCTTTTCCTTTGTCTCTTTCCCGGGCCAGGAGGTCAGCTGACCTTTTTGTTCTCAGCCTTACCTAACACCTTGCAGAGAGGGGGAAGGACCAGGCCCTAGACAGGGCGTTGGCTACTTACTTGCACTGTCTCTCTGCTCTGCAACACTATCAGCCCTTATCCCACCACCTAAAGACTTAAGAAATGCATAAGGGAAACTGAGGCACCCACACACTATCCAGAGAGAACACCAAGAACATTCCCATTCCATCACACCATTGTTTGGGTAATTACTTGTCAGCAAGTTTGTCTGTAACAAGACAGACACAAAATCCACCCCCCACCACCACAGTAGTGTTAAACTAAAACTCCTAGGACACACTCAGCTCCTGTTTCTCTGCCCCCTCCCACCCAGGGACCAGATGCGGAGTCCCCCAGCCCAGACACCTGAATCCTCTGCTGCTAGAGCCCAGCTGCCGGCCCCCACAGCCCAGACACCTGCCCCCACACCAGCCAAGGGCTCCCTAGAGAGAAACAGCCGCATCCTGGGGCTCAGGCTTGCATGGAGTTTCCTTCAGGGCGGGCCGGCAACTGTAGCTGCTGGGAGCCCTCCAGTTCCCCCCTGCACCCCACTCCCCGCACCCCCCCATGTGTCCTTCTTTGGAGCTGGGTTCTGCCAAGTCCAGCGGCCCCCTAGTGGCGGCCAGCGGCCCTGCAGCCCATATTGCGGCGGGGAAGGGGATTCTGGACGCGCAATATTGTTTTGTGCGTGGATTAGGCATTGGGCGGGGTGCAGAATTCCCCTGGGGCGGGTTGGGGTGTTCAGAACCGTGACTACGTTATGCTGTGAAACCAGTCACTAGAAATGGCAGGCATGGAACCGGCCAGAGCCTCCTACCCCAGAACAACCGACGACAGGGGACTCTCCCTTCTCGATGAGCACTAGGAGGTCTAGGACACACAGCTGAACAGTTCTGATTCCAGCCTGGAGCGGGCAGAGGTGAGAGAGAAACCTCTGCCCGCCCCCTTCCTGCATGCATGGCCCTGCTGCAGGGGACTACAATCGTGCATGTCTGGGCAGGCACTGCAGGCTTCAGACCCACGGGAGCCATCGCCCCTGACTTCAGAGGGCTCCGCGTAACAAGCCCGCGGGCGCAAGCGGGCCCTGTCCAAGGACACACAGCCAGGCCCGGTCCCTTTCCCACAGAGCAGCGGTACCGGCAGCTTTGCTCCTGGCTGCAGTACAAGGGCCTACCACAAGGTGTCCCCCTGCCCCAAGCATCCCCCGGTGCGTCTCCTGCCAGCCCCCCAGTTTGTTCCGGAGTGACACCGCTTCTCCCGCCGGAGCAGGGCCTGGCCTCGGACGCGTGTCTCGGCTGGCTGGGGCCTGGTCCCTGGGCTGGATCCCCCGGGACGGTTCCTGTCGGCGCTCCAGCCCCCTCCCCAGCTGCAGAGGTGTGAACGCCCAGCCGGCGTCCGGGAGTCGCGGGCTAACAGCAGAGACGGTGCAGGCGCCCAAGGTGGGTCGAGGGGCGAAATGGGCGGAGTTCCCAGGTGAAGCGCGTCACCGCGGTACCTGCAGGTGCCCCTGGAAATCCCGGCTCGGGTCCAGCCGCTGAGGCGGAAAGAAACGCGCCAGCCTGGGATCAGGCCGGGATCGGGCCCCAGGCGGTGAAATGGTCTCAGGGAAGCGGATCCGGGTCTGGGTCCGGTCTCCGCGGATCGGCCGGTCAGAGTGACCGGCCCCGGGACCGAGGTTTGCTCTGCGGGGGGAGGACGCTTCCCCCTCCCGGCGGAAGAGGGCGGGGCTGGGAGCGATGGGAAGGTACCTGAAGGCGACGGAACAAAAGAAGCAGGTGACCCGGTCCCCAAAGGGCCTTGGGGTGGGGACGGCGGGATAGAGCCACTTGGCAGCAGATTAAGATGGGGGCGGGGAGGTCTAGGTTGGATATTAGGAAAAACTTTTTCCCTAGAAGGGTGGTGAAGCACTGGAATGGGTTCCCTAGGGAGGTGGTGGAATCTCCTTCCTTAGAGGTTTTTAAGGTCAGGCTTGACAAAGCCCTGGCTGGGATGATTTAGTTGGGGATTGGTCCTGCTTTGAGCAGGGGGTTGGACTAGATACCTCCTGAGGTCCCTTCCCACTCAGAGTCTGAGTCTAAGATCCTGGGCAGCCAGTTCGGACAGGGTGGGGAGCCGGCTCTCGGGGAGCCAGGGGAGCCGTGCCACACAGGAGGTTGGCCCAGAGCCAGGCGATGCACTGCAGCATGTATGGGGCAGGGGCATGGGCCAGCCTGGCCCCAGAGCCCAGGCAGACACATCGGGGCAGGGGAAACAGGTGGGACGAGGGGAAATGGAGGTGGGGGAGGAGTGGGGAAGGGACTTGCTCTCAGGCAGAGCTGGAAGCAGAGTTGGGTGGCCAACTTGGTCATATTTAATAACCAGACTCTCCAGCAAACTCCCCTGCCCCGGCTCTTGCCCTGCGGCCCGGCCCCCGGCCACTTCCCTTTCCGCCCTCCCCTCTGCGACTCGCTGCCCAACCCTGAACCTGAGACTGGATTCTGCATCATCCCCAAACCTGGGGCAAACCGGCCCTGCCCTGCTGCGATGAACACCCCGCGCAGTCAAAGATCCCAGCGTGGGCCATGGTCCAGTGCTCGTCCCGGGACGGGGCGGGGGTGGGGAGAAGCTGGGAAGCGCCCTCCCTGCCCCGACTCCCTTGGAATAGTTAAAGCCAAAGGCAGCATGAAAGTGTTCAGAGCCCAGCACCCCCAAATCTCTCTGGTTAGAGGGGCAAGCAGGGCGGGGGATGAGGGAGACTCCTCTTCACATCCCGCAAGGGCCGGGAAAGGGGGATGAGAGACAAAGAGGAGAGATGATGGAAAAAATGGGCTGGGGGGGGCGGGAAGGAGAGAGAGAGAGAGAGAGACCACGTGAGCCAGGGAGCAGTGGCACAAAGAGGGTGGGGGGAATGATGGGAAATATCTGGGCATTGCTTTTGCTCCAGGCTACAGGGCAGGGGATCGATACAGGGAGAGAGAAGGAAGGAACCGAGGGATGGGGGTAAGGAGGAGGGGCAGCGAGTGGCTTAAAAGAAAGTGGTACCCCTCACCCTGACCCTGCTATTCACCCTGGGCTCCCACTCACATCACAGCCCTACCACTGGCCCTCTCCATGGGCTTCAGGGCTCCCGGGCACCTCTGGGGACAGAAGCCAGTTCCTGTTATAAGTGTGTGTGGCCCAGGCTGCTTCCAAAACATACATCGCAAGTAGCCAGGGGCCACCATAACTGGGACCCGGGCTGGGGAAGGGCGATTGACAGAAGCAGCTGGGCCCCTTTCCCCTCCTGCTGTCCTCTGCCTCCTCCCTCCAGCCAACCCCATGGGGAACTCCCTCCTCAAATCTCCTGACCCTCCACTCCCACAGCCCTGCTGTGTGTTGGCAGTGGGGCATTAGGGGGAAGCCACTGTTGTTTTAATGACTGACTACTTAATTATGCATCATCCCTGGCCTTTAGTGGTTGTAACTGAATGGCGTGTCATAGCCACTGTACTGCCAATAATTAGTGGGGATTCTCCCATAGCTCAGATGACCATGGGCCTTGGTTTTGGGAGTTCTATTGCTGCTGAAATCCTGCTGACTGCGATGGTTTGAAAGCCTGTTCTTAGAAGAGGGACCTTGAAACTGGGACATTGGGGGTGGGGTGGGACAGAGAGAGGGGAGGCCCCAGCTGGGCTGTAATGACCACTCTGCTACTCCTGCACCGGCAAGGCTCCCCCTGCTCCTCCCCAGACCCAGCCGCTTCACGTGGGGGCGTGCAGGACGCAGCGATCCTGCCGGCAGGGGCGGTGAGCTGCTGCAGGGAGAAGCCGGGGCCTGCGGAGCTGCTGCTGCGTGCAGGGAAGGAATTCTGGCAGGCGGTTGCCTGGCGCACAGCGGCTCGTGGGGACGCTCTGCCGGGAATCGGCCCTGGGGCACGGGAGCGCACTGGCCTCTTCTGGGCCAGCACAGGAGTAAACAGCCAGCGCGAGTGACTCAGCAAAGCGGCTTTAACCTCTCCCTGGCCAGAGCCCGTGGGAATCCAAACCACTTAATACTGCAGCACGCAAATGAGGGGGTGGGGGGTGATGGGGGAGCGGGAGAGGCCGGAGCAGCTGCAGGATCAGATAGTGGCCAAAGTCCCCATCCCCAGGGCCGATTCCCCTTCTCCACAAGTAGCTCCCAGACCCAAAGAGCCCAGCCTGGACACTTCCACCCAGTCTCCCTGTCCGGAGCCCAGGGACTGTAGCATGGCCCAGGAGGGCAGCCGGTCTGGGAGTGGAGAAGGCGAGTCCCCCTGTCCTGGGGGGTTCAGCACCACACTGCTGCCACTCGGTGCCCAGGTTCTCACTGGACTTTATCTGGCTTCAGCAGCTGGTTGGTTCTTGTTCTGCCCGTCTCTCTCCGCCAGATTCAAGGGCCCCTCAGCAGCTGGTGTTTCCTCTTCGGGCAGGTCCTTATCCACCCCAGCCAGTCACCTCTCCATCTCCAGGCCGATGAGCTAGCTGGCCCCTGCTGCCCCATGGGTCCCTGCCCTACTCCGCTTGCGTGGGAAGCCCCCGGTCCTGGCTCCTTCACCCAGAGCAATGGATCCAGCAACCCAGCTCGGGAGCAGCTGGGCCCAGGACTGCCCAGCCCCCACTTCACCCCCTGTGATTCTGGCCTGTGGTTTGGGGGCTGCTCTGAATGATGTTTCGTTTGGGAAAGAGGAGATTAAGGCCAGGGTGGGGGGGGGGCATGACGGCGGTCTTCAAGTACTTGAAAGACTGCCATCAAAATGATGGAGAAAAGTTATTCTCTCTTGTCACAGGGGGCAGGACAAGAGGCCGTGGGTTCAAACTATTAATTGCAGTTAACTCACACGATTAACTCAAAAAAATTAATCGTGATTCATCGCAGTTTTAATCGCACTGTTAAGCAATAGAAGACTAATTGACGTGTATTCAATATTTTTGGATGTTTTTCTACATTTTCAAATATATTGATTTCAATTACAACACAAAGTGTACAGGGCTCACTTTAGATTACTTTTGATTACAAATATTTGACTTGTAAAAATGGCAAACAAAAGACCTAGTATTTTTCAATTCACCTCATTCAAGTTCTGTGGTGCCATCTCTTTATCAGGAAAATGAAACTTACAAATGTAGCTTTTTGTTACCTAACTGCATTCAATAACAGAACAATGTGAAACTTCAGAGTCTGCAAGTCCACTCAGTCCTACTTCTTGTTCAGCCAATCGCTCAGACAAAGTAGTTTGTTTACATTGACAGGAGATAATGCTGCCCGCTTCTTATTTACAATGTCACCTGAAAGTGAGAACAAGCATTTGCGTGGCAGCTTTGTAGTTGGCACTGTTAGGTATTTACATGCCAAATACAAGAAAGATTCGTATGCCTCTTCAGGCTTCACCCATCACTCCAGAGGACATGCGTCCATGCTGGCAATGCACGTTTAGTGCTTTCATTACATTCATGACTGAACTCCTTGGAGGAGAATTGTCTGTCTCCTGATCCATGGTTTTACCCGCATTCTGCTTTACATTTTGTGTTCTGGGCAGGGGGAGCTGCTCCCAGGATCTGGGGGGAGCAGGGAGAAGACTGACCTCTTGCTCAGAGGAGGAGGGGAAAGTGTGAGCTGTCTGTGGAAGCACTGATTGGCTGTTTACTCCCCAGCAGGCAGGGCAGTGGGGGGAAGCCATTTGCAGTGGGGCCGGAGCTTCTGGCCTCCTCCCAGAGTGCCGCTGCCCCATCCAGAGCTGGCGATGTTCCAGGGCTGATGACAGGCCCTACCGTGCATCCCCCGCCCCCCGCACACACTGGGGAGCTAGAGAGCCTGAGGGAGCCACGAGGACTGTCCATGTCCAGCCCCACTTTGCTGAGCCCTGTCTCTTCCCTCCAGCGGGCAGACTGACAAAGGCCGAGTGAGGAGGGTGACCCTGCCAAGGGGTCCTAGGCTGGGCATGTCCCGGGCACGGGATGCAGAAAGGGCCAGAGCTCTCCCTTAACGCGTGAGTCTGAGGCTCTGCGGGTCCTGAGCCCTCGCCTGTGCGCTCTGGGCTGCTGCCGCAGCTCCAGCCCCACGTCCCCAGCACCCGAAGGCCCCACGCTCTGCTAGAGGGGCGTGAGGAGCTCTGGTGCCCGCTGGGCCAAGGGCCGTATTAAAGCTGGAAGGAGATGCAGGAAATTGTCTGTGCCACAAGTTGGATCCTGGCTTGTGGCTGCTACAGACCCAGCCATCTGCGCCCTGACTTCCAGCCCCAGCCTTTGCCCTGCCCTGTTCCTGGCGCCTCCTCTGGGCCCCGAACCCCACTGCCCCGGCTGAAGCCTTTTGGGCTCTGACTCAGTGCTGGCCCCCAGCTCTGCCTCCTCCCCCCGCCTGACCCTGGCTCAACTCCAGCTCCGACCACTAGGTCTGACTGCCCATACCCCAGTCATGACAGGGTCACTGCCGGCTGCCGGGCAGAGCTGGACTCAGCAGAGATGGGAGACAGGAACTGCATGTGGTTCAGCAGGCCCCCATCCTTGAGCTCTGGGCGTGGCCAGCTCCCGCTCCCTGCAGCACCGGGTGGAGTGGGTGGGAGTTGTAGGGACGCCCTGGCCTCCCCAGCACACCTCATGTGCCAGGGTGCCCATGCCGGGCCTGTCTCCGGGGGCCGTGGGAGCAGTCAAGGGCGAGGAATGGGCAGAGCCAAGAGCCCCCTGCTCCAATAAGGGTGTCTCGTGCTGTCGTTCCCCTCAGCGGCCTGGCCTGGAGCCTGTACGTGTCTCCAGAGTGCTCTGGGAACAGGTGAGGTCTGCTGGCAGCAGCTGCCCCTGCCCCGGTTCTTTCCCCGGAGAGGGATAATGCCCATTTCACAGCAGGGCAGCAGCACTGGCCAGCTGGCCTGGAACAGGCAGTGAGCAGATTCCCCCCCGGCCTTGGCACCATGTGTGTCCGTCCAGTGCCCGGCGTGGCCAGTGTCTGCGCTTTGCCCTGACGGAGCTGGAGCCGTTAGCAATGGATGGCTCCTGTCACCCGAGCCATGGGCACATCGGGCCATTGGCTTTTCACCGGCGGGGGGTTGGGGGAGTCTCTCCCGCCCCGGCCCAGCGGTCACTGGGCTTAGCTGCCCCCGGTGTTTCCAGCGTGGCTTTGGAATGACTGCACCTGCTGTTTGCAGGCAGGCAGCCCCCCAGCTGTGGGCCTCGGCGCACCCCCGAGAGCTGGGCTGCTCCCACCTTGTCCAGATGGGGGACCCCAGCCCAGAGAGGGTCAGTGACAGATCTGGGCCCCACAGAGCTCCACACTCCCAGCCCAGCAGATGGCCGCGGCCCCGAGCTGGCTGCTGGGACGGGAAAGGATGCCCCACTGTGAGCTGGCAGTGGGGGTGCAGGGTCTAGCTGGTACCCAGAGCAGAGGGGAAGGGAGTCCAGGTCACCAGCCCTATTGGTTGTCCTGGGAGCCGCATCATCAGGCAGGTGATGGATACAGGGGCAGGCTGCCAGCTGTGGGTCTTTGAGGGTGGATTGGAAGGGTCCTGTTGCCAGGTATCTCAAGTCCCTGGTTCCCTTGGCAACCGCAGGGAAGGCAAGATACTGATATGGTTCCGGGTGCTGGTGGATGGGGGTTTGCCAGGTGGGACATGGAAGAGCCGCTTAGCCCTGCTCTGGGGCCTCTGGAGTGCCCTGAGAAGCAGCCAAAACCCAGCTCCACTGGCCCACGCGGGGATGAGTCCCAGAGATGGGGCACAGGGCAGCTCCCAGCTCTATCTCAGCCGGGCCTGCGGCTGGATCTGGCACTCACCCATGTGCAGGGGCACTCAGTCCTAACCTGACCCCCAGTCTTCAGCCTCGGTTCAGCCAGCGGCGCAGTCACAGGTCTGACACTGACCGCGGAGCCCTGGGCATGGCGGGGAATAGGGATCCCTATACAATGGGAGGGTAACGGGGGGCACACAGAGGGGACCCTCGTATGGGGGAGAAAGAGGACACAGAACCCCTGGCATGAGGGAGAGTTTGCAGGGAGTCCCTGCAATAGAGGGGGATGGGAGGATGGCACACAGGGTGTTATGGAGCTGGGGGGAGGCTGAAGGAGGAATGGAAGGAGCCCCTGAATGTGCAATGCCCTACAGAAGCAACAACGTGTGTGACCCACTAGTCCGAAGGTTGGAGATCTCATCCTAGGAACCACATCCCCATGCCCTGGTGCAGAATGGAGGGGGCTTTTTCTTCTCCATTCTCATCTCTCCTTGGAACCTAGGAATCCAGAGTCCCGTCCCACGCTCCGCCCTGGGGCGTCGGGGCACTTGCCAGTCGTGCATTGAGTGACGTGATGAACATCTGGCGTGTGGCTGGGTCACTCACTTATCCCTCCCCGGGTTCGAGTGGGGTGTGCAGCGGATGACCCCTAAATGATCTGTATGGCAAGCTCTGATTCTTCATCTTAGAGACTCTGATGCCAGAAGGGGCTTTCGGGACCATCTCAGCTGATCTCCTGCATAGCCCAGCCCACAGGCCAGCCCTGAATTAATTCTGGTCTGAAGTAGGGCAGAGCTGTTAGAAAAACATCTCAGCTTGAGTTCCAAATGGGCAGTGACAGAGAATCCACCACAGCCCTTGAGAAGATTAATTCCTCCTGTTAAAAATGTGCACCATATTTCAAGTCTGAATTAGACAAGCTTCAACTCCCAGCCATTGGACGTGTTAGACTTCTGCTGCATTCATAGATGTTCCTTCCCCATGTAGGTACTTACAGACTGTGAGCAAGGGACCCCTGCACCTTCTCTTTGTTAAGATAAAGAGATGGAGCTCCTGGAGTCTCGCCCTCCAAGGCAGGATTTTCCAACCCTTTGATCATTCTCAGGGCTCTTCTCTGACCCCGCTCCAATTGAGCGAAATTCTCCTTGAACCGTGGGCACCAGAACTGGACACAGGATTCAAGCAGTGGTTGCACCAGTGCCTAATACAGAGGTGAAATAACCTCTCTGCTCCTCCTCGAGATTCCCATTTGTGTATCCCAGGATCACATCAGCCCTTTTGTCGCACCAGACAGTGGTGTTCAGCTGATTATCCATTATGACCCCCAATTGGTCTCTGCTTCCCAGGATAGAGAGCCCACAGCGTAAGCAGGGCTGCCTTTCTCTGTTCCCACATGTATGACTTTACCTTTGGCCATGTTAAAACACACAGTGTTTGCTTGCACCCAGCTCACCAACTGATTCAGATCGCTTTGTCTCAGTGACTTGTCCTCTTCATAATTTACTACTCTCCCACTCTTTGTGTTATTTGCAAAATCTTATCAGTGATGATTTTATGTTTTCTTTCAGATAATTATATAAGCCTTCTTTAATTCTTTGTTAATCAAGTCCTTTATCAGTGGTTCCATGTTTTGTTTTGTTTTTGCTTGGGATCAGTGTCAGACTGACAGGTCTATAATTATCCTGGTCATCCTGTTTATCCTCATTAAATATTGGCCATCTTTAGCTTTCTTCCTGTCTTCTGAAACTTCCCCAATATTCCAAAATGTATTGAAACTCAACATTAAAAACCACACTGCTCCTTGGCCAGCTCTTTTAAAACTCTTGGATGCAAGTTATTTGGGCTCGCTGATTTATGGATGCCTAACATCTAGTAGCTACTGTTTAACATCCTCCTGAATTATGGTTAGAATAGAAAATGTTTCATCCTTATCATAAGCTATGATCACCTCATCTGGCTTTTCCCCAATAGAAGAAACACTTTGTCGTTTCAGCTTATTGTTGACGATTCTCCCATTTCTGCATAATAATACATCAAAACCACTGCCTGGGAACAGAAGACTGTGCACTTTGTGGTAGTTGTTATAACCAGGGGATTTTGTGCCATAGTCATTGTTCCTCATGAAACCCTCCATTGCACGTTCCTATCCCCTGCTCCTCTCAGCCCCTTGGAGAAGGGGAAGCCCAGGGGTTCGGACAGGGTACAGGTGTCTCCCACACGGGGGTGCTGGGCTCAGAATGCTGCTTCTTCAGTGCTACACACACAGGCCTCTAAACGTTGAGCTAAAAGGGAAATGCCATTAGCCAGCACAACTAGTAGGTCTGTTATCCTCCCTCTGAGCAGCCAATGGGAGGCACCATCCCCCTCACAAAGTCAGTGTGTCCCAGCCTTGACCCACTTGCCCCTTGTTCATCCCCTGTCATAGTTAAAACCCCACCCAGCCAGGGCAGTGGTGGTCCCTGGGTGTCCCCGGCTTTTCAGGCAGAAGCAGCTCGCCACAGAGATCCCATAGGGAAACCTCCTGCTGTCTCCTTGTGGCAGGGAGGGTTACAGGCCCCTGGTGTGTGGGAGCCTCCCCCTGCCACGCAAAGCAGCAGCTCCCTGATGCTGAGCCAGTGATGAGCACCCTCCTCACTCATCTGCTGCAGTGTGTGTTTGTGGGGGAGGGGCTAGCTTTTTGTTCTGCATTTGTACAGCGCCTAGCGCAATGCGGTGCTTCTCCATGATGGGGCTCCTATGTGCTGTGGCAATGCAAATAATAAGTGGGGGACCTGATAGGGTACCTCACCAATAGGATTGGGCCCATTTAAAGTGGTTCATCCTGCAGGATCAGTCCCGACAAGGCAACTCACCCCTTGGTATCGGGCCCGATAAGGTACCTCACCTACATGACCAAACCTGAAAAAGCAACTCATTGTCCATGGAGAGAATCCCAAGACTCATTTGGCAGGACTGGACCCAATAAGGTTCCTCACCTGCAGAATTGGGCCCCATGAGGCAACACTTCACAGGATCGGGCCCATCCGGCACACTTCCCCCTCCCCCATAGGTGAAAGTGACCTACCTGCCCGCACTGCAGGGTGTGGGCTCCATGGCACCCGAGTGGCCCTGCATCCCCAGGGCGATGTGGCTTGAGAGCCAGAGGCAGGGCCGGGAGGATGGTTTCCCCTGGGTGCAGCACCCGTTACCCCCAGCCCAGCCCCACTGGCGCCCCCCCCCCAGCCCAGGGAGCAGGGCAGGGAGCCCGTCTGCCCCCGGCGCTTGGCGGGGTCTGACTGCCACTGACGTCACCGCCAAGTTGCCCCGGCCCCCCTTGATCCCATTCACTAAGCTGATTAGAAAGGACGCGGACAGATGCCATCAGTGCTGGCCAGCTGACGCGCCCGCGAGGGCGGAAGACACGGGCAGGGGCAGGAGGGGCCAGCGCCAACGGGCATCCCAAGGCCAGACGATGCTTCGCCCTTGTGCCTGGCCCGGCCGCTGAGGGCCCCAGGAGCCCCCCAGCCTGTGCCACTGGTTTCCGCTCCCCCCCGCGTGCCCTTTGGGAGCTGCAGTGCGTTCGGTGAGGGCAGCGGGCGCAGCCGGTACCCACAGCCCCGTTAGCCTCCGTGGCACGTGGACAGAGAGCGGCAGCAACGGGGGGGGGGGGGGGCGGGGGAAGGGCGGGAGCGAAAGGTGCCATATGCCTCCCTGAAGGGTTTATTGTCACTGACACAGGCTGGGTCCTCCGTGGAGAGGGGCTACCTTGCGGTTGCCCTGCCCCATTGCTGCCCAGGGTGGAGAGTGCCCCCTGCTGGAGAGGTGCAGCACCAGCACCCAGCTGGGCCCTCCCGCTCACGGATTGGCCGACTGTCAGACCACAGATCGTGGTGAAAACTCCCTGATGAGGTGCCAGGCCTGGAGCGCTGGCCTGGGGACACGAATTCACAGCCGCTGGGGATGGAGTGAGGATGATCCTGCCCACTCCAGCGCTGGTGCACGCAACTGGCACTAACTCACCCTCAGCCGGAGCCGGCGTTGGGTTCAGGTAGGGCTGGGCCTTGCTCGGCTCAAAGAGGCGCATGCCCGTAGCAGACTGCAATCCACAACGTGATCAGATGCTGCACCTCGCAGCCCCAGAGCGCAGGATCGTTCCCCCATGGGAGAGAGGGGGAAACTGAGGCACAGGGCAGGGCAGCGACTCGTCCAAGGTCACCCATGGAGTCAGTGAAAGAGCAGGGAAGTCCTAGCCCTGTGCTCTACTCACTGGGCCATGCTTCCTCTCTGCACCCAGAGCCCCTAGCTGGCTCCCCTCTGTGCTGGCCCTGCCTGGGATCCCGGCCCCACTGGAGTCAATGGGTCTGTGGGCTGATGTGGGACCACCTGGACCATGGACCCTCCTGCATTGTCTTGGCACGTCAGTGACTCATTATGATTCTCTGACTTGCCCACTCTGAGAAAGCTCCTCTGGGCTCAGACATGTCAGGTGCTGTGAGCCCATCCCCCTGCCATCCCGCCTCCTCCGCCGGCTGGGTCCTCCGTGGGGAGGGTCTACCTTGGGTTTGCCCCGCCCCACTGCCCTGGGTGGAGAGTGCCCCCTGCTGGAGAGGTGCGGCACCAGCACCCAGCTGGGCCCTCCCGCTCACGGATTGGCCAACTGTACAGAGCCCAGTGCAAGGAATCCCATGCACCCCTGGGATCGAATCTGCCAAGCCCAGCGAGGACAAGGGCTCCAAACCCAGCCAGACCGGTCCCGGGGCCTGGGGAACTCCCTGCCACTAGAGAGCGAGGCCCGTGTGCCTTAGACCTCAGCTCACCCCTGCGGCTGGGCTTGCCCGTAGTGACACCCATCACCCTCCCTGAGCTGCTCGCCAGCCTGTTTCGTCCCCCGGCCCGCGCAGGGAGGGAGCGGGGCCGTGTTCTTCCTTTGCACGCACTGGGGGGGCCACTCAGACCCCCCCGCCGCGGGGAGGAGGGGGGGCAGAGAAACGCCTAATTAGCGGGGGCCCGCGTGCTGCTCGCCCGGGTCACGAGGCCTTTGTGCTGTTACCACGGCAACCAGGGATGCTCCTGCGGGTCCTCCCCATCGGAGGGTCCCTGCGCAGGGCTGAGCGGTCGGTGCCTTGGGCATCCCCCCCATCCCCGCCCCCCCTTCTCCCACCGGCTGTCCTAGCCCCCCCCCGCGCGCTCCACGAGCCGCTCCCCCCGCCCCCGAGCCCCGGCGAGCTCCGCGCTTCTCAGTCACCAGCTGACAGCTCGGAAGAGACTGCACCAAAATCCGACCAATCAGGGGCCGGCGCTCCCCGGGCCACGCGCCCCATTCACCATTTGTGATCGGGAATTCCTAATCAGGTCCCCGCGCAACAATTAGCTGCAGCCGGGCACCGAAGGGAGGGGGAGGGACCCAATCTGAATAAGGGGGCGGGAGGGAGGACGGACTGGGGGGTGGGGGGAGTCATTCCCCCTCCCCCCGCCCTGCCCTCTGTCAATTTCCTCGGCAGCTGTTTGCTCCTTTGTTGGGGGTTTACCTCGGGGGCACATCTGTCCCGCACATCTGTCCCGCACATCTGCTTCCGGCCACAGGCAGGAGCGTCGGTCGCCCCGGTGCGCTTAGTCAGAGATCACTGAGGTGGAAAAACACCGGCAGCTGCCTCCCCCTTCCAGAACCAAAAGGGGTTTGGGGGACCTGCCTTCACAGCTGTCATAGCGCTAAAGGATCCCACGTGCCCAGCATTGCTTTGGCTTTTTAAAGTCCTCTGGCTCCATCGTCAGAAGAAAGAACAATAGTCTATAATTCTGTAGGGCCTACAAAAACACCACGGCTTGCTCCTGAACAAGCCCAGAGCCGGCTGGCTATTTGCCACCGATGCCGGAGGCACGAAAAAAGACACTTGCCACTGATGAAGAGCGAGACGCATGGCGGCTGAACAAAGAGTCCTCTTGGGTTTAAGCGTCATTCAGACCTCAGGAGGGAGCAAACAGTTCTAGCCATCTGCCAAACGGAAACATGAGAAACAGGTGGGAGCAGCGGGGGAGGGGATATATGAGGGCACAGATCACTGTAGTGCCCCCCCTTAGAATCTCCTGTTTACGCATGTTCACACGTATGTTTCTCTGAAACATTCCCTATCCACACACAGGGTCTGACCCAAAGCCAAGGGGAGTCTCTGCACCAGGCCCTTCGTCTCTCTGCACCCCACAGGTGCTTTTCCGCCACTGCACCTCGAACGTAGCCTGTGTGGTACAGAGCTGTCCCGACTCATCCCCACTTTCTCAGTGCTTGGCCTTATTAACAAACGTGAACAGTAAGAGACTAGAAAGGCCACTTCTGATGTTCTCTCAGGGTGGACTGCTCCGAAGGCTCCTCCTTCTGGCCTGCTCAGCCCACACCCTAGATCCTCTCCCTCCAGAAAGCCATGCCCTGAGCAGGATAGGATAAGCTGCCTGTCTCGGGGAGTCAGCAGGCTGCATTTAACTGTTTTCCAGCTGGATCAACAGGGCGGGGTGGCAGAAACCCATGGTCAGTCTGGTATTGTTTTCATGGGCTACAAGCAGGGCTGCCTGGGATTTGTTTCTGGCATGAACGGAGCCCCCCAGTGGGCTGCAGAGGCCTACGCATGGCTGAAGACAATAAGAGATTCCTCAGTTTTAAAGCCAGAGGGACAGTTACAAGGATCCGGTCTGACACAGGCCAGACAACCACCAGTCCCACATGCCTGAGTCTATAGTACGGCTCTTCGAAACTCTTTAGTTTTGTCCATCACACTTCACTCTGGTGGCTATTGCACACTTGGGAGAAAGGCACTCTTTGACAAAGCACCCCCCCCCTTATCCTTCAATGGCAGTGTCAAAGCGGGGGATTTTTTTTCAGTAGAAAATGCCAATTCATCAAATTTGAACTTTTTGTGGGAAAGGGCCGTTACAATGAAACTTTTGTTGGGAATGTTTCCCAGTTCTGGATGGAGACCCCCAACCCCAGAATACCCCTAATGACCGGGCTGTAGAGTCAGCCTCTCTCTCTCTCTCTCTCTCTCTCTCTTGCTTTTCTCACACACCTTTTCAGACGGTCTCAGTTCTGTCCGGTGCAGACAGAACTAAAATCCATTTCAAAACCTCAACATTTTTCCTGCTCTGGAATTCTTGTTCCCCTGCCAGCCCCACTCTCACTAAATGGCCTGGAGAACCCGCCCCGAGGGGCAGCAAAGCGAGGGAGGAATGGACCTGAATTTTGTGTCTTAGTTCTAAAGCAAAAAAGAAACGGGGGCGGGGGGGAGAATCCCACCTTTTCAGGCCCTGCAGATCCCCCATAAAGACGCAAAGTTTGTAAAACTCTTTTGCGAGCCCCCTGTGGGGCTGATTTTCATGACTCACCCACCCCTTGGACCACTTTGCGACACTGAAGCAAACATGCCACATTAAGGCCCCTCTCCCACTGGCCCTCCTGCATTGTGTAATTTATGAACAGCCCCTTGAACACTGGGAACACCTGACACCCACCGTGGGGCTGCAAGCTCGGGCCCTAGCCCGGTGCCTCTGACTCCCGGCCTGCAGGCGGGGGAGAGGTTGGCTGAGCTCTGGCCCCATGCCGTGCGTCTGGCTTTTAATGACTCTGAGCTGTCATTGCTGGAGTCACAGATGGTTGGAGGAAACCGTCAGAAGTCACCCCCCAGGACAGAGCCTGGGTGTCCCTCCCCATGTCCTGCCTGTGGAATCTAGGACTGGGAAGAGCAGGTCAGATCAGCAGGGTCAGGGCTGTCGGCCCTGCCAAGACAATGTTGTTCCCTCCTGCGGGCGCTGGCTGCCTCCGGGGATGGGGCTTGCTCCGCTCACTGTGAGGAGACTATTCCCTGGGCCCTTGGGGGTCTGCCATCCGGATGGGGACACTCCTTCTCTCTGCAACGACCTCTCCCAGACACCACCTCGGAACCATCCGTTCCTCTCTCCCTTGGGCCTGTCCCCCTGCCCAGCACGCCCGGCCCAGCATGGCGTAACGGGGGCTCCTGAAGGGTCGGATGCAGAGCACGAGACGCTGCAAATTAACCAAGACTTCGGAAAGGCTGTTTTCATCTGCAAATACCCCCGGAGCTGGGATCGGGGTGTCCGCTGGCACAGCAGGACGTCCCTAAGCACCTGTCTCCGGGCTCACGCACACACCCGCTTTCCCGGCATCTGTACACCCCAGATTGCACTGAGTCGGGGACAGCTGTGTCAGCCTCCCCAGAGGATAAGTGCCAGAGCACACGCTCTGGAGCCTGGTCTGTACCCAGCACCCACCTGGGGAGCTTCGAGTACCGGGCACAACACAGCAGCTCCTGCTGCCAAGCTGCTTCCTCCGCGTATCTCACTCTCTCTCAGGTGGCTTGTGATGGAAAGTTTATTCAAAAGCAGCGGCCTGGCCCAGCTGTCCCCACTAACCCCTCCCCCGCTCCCAGCTCTCCCTCCTCCCTGAAAACCACCCCTCCCATCTTTCATCCAGGCCTCGTCTGCACTCGGCAGGGATTGGCCACCAGCCATTTCCCCCACTGGTTTGTGAGCATTTCCACATTTCCTTTTTACTGGGATTTGCGTGGACAGTCACAGGTGCTCATCTGCGGGAGCCAGCCACAGCTTCGTCCACAAGGCAATCCGGGCAACCTCCCGCACCGGAAAACCCACTCCTCCCTCCTGGGGGTTTTCATTCACCTGGGACACCCACGGGGCTAGTTCACAAGCCGGGCACACCCACACCCCAGCACGTCAATGGTCAGGACTGGCCAAAGCCTGAGCAGCAAAGACAGCCTGCAGCTCGCTCTGTTTGCAAACGAGGCACCCACCACCCTCTGCTACCTCTTTTGGGGGAAGCCCTGCCCCACATCCCTCTCCAACAGCAAAGGGCCTCGAAGGAGCTGTTGCAAGCAGCAAAAGAGTTTGTCCCCTGCCTTAACCTCTCCAGCTAGAACCAGTTCTTGGGGCCGAAGAGCACTTTGAGGAGCAAGCGTTGGTGGCTCGGCTGAGATCACTGAAGGAGGGGATTGCTGGTGTGCTGTTTGTGACCACCTCTGTCCCAGGCCTGGGGCACCGCCAGTACAGAACCATGTGGCCCTAAGCAAACACCCAGCCTCTGAGTCTCTGATTTCACCTCAACTGGGAAATCCACCTGATGCTTGTGACCGCCCAGCGGATGCCCGACAATAGCCTGGGAGCCGGCTTAGGAGCTCCCCGTCCTATTTGCTCCCACGAAGCAAGAGGCTCCAGCACTCCGGCTCTGGTGGAGCGAGTGGTTTTTGTGTTTCAGAGAGATGAGCCGAGCTGGATTTAGGCTCAATCCCATGCAAAGCTACATGTCACCCACTGCGGCTTCTCCTCCTGCCCTACCTCGGCAGGTCCCCGCTCTGCGGTGGGACCAGGAGGACGGCGCTAATGCTCCCCTTCCTTCCAGTCTCCCCCTGCTTTGGAGAAGGGCACCGCAGCTCTCTGCTCATGGGCTCTTTCTCTGGCCCAGGGCCACTGGCCAGAGTGCACCCCTAAGCCAGGGAAAGCCCATGGCAGTTACTGGGCTCCTGGAGGCCAGGAAGGGCAGTGAAGGAACCACGTTTTGCTGCAGCGACTCAAGCCCAGATCCCAAAGGTCTGTAGGCTCTTAGCTTCCATCAGTGGCTGTATTTAGGGGGATTAAATTGCACAGCGTCCAAGCCCCTTAGCCTCTGCTCCTAACCCCAGCAGACACCACCCTCTCCAGTGGAAGGGAAAAGCTTAAAGAGGGTCCGGTGCCAACTACATTCTGGGCTTCCCCCCAGCCAGACTCCCCCTGGCAGCCTCCTTCCCCACCCCACCACAGGGCAGGCCAGCCCCCAGCCTAGCCTGGTACCCAGACATCCAGGGACTCATCCCCTCCCTCTGCTGATCCTTCACTTTTCCCCCAAGGCCACCTCTGGGTATGGAAATTGTATGGTGGGCCATGAATGCTCATGAAATTGGGTTGGGGGGCGGGGGTGAAGGAGAAGGGCTCCAGCTGGGGGTGCAGGAGGGTGCTCCAAGCTGGGACTGAAGGGTTTGGAGGGAGGGAGGGGGATCAGGGCTGGGGCAGAGGTTTGGGTTGCAGGAGGGGATCATGGGTGCAGGGTCCGGGTGGTGCTTACTTCAAGCAGCTCCCAGAAGCAGCAGCATGTCCCCTCTCTGGCTCCTATGCAGAGGGTCAGTCAGGTGGCTCTTCACACTGCCCCGTCCGCAGGTGCCCCCCTTGCTGCTCTCATGGGCCATGGTTCCTGGCCAATGGGAGCTGTGAGGGCAGCATGCAGAGCCCCCTGGCTGTCCCTACGCGTAGGAGCCGGGGCCGGGGGTGGAAATGCTGCTGCTTCTGGGAGCCATGCAAAGCAGGGCATGCCCCCGACCCCATTCGCCAGCAGGCACTCGAGGGGTGGATTAAAATATCTGCCTTTCACTGGCCCTGGACGCTGCCAGAAGGGAGACACGACCCTGCTCAGCTGCTCTCCCCAGGCCACGTCCTCGCTCCCCAGTGGCCCTAGCTCTGTGGGATCCTTTGTCCACATCTGACTCCTGCATGGGCCAGGAGGCACCAGCTCCCATTGCCCCCCAAGAGTTCAGTTGTCACTCTGGCACCACCCAGCATAGCAAGCAGGGGTCACCAACCCAGCTCCGCCCGTCAGAACCCAAGGTCTCTCCTCCTGCCCATCACTGCCCTGGGGACAGGTCAGCTGCATGCTCATTGGCCAGTTCACTCGGCTAGATCCCAGCTCAGCTCAGAGCCCGTCTCTGGGGCGGGACCTGGAGGGGAGGGGGCGGGTTCTCTTCCCCTGTTGCTTTGCTTCCCAGAGTGGCAGCCGCCCCGGCCATGCTAGAAAACCAAGCCCCACAAGAGCACGGCCGAGGGAAAGGTTAAGGGGCAAGACCGCAGAGGTGATGAGCAAGTGTGTGGGGGAACAGGCGGGGATGACCTGGGAGCAAAGGGTTAAGGAGTGCAGGGATAGCCAGGAAGACGACCTGGCCTGGGGGAACAGGTGCACAATAAATGGCAGCTGTGCATGGGACACCAGATGGGTGTGGGGGGGTGTCTGCGGTGAAGCCTTTTGTAGCCCCCTGCCCCGATCTGACGGCTCCGCTCGGAAAAGCCACCTGTCTGTCTGTGCCAGGCCTGGGTCATCCCTTTTCCCATCACGCTGCACTGGGCTTGTCTGCACACCCTGGTCCAGCAGATTCCTGCACTGCCCGTGGAATCAGCCGGGCCGGGGGGGCGGGGAACGGAGGACCGGGGGCGGGGAGAGGCTCATTGATCAGAAGACACCACCTGGCAGGCTGACTGCAGCACAGAACCGGGTTTCCAGGCAAGAGCGGGCAGAGGAGACAGCTCCCAGGATGCACGGAGACCTGCTCCGGTTCCTGGCGCATTTCCGCCCCGGCAACAGGCAGGGACCAGGCAGCCCAGGTCCAGCTCTTATGCCTGGGGAGAGGGGAGGGCTGGCCTCTGGGCTCCATGGCGCACATTTTCCAAGCAGACCAGATAAGTACACACTAATGCCGGATTAACCGCTAATGCAGGGCCCTGCTGGAAGGGGTGTGAGCCAGGCCCAGCCTCGTGGGAAACTGGTTTGGGGCTGAAGTTATATTCGTCAGCAGAGACGTAACGCGCCAGGGAGCCATAAGCAGCTGCTGAGCTCATGTCTCGTTCTTCACCTTGATATCACAGGCCCCCTCCATGTTATCCCCCTGCTGATACAGTAACCGGGACACGGAGCTGCCTCTCTCGCCCTGGTGATCACCTCCAGGCAGCCGCTCTTGCCTTTCACCCTAAGAGCCGGAGTCTGACACCTCCACTCAGCTGACCCCTTCCGCTTCCAGGGGATTACTCCCAGCATATGCTGTTAGCCAACCGGCCTGGGGCTATGTTCATCCGTGCTTGCAGCTGTGAGTTCCTTAGGGCCGGAAAGCTTCGCTGTACGTTTGTACAGCACCGAGCGCAATGTGGTCCAATTCCTGGGTGAGGGGAGGGTGGTAAATGGGCTCAGCTTCCTCGGCTGCAGCTATGTTTCACGTGAGCCCCCCAGGGAGAAGCCCCCCAGGGAGGAGGGGGAGGTTTGCCATGGGAATCGCTAGGAGACCTGGCGCGCTGCTCAGAATCGAGGCTGGGTGCCTGGCCCAGGGACATCACAATTAGCTCGCAGTGACGCAGGCTCAGTCCAGCCAGGCCCAGCCGCGGACGTCAGAACCCGGCCTGCTGGCCGAGGCCAGGGAGAGGGGGAACAACAACCCGGGAGCAAAGGAGGCAGTGGTATGAGATTGCCGTGGGGTTGGGTGGGAGGATGGGGAGGGTCTCCTTTGAGCTGCTGGGCAGAGGCGCTCATCCAGGCCGCGTGTTTCTCCTCTTCTCGGGCCCCGGTGGCTCTCAGCCGATCAGGGACATTCGCACACAGCCCCTGGCTCACTCAGGGAGCACACAGGAGAAGGCAGCTCAGCGGGGTCAGCAGCTCCTAGGGCTTGTAGGTGCAACATCACCCCCTCTCCTCCCTTCTTGATTCCCGGCACAGCCTCTTTATCCACCCGATCCTGCACCCCAAACTCCGCCCGGAGCAGGCGTGGGCCCTGCACTACCACTTCCCCCAGGCTCTCCTTGAAGTCAACAGTCGGTTTGCCAGGGCCATGGGTGGGGGGCAGTAAAGACCTGCTGGGCTAGAGCAGGTTTCCATCCCCTCCAGGGCAAACCGCTTTGTCCACAAGGTGACGAGGGGTGTCAGGGCCACGCAGCTTTTGGGCCTTTAGCCCAGTGTGCCGCCTGGTGCTAACGTCACTGTCCAGCCAGGGTTCCCTTGACAACTTCTCTCTGACACTGCCTGGGATAGCAGGCTGTGCAGGTCACTCTAGCCATGCCTGTGAATAAAGCTACTTCAAAGTGTGTGATAAATGAAGAGGGGGAGTAGCTCCCTTTTATGGACCTCCCCAGCCAGCCAGTAGCTATAAAATCCCTCTTAGTAGCTGTTCTCTAATTGCTCAACCTGTAAAGGGTTAAAAAGTCTCCCTGCCATGCACAGGTAAAAGAACGTGAGTGGGCACCTGGCTATAAGAGCCAATGGGAAGGTGAGAACTTTTAAAAATTGAAACAAGACTCCCCTTTTGTCTGTCTGGGGTGTTCTCTCTGGCAGAGTGGGTGGGGGGAGGGGGGGGACAAGGCAGAGCGATGCTGTAAGAAACTTGTGCCAGGTATGAAAAAATCATCAGTATCATACCTAGAAACTACTCATTTACAATCCCAGATATGTAAGTAGATCTGGAAATGTTTAGGAAGACGCAATTAGGTTATCTCTTATTTCTTTATGGCTTGTGGATTTCTCTATGCTAACCCCAGGTGCTTTTGTTTTGCTTGTAACCTTTAAGCTGGACCCCAAGAAAGCTCTTCTTGGTGCTTAATCCTTGTCGTTTCTCTCTTAAAATCTAGCAATATCCTGAGTTCCCAGATGTATTTTCTTTCTTTTTTTAAAAATAAAATTTACCTTTTTTAAAAACAGAAGTGGATTGTTGTGTCTTAAGAGCACTTGTTGTTAATTAGCTAGTGGCAACAGCTAATTTCCTTTTTTTTCTTTCTCAGCTCTTCCTCGGGGGAGGGGGAAGGGCTTGAGGGTATCTCACAGGAAGGAATTCCCAAGTGCGCCTTCCCGGGCTCTCAAAGGGGTTCTGCACTTGGGTGGTGGCAGCATCTACCAATCCAAGGTCAGAGGAAACTTGTAACTTTGGAAATAATACAAGCCTGGAGTGGCCAGTATTCATTTTTAGAATCATTGTGGGCCCCCACCTTCTGCACTCGAAGTGCCCAGAGAATGAACCTGGACAAAGTGGCTGAATGGATTAAAAGAAATAAAGGGCAGATCTCCATCGCAAATGAACAAAATGCCCTTTTGGGTACCATGGTCCCAGCTTACTGGTGCAGAGGCTGTGATGATGGTCAGGGAGCACTATGGGAGGTCAGTTCAGGCCAAGTATGCCCCAAATTTTCATCATTGATTTTGGTGATCAACCAAAAATACCCCCATGTGAGACAGCAGGTGGATCCTAGGAGAGGAAAATAAATCAAAGGTTATTGTACTGATGCCCATTACCACTGTATCTGAGCGCAACATAAAGTCACTTGGAACAGATACATTCAGCTCCTGAAAGTGACTTGGTAGTTTATGTGTGTTCGCCGTGGAAGAGGAAAGACTGTTTACACCAAGAGCTGGTTCCTCGTTGGTCTTTCTGAAGACTCGCCTTTCACACCACACTGCAATAGGGTAGGAATGTAGAAATCAAAAATGCGACTTTCTGGGTAGCAAATGTAAGGGCACAACTAGATGGGTACTGCAAAATGAAACTGTGCCCATGAATATTAGATCCTAAGCTCTGTGGGGCCAGGACTGTATCTTCACCTGCACAGCACTGGACATTGCCAGGGGGAAAATAAAGAACATTCATTCATTGTGTAGACTGATTTTCTGGGGCCAAACTCTCTCCCTGCCTGTCCACTAGCTTCTGTAATTCATTCCTCCTGCCAGGGATCTTTGCAAGGGACGTGGCTCATGGGTGCATTTGAGAGCATAGGTGGGAAGCAGATTTTAGATATTCCCAGGTATGAGGGTGTGTTTGGAAGTGCACTTCCCATCGGAGCGGAAATGAGACCATGGGATGGACCTGCCAATCACAACCACCCATAGCACTGCAGATGGAATAGCCAGCACAGAGAATCATTGAAAACCCCTGCACAGCCCTGAAGAGCCCAGTTTGATACCGCAAGTGAAAGGAAATTACAACCTGCTCAGAGATGTCCCATGGAGAGAAGAGAAGCTAAATCCCTTGGCTAAGCTGTCCATGGCAGGTGAGTCACCCGGCACCATGGTTCAGTAGGACAAGATCTAACGCATGCACAAGGGGACAAATTTTGCTGGCAGAGGGACAGTGATTCAACACATGGCACCATGGGTAGGCATCGCAATGTGCCACCCTCCACCTGCGCACGGCCTGGTGGGAAATTTTAGCACTGCATTCTGGGATAGGATCACTCATTGTGTGGGAGTTGGGGGTCAAATTCCCTCTGCTCCAGCCCCTCGTCTTCCCTTCTCACCTTAAGGGAATGGCTATGCCAGCATCAAGCACCTTGATACCATTATAAGCATCTCCACACTGGGGCCGGGGTACCAGTGCAGTTAAAGCAATACAAGGCTTGACCCCCACTGGCATTGAGTGGGACTTGCCCTCCCAGTCACTTAGGGCTACTGAAAATCTTACCCTTTGCTCCTGCTAAGACATCGCTGAGGGTTTCCTATTGCCTGTGATTGTGGTCATTTCAAGTTCCCCAGCCCAAGGCCCATCCACCCCCCATTCCAAGGGGGAGAAAGACAACTTTAAGCAAAGGCAGATGCCTGTATTATCCCCTCGCCCGCCCTCGAAGACTCCTTAGAAGACCATGAGGGGAGATACATTTTAAAATAGCCAGACCCACGGGAGAGAGAAAAGTTTGGATTTTAACCCCTTGTTGCCTTCCTGAGGCACCTGCGAAAGTCACACCCGGTGGGATGACAAATAGCTGATACCCCTCTTTAAATTAAATCTCTATTTCTATTCCCTTAGCGTGAACATTATCTCTGTTCAGAGGGCCAACAGCAGGGCTGGCCTTCACTTCAGTGCTGCCCTAGGCCAGCTCTTGGCTCAGGAAAAGACCCACTCTGCTCTAATAATGCTTAGGACAAGAGAAGGCATGCAGAGGAGTACTGAAGATGAGCATTCATTCCGGGTGTATTTCTAGAGACTCCAAGCACCTTCAATGGCCCTTCTGCAATTAGCTTTACTAAATCCAGTTAGGCCTGGTGCTTTTAATACATTAAGCGCAGGAGTGGCGCGGCCGATCCTTTCCCTGTGACAGTATTTAGAAGGCTTGGCTCTGGGGCCAACGTGAGGTTTCCTTGCTCTGAAGTGGGTGATGCTTCTTGAGGCATGGCCCGGTTCTGCACACAGCGATTCTATGTATTTCAGAGCCCAGCTCCACCTTGGCGATTGGCACGGACACCAGCCAAACACATACAGCTTGCCAGGGTGACCCTGGCCTAGTGGAGAGACCATTGGTCTGGAAATCACAAGACTGAAGTTCAGCGCTGGCACTAGCCCGCTGGGCCACGGCGGACCAGTCACAAAACTGCTCTGTGCCTTAGTTCCTCCCATCAAATGGGGCTCGGATATTTGCCTCCTTTGTGGTCTGCTAATGACAAGAGCTAGGTGGGGTTATTGCTACAAGCCAAAAGACCAGCCCTGCATGCTCCCTGGGGTCGGAGAATGAAGACTTGCTTTCCACACCATGCCCATTCCCCATCTCTTTCCCGGCCAGCCCCCAGTGACCCCTGGGTCCAATTTCACAGCAGGCCAGGGGGTTGCACAGGTGAATCAGATCAGAACTGAATTAACAGCTCTTCCCATGCACATAGAGGTAGAATCCAGCTCACAGCCAGAACTAACACTGTGGGCTTATGGCTCTGTCCCCAAAATGAGCAAGTGGGATTGGTACCCAGGGAGCAGGTTTGGGGAGTGGGAAGGTGCCATTTTTGCAGACACTTCTCAGTGTAGAATTGCACTTTAAGCAAACATTAATCACTGACTAGGAGCAGAGAGGGGCCCTAAAGACTCTGGTGATAGAGGGGTTAAATAGAGGGGTTGAGGTGTTTAAATTCAGGGCAGGGAATTGGGGTCTCCCAGTCTCTAACCACAGCTCTGGCACCAACTTCTTCTCCTAGCCTGAGCAGCTAATGGGCCCTGCCCTCCAGTTCCTCAGCCATGAACTGGGGATAAGACTTACCTCTCCTGCCCCAAGGCGAGAATGAAGTCCTTTAATAGCCAGTGCTGACAGGTGCTAGGTGGTAGCATTTTATTATTAGAAAGCAGCAAAGGGAGATAGCCCAATGGTTAGAGCACTTGACTAAGATTTAGAAGACCTAGGTTTGAGCACTGGCTCTCCCAGACTCCCTTGGGAGGAGCTCAGATACTATGGGAATGTAGGCCAGATAAGTACATTAGACATGGAAAAGGCACATCCAGCATGGACCAGTGCTGCCAGAATGGCGAGTCTGGGTCTAATGTTCTGAAATACAGCTAGGCTGCTGCTCTCATGCTGGTACCCTTGAGTCTCTAGCAGATACTCCCCATCATGCAGGCTTGGCGGCTCACGAAAGACAGCAGGGAAGAGATGCTGACAAGGCAGAATGCCAAGCAGGAGCTGGGCCCTTAGGGGTGCAGACACCCCGGACTTCCTGTCCCCTTGCTCTCCCCTGGTGCGTTGACCCTCAACAGAGCCAAACTGTATGCGCTGGTCTCTCGTGGGGGGAAGAGAAGTTCTCTTTTGGCTGAGGATTCCTAGAAGGAACTGGAGATCTAGAGCATTTGACATCACAAGAGAGAGCTCCGAGCCATGGAGAGGGGAAGGGAGTTTAGGGCAGTGAGAAGTTTCCAACACCACCTCTGTCTGACTCAGAGACCTTGGGAGAAAAGCTCTCCATGAAAGGTTTTGACTCCCCATCCCTTCCAGGAAGCCCTGCAAAAACTTTCACTCCAGTGGAGCACCAGTTTGGGAATCCACCAAGAAAATACTGAGCGCACCTAGTGAGCTGAATGTTAAAGACAAAATAACCCCCTTCCAGGCCTTTATATGCAGCAATGAAGCAAACTAAAAATGCCTGCTTCTGTACTCCTCTGTAGGTCCCCTTTAACTCTGTATCAATTCCGAGGCATGAAAGGCAGTGGGGACTCCGGCCTGATCCAGCAAAGCATTTAAGTACCTGCTTGAATTAAGTGTGCAAGTAGGATCTTTGGCTTCACCTGGATTCTTCCCAGGTTTAAATTAAATGCTTTGCCCCATCACACTCTTGCTACCTGTGTCCCTGGGCCTTGGTGAAGCTAAGTGTGTAAACAGGAAACACTGTGTTTCCACTTCTTTGTGGTAGGAAGCTGCGGGAAGGTGGTAAGGACAGTGCTGGAATGCCATGACAAGCCATACTGACTGAGGGTTGTAGGTAGGGTAAACAGGGATCTGCCCAGATACCCTGGCGTCTCATCACCACAGTACCAGAGCAGTGGGTTTAACCCCACAGAACTGTAAGGCCCGGATGCAGAGTTCACGGCTGGGTGGGAAGGCGAAAGGCCTGGCCTGCCGCAGAAACATCCGCTTAAGGGGAAATCACTCCAGCAATTCGCAAGCAAATCAGACTAAACCAGCCCGGCTATTTCAGGACCTTGGACAGCAGCCCCTCTCCATTGCGGTTTCCCACTAGACCCGCCAGCTCGGGGAGCGATCCACTCCGAAGTGAACCGAGACCCGCAAGACCCAGCCAAATCTCGCCCAGCCGCCGTCAGAGCAGGGCAAAGGAGGAATATTATTAATTATTATTATTTGAAGCAAATTATTTGAATGGGACTGAAGCGCCACTGTGCTATTCAACCAGACCTTGCCCACCGGTTCCTCCAGCGCCGCCTTGTTTCCTGCGGATCGGGGACTGGGGACAGTGCCAGGGGGGCACAAATAATGTGACTGGCTAAAAAATGCTGAAATAAACTGGTTAGTCTCTAAGGTGCTACAAAGTCTCCCTCGTCTTATTTATGGCTAAAAAAAGATCCCCCTGAAACCTCCGACCCCAACCTGCACTGAGGTCATTAAAGGATTATTACTGCACGCGGGGGGGGGGGGGGTGTTAGCTTTTTTCCCGGAAAATCAATTAAGGTTGTCAGTCTCGAACCAGACTTCCTGTCTGGAAAGAGCAATTGCTGGGGGGAGGGGCGGGGAGGAGGGGAGACACTAACAAGGCCTCCTAACGCATGCGCCGTATCCATTCCTTGCCTGGGGAGGGACAGGTTGGCTGTCAGGTTATTTGATGAGGTGCATGGGATTGGAGAGAATGCGCCTCTGGATTATACATCAAAGACTGCAAGGGGGTAGATACGTACCCCCCCCGTCAGAAATCCAGAGCAGGTTCTGACTGACGCTACAAAGAGAGAGAGAGAGACGGGGGCGGGAAGGGGGGGCGGGTAGATCGGCTCTTGAAATGCTCCTAGTCCTGCCAGTGTTGTGGGGACACGTAGGGATTGGACGGGGGGAGCAAGGTCGCAGGGCCACTCCATATTCTATTCCACTGGGGACGGGGTTCCTACCTTTTTTCTTTCGGAACCCCTCCCCCTTCTATAAAAGCTCCATGCCTCCCCTGTGCTCCAATAACTGGGTTTCTGCAGATACAGGCCAGGGCCCGCGGTGGGGGGGGGGGCGGGGGCGGAGGGGTAGCAAGCAGGACAGTCCTTGGGCTCCCAGCCGCAGGGGTCACCAGGAAGCCACATTGCTCAGGCTTCAGCCCTGGGCGTCAGCCCCCTAGGGTGGGGTGTCAGCTCTCTGGCCTGACCCCAGTGAGTCTAATGCTGGCCCTGCTTGGCAGCCTCCTGAATCCTGCTGGAGGCCCCCAGAGCCCAAGCTGAGAACCACTGGCCCTAGGGAACCAAGGGGTCACCGCCAAGGCCTGGCCCCGGCTCCCTGCAAACCCCCCCCCCCCCGCCCTTGTCTTCAGCAAACCCCTCCCCAGCGCCCCGGGCTAAGAAATTGACCGCACGCCGCCGGGCTCTGCTTCGTCTCTGTAGGTTTATCTCCCTCTGCAATATACAATATAAAACAACCCGCTTCGCTTTGTACATTGGAGCGACATTGGCACGGCGACCCCCCCGCGGGCGGACACGGGCTCGCGACATTCGGACCTCAGAGGGGCAGGGGTCAGACCCCCCCCCGCAGGCCCAGCCCCAGAGAGCGGGCGGGGGGGTACACGGGGGAGAAGTCCCGCTCCTGGCTTTCCCCAGCCAGCTCTGCACGGGACACCCCCGGGGGGGGCTCTTTGATCGCAGCGCTGCGTGACACCCCCGCAAGGGCAGAGTCGGACACTCGCATGCAGAATTACAGCCATTTTTTGATAAAAAAAATTCCAAGATCCTGCCCCGCCGGACTGTGATTCACAGCAGCGGCTCAAAACACGGGGGGGCGCTCGGGTGTCCCCCCCCCCCCAGGTGAGCTGAGAGCACGGAGAGGCTGCCCCCTCCCCTTGTAAAGACGTAACCTGGCTAATCATGCCTCAGGCCAGGCACAAACCCCCAAAAATCCAAGAGTCCCCCCCACTTGGGAGGACAAGTCACTCCTCCCCCCCGCCCCGCTCTGCCTGCAGCCGCCAGGAGATGGGTTGATGGTTTCGGGTCTCCCTCGGACAGAGCAGCCCCCCCGCCCTTCAGCATGGTGCCCCCTCCCCAGGAGACGCGAACGGCCAGGACCCATCCCCCGCCCCTGCCTTCACCCCAGCCTAGGCGGCTCCGGCGGGCGAGCAGGTTTGGGAGGCCGCTCCGGGGGCGATGCTGGGGGCCGGGGAAGTCCAGCTGTTCCCCCGCCTCCTCCAGCGGGCAGCTCCGCGGCGGGGGCGGGCGCCGCCGGTCGCTCCTAGCGGTCCAGGCTGATCGTCCAGTGCTTGGCGCCGGAGTCCCTCCGGCCGCCGCCCGCCTCCCCCTCGCTCTTGAGGTCCTGGAAGACCTGGGTGAAGTAGTGCGGATCGGCGTTGATCTGCAGCATCTTGGCGCTGAGGCGCTGGATGAGGGCCAGGCAGCGCGCCCAGAACCGCTCCTTGTCGCCCTCGGCCAGGAAGGGCTTGAGCGGGTAGGAGATCTCGTTGCCCAGGTAGGAGTAGGCCAGGTAGAGGCAGGTGAGGAAGGCGGCCTGCAGCTCGGCCTGGCTGCCGATCTCCTCGCCCCGCAGCGCCTCGCGGCACAGCAGGTAGACGAAGACCAGGTTGGCCGGGGTGATGAAGCCCTGGTCCTGCCAGCCCTGCAGCAGCAGCGCCCGGTCCACGCTGCGGAACCAGGCGATGAGCTCGCCGGGGCTCAGCTCCTTCAGGCGGTAGCAGCGGCGGCACACGAAGTCCCCCAGGCAGCGCAGCAGCTCCCCGGTGGAGGCCTGGACGATGACCCGGCGCGGGGAGCCCGGGGCGCGGCTGCCGGGCGGCGGGGGCGGAGGAGGGGGCGGCGGCGGCGGCGGCTTGCCCCCGCCCGACTGCGGCTCGGCCGGGGCGGACGGCACCGTGGGCACCGGCACGGCCAGGGGCCCCTGCTTGGCGCCGGGCGCGCCCGCCTCCGGCTGCGCCCCCAGGGATTTGCGCAGGTTCTCGCGGTTGCGCTGCTGCACCAGCGGGTCGGGCTGGGCCCCGCCGCTGCCCGGCTTGGGGGTCACTTTCTTGGCGCCCTTCTTCTTCTTGGCCGAGGCGGCCACCAGGCGCTTCCAGGTGAGGGCGGAGATCAGCACCCCGGGCCGCTTCAGCCGGCTCTCGCCTTTCCCGTGCGCCCGGGCCGGGGCGGCCTCCTGCGCCAGGGGGCCCCCGCCGCCGCCCTTCCCCGAGGCGGCGGGCGGGGAGAGGGACAGCACCGTGCCCATCCTCGCTCCTTCCTCCCGCGGGCGCTGCGACGGGACGGGCCGGAGCCGAGCGGTCTAGGGCGCGGCTGGAAGCCAGGAGCAGGCACCGGCCATGGGCAGGCGCCGGGCGGAGCCGGAGGACGCGCCGCTGCGGCTGCTGCGCCCGATCTGGGCTCTGCACCAGCGGCTGCACCAGTCCCGGCCCCGACGCTCCCCGCCTCTCCCGGAGCAGCCAATCCGAGCCGGGCTCCCCCCGCCGGCGCGCGGCAAGGCCCGCCTCCCCGCGGGGACCTCCGGCGCGGGCTGCGGGGGGCGGGGGATCCCGGGGCTGGGGGTCCCTGCTGCCCCAGGCGGCTGGCTCGGGGCCTGGGGCTCCAGGGAGCGTCCCCAGCGGACACGGCGAGGGGAGCGAGGCGCTTTCCATGGCAGTCCCCCGGACCCCTTTAACCCGGAAAAGATGTGAAACGGGCGCTTCTCGTTGGGGCATCAATGGCTCCCACGCGTGGCGAGCCCCCGGCCCTGCCTGGCCCCAGCAGTGGGAAGTGGGAGCCGCTGTTATCCCTGGCTGGCCCTTCTCTGCAGCTGTACAGGTGGCTTCCTCCATCCCAGGGCCAGAGGGGACCCTAATGACCACCCAGTGCCAGCCTCCAGCCTAGCATAGCCGGAGAACACAGCAGCCATGACGCTCCGGTTCTGCCCCCCCCCCCCCCGGCTCCAAGTGAAGAGAATGGGCCCAGCAGAGGTTCTGAGATGACAATCAGGGGGTTGGAACAGCAGCCGCAGGAGGATGAAACCGATTGGAACTGTCCAGTGTGGAAAAGGGACGCTGCAGAGGGGGTAGGATGAAGGTCTATAACTCGTGGCTAGTGTGGAGAGAGTGACAAGGGAAGTGTTAGTTACCCCTTCACACACTGTGGGACCGCGGGTCAGCCAATGACGTGAATTTGCCGCAGGTTTAATACAATCAAGAGGAAGTATTTCTTCAAACAACCTGTGGAACTCACTGCCAGGGGATGTCATGAAGGCCAAAAGTATAACTAGGTTCAGAAAAGACCCGGAGCAGTTCCTGGAATACAGGTTCATCAGTGGCCATTGGCCAAGAGAGTCAGGGACACAACTCCATGTTCTAGTTGTCCCCAAGCCTCTATCAGAAACTGGCAGTGGAAGACAGGGATGGATCACTCCATAGTTGCCTGGTTCTGTACACTCCCCTTAAGCTCTGATACTGGCCACTGCCTGCGACAGGATACTAGGCAAGATAGACCATGATGACCCAGTTGTTATGTTCACCACCAAAATGCAGCCACCTCTGGGATGGAGGGTAGCAGATACCTCTTGCATGCCAGGTCCCTGCAGCGGTTCTCAAGCCACCCCCCAAAAGGGCCTGTGTAAGGGAACACTGGTAGAATAGCTGCATGAAGAGGACTCCAAACCCCTTGGGCACCATACGGGGGTCTCCAGGTTAGCCCAGTCTAAGCTTACATGAGGGATAGCAATAGGGACCATGGAGAGATCATGGGCTGCACTGTCATGAACCCAGGGGCCCTAACACACCATGACAGCAGCAGGGAGGTGAGATCGTTGCTATTCCAGCCCTAGCCTGGACCCTGGGGGCCACAGAGTGTGATTTTGTGCAGCTGCAAAGAAATTTGCCTCCCAGAGAGGCAGGAGACCAGTCCTGAGTCCCAGCTGGGACTCCCCATAAGAGGGACCTGGCACGTCTGTGCAGGGGGAGGGGGCTGAGCATTGGGATGCTCATCCAGGAGCAGCTGATTGCCCAGCTGGTAGAGAGTGACCAGTCCCAGGAGCAAGTTCCAGATCCCGGCGGGGCTTCTGGGATGCCCAGAGAGCCTGGGGGTCCCCAGCCAGGAGAGGGCTTCCCAACCTGGGTTCACCCCGGCCGATGTGAAGAGATGGAGCTGGAGCTGAGAGTGAAGGAGCTGGAGTCGGTGGAGCGGAGGCTAGCTGACCGCTCGGAGCAGGGAAAACATGAGCTGGAGCTGGAGGAGAGGCAGGCCAAGAGGAGTGGCCGTCGGGTAAGTGGGGAAGGACCCCAAGATGCCTATTCGGCAGGAAGCCTCGATTCCAGAGGGTGCGCCGGTGTAATGGGGGAGGGATAGCCTGGGAGAAGGCTGGTGGTTTGAACCAGAGGTTCCTCCCAGGGACCACGCAGAACCAGGAGAGAGCATGAGTCCTGTGGGTCCGTGACCCACACACCCCGCTGTGAGCGACTGCTCGTCCTGGGGCCACGAGCAGCATTGCGAGCTTGTTCCCAGCAGCCAGGAACGGGCAGTTGAGGAAAAGGGGGGTTTGACCACCGGGTGGTGCCTTGGGCAGGGCTTGGCTGTGGGCCGTCCACCGACTGAACCCTGCTGACATCATTCAGGCAGGAGTCTTATGCACCAGGGAGTTTTAGGGGAAACCTCTGTGGGTTGCTGGGTAGTTGTGGGGTTGAAGAAGGAGCAAATCCCCTGCCCACACCCAGCCTCCAGCACCAGACAGATCCCTGCCTGGGGACAATCTTCCAGCATTCGCCCTGCCACCGGCTTTTCCTCAGGCCACCGGCCCTGCAGCCTGGCACCCACATTGCTCCTAGCCAACACCCCCCTCCACACCCGTCTCCATCCCCACACGGCAGCTCCCTCAAGGGAAATGATGATACTTGTGCCCACGCTGACAAGTCCCAGCACTAGCATGAAGCTGGGGCCTTGGAGGAAGGTTAAGGGGCTTCTTATGACCTCCTAGGATAGCCAACAATCCAGGGCTTTGGAGCGGTGCTCCGGCTCTGCACCAGCTCCAGACAAAAACCTGCAGCTCCACTACTCCACGCTCCAGCTCCGGGCTCCGCTCCAAAGCCCTGCAACAATCATCGTTCACCAGGCACAAACCCGACGCCTCCATCAGCGCTTGGAATCTGGGATCCGAGCTGGAGGCAGAGTTGCAGAAAGTGGCGAAAACCTAACAACCTCTGCTCAGAACTTGTTCTATTATCTCAGGCCTGGAAGGCCTCCTGCACTGAATGAATGGATCCAATCCAGTGTAATGGCTATTAGCCAGGCTGGGTAAGGAATGGGGTCCCTAGCCTCTGTTTGTCAGAGGGGGTGATGGATGGCAGGAGAGAGATCACTTGATCATTACCTGTTAGGTTCACTCACTCCGGGGCACCTGGCATTGGTCACTGTCGGTAGACAGGATACTGGGCTAGATGGACCTTTGGTCTGACCCAGTATGGCCATTCTTATGTTCTTATGTTTCAGTTTCCAGCCTGCTGGAGATTTTCTTTGTCCTCTTTACATTTCTACAAGTAATTAATAACCCTCCCTCCCTGTTTCTTCCCCCCACCAGAGCTTCCCCACTCCAGATTTCTGACAGACTAAAGCAAAGATTCTCCCACACCCAGGCACAAGGTTTCTCTCCGACGGCTGTGAAATTCTGTGCTGAATTGACGCTCCCAACTGTTCTTTCCTGCCTTCCAGCTCACCAAGGAGCCTGCCTGCATGCGAATCACCTCCGCAGTTCGACCCGCGGAGCAGCCCGCCTCGGGGAAAGTGCAGCTCATGAAAATTTCAAGGAGAAGGTATCAGTGATGCATTTTGATCCAGTGTTTTACCTGTGAAATTAACGAAGGGACGTGCAGTGAATGTAACCGGCTTCGGGCCCACAGAACATGAGCTGTAATGAATTAGAATGAGACCAGCCCCTGGCCCCTGAAACTCTCAGGGCATTCGAAATCAAAATTTGGACCCAGATCTGAATGGCATCATCCCAAAACCCTGCATCTGAACCTTTGTGTGTGGCAGGGGAGGGTCAAAATCTAGCTTCAGGGACAGATTCCATCACAGCCGGGCACAGTGGTTCGGCCAGGGGAGAATTCCAGGTGTAGTGTTGGTTCTGCCATAACCGGCCCGATGCTGCTCTTTCCTGAAGCAGGGGGGAGGCCAGGGAGGGGAGAGCAGGGCAGGGGAAGGGTTGTGGTGCTGTGGGAATTCTAGCCTGTGCTACAGCCCAGGGCTTGGCAAATTAGAGCAGCTGGGGGCTGCCTGCACTTTGGGCAGTTTCAGCTCCAGGAGCAGCTGAGAATCCAGAAAGCCGGGAGTGCCGGCAGTCCCCAGCCGCTCCGAATCAGAGCCCAGACTTCCCCTGGGCCAATCCAAGCCACGGCTGAAAAGAACTCAGGGGAGTTGAGGATACAAGGCGTTCTGGGATGTGATCTAATGGGGTGGGAATGGGCAGTTGAGGGGTTACGGGTGAGAGGAGAGAGCGGCCTGGGGGCTGCCCGTGGGGCTCTAGCCAGGATTGGGGCCAGCGGCTGAACACAACCGCTGCTGCAGGTAGCCCATGGGAACCAGGCAGTGACTTGAAACAAGGCTGGGACTCAGCCCTGCAGCACAAACTGGGCGCTGCCTGGGGGTCTGTACCCATATCCTGATCTTACAGACGGGGAAATGCCTCGACCCACAACCTGCTCTGGTTTAACCAAAATCGGTTGGGAAGCCCAGTCAATACCCTGTGGATGCTCCCAGTCAGTTTAACTGACTCCAGTTAAACAGGTGCAATTTGGGCTCCCCGCAAATAGTCTGATTCTGCAGCCACTGTTAATTGCAGGTGCAGAGGGGGGAGGAATTAGCTCGTCTCACTCACCTGGCTGTGTTGCAGGTAATGACGTGGCCAGCACCTCTCAATTCAATTGAAGTGGGGGAAATTCCAGCCAGGACACTGGGGACTTGGTTGAAGCTCATGTTAAAAGTCAGTCTAGCATCACTAAATAAGTGGGCCTGGGACCCTCCTGCAGAGCTGGGGGAGGGGTTTGTTTATTGCTTGCCTAGGGAGGATTCATGTTTTAGCCTGGGGGGTGGGCCTTGCAGGAGATGTAGTTGGGGGCAGTTTGGGCTAGTGCCACTGAAGCAGAGACTGCTGGCTAGCGAGGGGGCTAGCTGAGGTCACTGGGAGCAGCAGAGAATTCTCCAAATGGCAGGAAAGGTTCCTCCGGGAGCTCTGCTCAGTCCGTCATCCTAGAGGCAGGCAGCGTCTCTGGCTACGAGTTGGGCTTTGACATCCCCCTGCGCCAGCAATTGTGCAGAGCATTGTGGGGACTTTCCCTCCTGAGCTGGATGTTCCACGCCGGTCGTGCATTGTGAGTGACTGGTCCCTGCAGGTCGTGCGACTGGACGTCTTTAAAGATGACCCCTGGATCCTGGCATTCAGGTAAAAGCTTGGAAGTGTTTTGTAGCTACCCCAGGCAAGGGAGCAGAAGCTGGACTTCGCCTTTCGCTCCCTGTAGGCGCAATGTCCTGGGGAGCGAAATCAAGCGAAGTTCTAAACAGTGGTTCAAAGTGTCCAGCGGGGCGTGACTCTGCATGGAGCCCATCTAGTGGGGGCCAATGGATCAAGCACTGGGCTGGGAGTCCGGAGACCTGGAGGTGGGGGGCAGCTAAGATGGCTTTCCTGGGGTGCTTGTGTAGCTTTCAGAGCTCCATGGGCTACACTACAACCGCCTCTCCAGCCTCCCCTTTATGAGGGTCACCTTGTGAAGGGGTTCTTGGAGCACAGCTTTGTGGTGGTCTGTCACTGTTTGTCCCCCTACTCCAGTGGAGCCAGGGCTTCCATACCTGTCTGGCCTCATGTTTTACCCTGCTCCCTGCCTCAGTTTCCCCCTTTCTGAAAAGGGGACACTGGTCCTGACCTCCTTGACAATCTGTGAGAGCTACTGAAATGGGCTGAGGGTGGCGCTGATGCTGGCTGGCTGATGCTCCTCTGGCCCTCGCCTGAAGCTGACCCCGCCCTGGGGCTGGGGCACAATTGCTCCTTTGTTTGCCTGAGGGCGGCTTTGTGCAAAAAATGACCCAGCACTGGTGGGAGGAGGATAGGAGGTTTGCAAACCCTTTGGGGGACCGAGCTAAAATCCAGAGGGATCTTGGTAAATTTCAGAACTGGGTGATGGACCAAAACATGAAATTCAACACAGACAAATGTGAGATGCTACACTTTGGTGAGCGGCAAAGATGATCCAAGGGCTGGAATGCAAGTGATGGGAGCCAAGGCTGACGGGATGGGTATGTTCAGTTTGGAAAAGAGGAGATGTGTGGGGACTGTCTTCAAACACTGGAAAGGCTGCCATCAAAAAGATGGAGAAAAGTTGTTCTCTCTTGCTATAGGCCGCAGGACAAGAGGCCATGGGTTAGGGTGACCAGATAGCAAGTGTGAAAAATTGGGATGGGGGTGGGGGGTAATAGGAGCCTATATAAGAAAAAGACCCCAAAATCAGGGCTGTCCCTGAAAAATTGGGACATCTGGTCACCCTACTCCCATGGGTTCAAACTCCAGCAGAGCAGAGTTAGAGTCAATCTCAGGAAAAACCTCCTCACGCTAAGAGCAGTCAGACAGTGGAACAGCTGCCTCGGGAGGTCGGGGAGGCTCCTTTGCTGGAGGTTTGAGAGAGGAGGCTGGAGGCGTCCGTCTGGGACGGGTGAGACCTGACAGGTCCTGCCTCCTGCCCGGGGTTAGACGAGATGACCCGTGTGGGCCCCTCTAGCCCTGTGGTTCTAAAAGCTGATCAGTTAAAAGGGCAGCACCTGCCCAGGAGGGTGTTTGGCTGGTCGGCCAAGCCCTGCTGTGTTCCCACATGGAGCTCTGAGGCTCCGGGGCCCGCACCTGGCGTTGTGGTGGGCATCTCCCATGCCCCCAGGGACTGGCAGCCATCGGCTGCTAAAGGAGCATTGGCTGCGGAGGGGACATGGGAATTACTTGTCCTCTGTGACCTCTGGGTTATACTGAGCTATGGCTACACAGGCCCTGCTGGGGGGCACTGGCCACGGGGAGCAGGCCTTACGCCTGATTGGGGCACCTGATGTCTCCCACCCCAGAGCAAGCGTGTCTAGGCGGCTCTAGCTCGCCTCCTGAGGGTGAAAGGCTGAGACTGCCGTGTGATCCCTCATATCCTTTTCCCTGCATGGGTCCCAGGCTGCTCTGTGGGGCCCTGGCTGCTGGGGATGGCTGCTCCCCGATGAGAGGAAGGGCCGTTCGGTCATGTGTGGGCAGGGCGGCGACCAGGAGCCGATCTCTTTTAAGGTGTGGTCCACACCGGGTCTTGTTCTGAGATTTCCACTGAGTCAGGATGGAGAGATGGGTGCAGAGCTGTGGGGGTGGAGGGACCTCAGAGCTGTGGGGGTGAGGGAATCTCAGAGCTGTGTGAGTGAAGGGACCTCAGAGCTGTGGGGGTGGGGGGACCTCAGAGCTGTGGGAGTGAGGGGACCTCAGAGCTGTGGGGGTGGGGGCACCTCAGAGCTATGGGAGTGGGGGGACCTCAGAGCTGTGGGAGTGGGGGGACCTCAGAGCTGTGGGGGTGAGGGGATCTCAGAGCTGTGGGAGTGGGGGGATCTCAGAGCTGTGGGGGTGGGGGCACCTCAGAGCTATGGG